>JAOVVA010000051.1:9957318-9971158 GCA_028565275.1 Leiocassis micropogon
ATTTTTTTTTTATTTTTTATTTTTTCCTGCAGAAAAGTACACAATAACATTTCCATATTTTTGTTGTCTAAGATTTGGTGTGTTAAATGATTGTAATAGCAGAGAGTTTCGAGAACATTACAGGAACATTACTTCTGGAACATCTTAGTCTAAACTTAGTAGAACCCATACCTTACCTTAACTCACTCACTCATTCATTTTCTTTACTGTTCATCCTGTACAGGGTTGCAGGAGGGCTGGACTTGGGTATAAGGCAGGGTACACCCTGGTTGGGGTGCCAGTCCACAGGGCACACAACCACGTGCACTCACTCACACACAACAGGCAATTTTGAAATGCAAATTAGCCTAATCTTCATGTCTATGAACTACTAAAGGAAAACAGACAACCTGGAGGAAACCCACCAAACACTTGGGAGAACATATGTACACAGGGACTAGAACCCTTGACCCTGGATGTGTGAGGCCACAGTGCTAACCACTAAGGTACCGTATACTCCTATGTTTTTTAGTTAATATTTGACCTTCATCCCATCGCTGGCATCTCAGTATCAAGTCCTCAGTCAAGGCAGTGCACAGTTCAAAGAACAATTACCTGAGAAAGTAAACAAACACAGGGCAACTCACAGGAGGTGTTGTAATCCCCTGTGTCCCCCATGTGTCTATGTGTATGGTGGTGTAAAGGCACTACCATATGGCTGCACTTTAGGAGGCAGCTTTCTGAAAAGCTAGGTGTTGGGATAATGAGTCTTAATACTACTAAGGTGCTACGGTTAGCTTCTTGTCCTTTCACATAAGGATCAGACTATGGTCTAATGGCTGAGTCCACAAATGACCTCTGACCCACATATGTGAGTAATGCACCCAGTGGGATAGACTACATAGACTACTAGCATAGACATACAGCTCTAAAGATATGGGGTCATGGAGAGGACAAGCGTTAAGGACTGCCTTAGAGGAAATGAGATGTAAGGCCAAGTTTAGCCTCTTTGTTTTCCTTTCTCTATGGTCAGCAGTCATGCTAAAGATTACTGCTTTTATTTTTTAGATAATAGATTATAGTAATAATGAAGATAAATGGGATGTTTTTTCCTTAGATTTACCCACTGTACACACAGTACATGATTTTCCTCATTTTTAAGATTTTTTGTCTAAAGAATTATGCTGAACCCTGCCTCCCCAAAGAAAGCTGATATAATAATAATAATAATAATAATAATAATAATAATAATAATAATAATAATTTGGGAATGCCAATTAGCCAAAATATCATGTTGGACTGTGGAAGGAAACCCTAGTACCTGGAGGAAACCCACCAAGCACAGGGAGAACATGCAAACTCCATGCACACAGAGTCGGGAATTGAACCCGGAACCTGGAGGTGTAAGGTGACAGTGCTAATCACTAAGCCACCATGCCATAATAATAATAATAATAATAATAATAATAATAATAATAATAATAATAATAATAATAATCATGTGAATATGCTTCTTTAACAACTGGTCGAGTCATTATACACGATTGATTTTATGTACAAAATTGGACAGTATAGCAAAATCATCACCTTGTGACATCATAGGATAGCAAAGTTGTTTATCTCTGTTCATTTTCATTTATCTGAGGGATCAAGGTGTCGGGTAGTTTTCTGTTTCATTCATGAATTATTCTTACTTTTTACATTTTAACTTTCTTTCTTTTAAGTTCCTTATGTTCTGTATAGCAAGTGCAGCTTTCTTCGAAGCTAGTAAAAATCACTTCAAGGATCATAACACTTCCTGGCAGTGTACCAGTGTACCTGCCAGACAATAACAGACAGCACTTGCAATACTGATAGAATTTCTTTTTTTAAAGTATCCATACTGTTTTTTATTAAGCATGACAATCATCCGAACTCACCAAAGATCATGTGGGGTGCAGTGAATCTGGCAAAAGTAGATGCTGCATTCCATGTTGTCATTTAAGAAATGTCTGGAAGTGATTCTCCTCTTAGTTGCCATAGCATGCATTTAATGAGGCTAATTAATTAAAGAGGCTGTTTAATAGAAGAAACACTGAATATTTTAAAAGGAGGCACCTATAACTAATCTGGTGACTTAAATGACCTGTTCAAGCACTAGTGACAGGTTGTACAGTGTGTTCCTAGCTGTTTGAACTGAACAGACCTGTCCTCTTATCTGCATTAACAAATACAGCCATCTACTGCCCTTCGCAGATCCAACTGCTTGGAGTTCTGCCTGAAAAAAAACTCTATACATACTGTGTCTCCAGGCGTACTGTAGGCATTATGTCAGTAGGGGTGAGGAGCAACTGTGTCAGAATCGTATGAGATATAGGCCAAGTCTTTTTGTTCTTGCTGGAACAATGCAGCAAGTGAATCTTTGCCTTTCCCACAATAAAGGGGAAAGTAAGGAACTGGAAGTGGTATTGTAATATACACCACACTGCAGATTTAACAGTAAGAGTCTGACAAATGAAGTCAGAAAATGTCTATAATGTCTATTTAGTATAAGATTTTATGTTTTATCCCCCGTGTGATGAATGATAAAAGAATCGTGTGTATGTGTGTGTGTGTGTGTGTGTGTGTGTGTGTGTGGAACCTCATTTTAATTCCCCTATACTGCATTTAACTACCCCAACCCCCAACACTTTGGAAAAAAATGCAAAAATAAAGAAACTCCTTCTATGTGTCTGTCAGTTAAAACATTTAATAGGCTTTGGTGCTTTAATTGGTCTTCTGATGCACCTATTCTTAATTAAAAAATACATGTGGGGATGATATTGGCTTAATTAGCATTTATACAGGGGGAACTGTCTGTTACAGATGCAGAGACAGTGTTGAATTAATCTTCACACACACCATCCCTCCCCCCTCATAGGGTAGTAAAAAAAAGGGGGATTTCTTATCTGTGAATATTCTCAGTAAGGGGCAAACCCCTAGACTAAGTGAAAATCAAACACACACACACACATGCACACACACACACAATCAGTGTTTATCTCTTGACAGGTTGTGTGGTTGGTGAGGGATTGTAGCTCGAGCTCAGCATATCTAGTGGACATTAGTATTGGTCATGCACGTGTGTGTGTGTGTGTGTGTGTGTGTATTTATGGGGGGTTGTACGCATACTTATGCTGAATTAGCACAGTGATCTGCTGCTTCACACTAACAGCCTCAATCTGTAAAGATTAATCAAGTCTGCTTTATTTAACTCTTTGTACTATATGTAAGGTTTTGCTGGTTTTCATGCTAAATTATGCCAGTTAATATCAGCAGTGGGTGTATGCATGAAGTGATATGGTAATGCCCCAGGTTTAGTAATCACTCTGTCTGGGTACTAACTCACACAAGCTGCCATGTCATCACTCAACTTCAACCAAGCGCTCCTGCTTCATTACAGAAACGGTTCTCTTTAAGGCAGTCCCATTACGCAGAGCGACACACACGCATGGCCTACTGATTAACACTTATAACCCTGTCTGAATCACACTGCTCCACACACTAACTACATTCCTACACTGCTCAGGACTTACTTTAATGCAGTGAATAGTGCTGATTAAAATAATGCGATGTAAAACACTTCACTTTTGGATGTTGTTAATATTATCTAGGCATTCACTTATTGATATGGTGCAATCCATCAAGCTGTTCACAAACACAACCAACAATTAAATCAAACCTATTTGTCAGCCTTACACTCTTGTCTATGCACAATGAATGATTTGACAGCCTGTTTTTTTGTTTCGCGATATAAAGGGAGAAAAAAAAAAAACTAAACAAAAAAAACCACGCTGGATGTCAGATGGCTGGGTTAAATTGCAAATGCGATCATTTCGGTAGTGAATCAGTCCTTCAGCTTTTCAGTCCTTTATCTCTTCAGTCCTCCGCCTCTATCATCCAGTGTAACACCTTGCCAAGTTCTGACCTTGAACTAACGCAAAACAGAATAGGGAATATCAACCAAGGTGATGGTGGTGGCGGGGGGTAGTTGAAAAGTAGTTGACAGCAGGAAGACAAAGGTGCTCTGTGAGCAAGAGAGAGACTGAGTATATCTAACATGATCCAGCACTCCTCAAACCTCTCTCTCTCTCTCTCTCTCTCTCTCTCTAAATGCTTGAGTCAGGGATATAGGAACACAATTTATTAGCGAGCTTAAGGCCCATTATTTCTAATTGTGGGTGATATTGAGCCAGAGAGACAAATCCAATAAGGCTGCAGATGCTAACGGGATGCAGCGGGATTATCTCCATAGCTTTATAACCATTAGCAGTGTTTCTGTAGCTGAGCGTCTACTGGGGAAACGCCCCGGACGCAATAATTAGCGCTTAAAACTTGTTCAAGAATCCGTGTCACCGTGGCACTGCAGGGTATACATTCATGTTTTATATAAAAATGTGGAGCCATGAATTAGGACAGTTCCTTTTTTCTTGACAGAATAGGTCTTCTGAATTGACTTATGTGTGTGTTATTATCTGTCCTTAGAGGGTTTCAATGTCTCTGGAAGACCTAGTCAGAATGTTTTAAGAGATGATCAATCCAAATAATAATTTGAGTACATATGACAAAAAGGATTGTTATAACTGTATCCTGTTCATTACATTGTGTATTATTTTGGAAGTGCTTATGTAGCCATATTTAAAGATACGTACAATGTGTTCAAGGAAAATCACAGGATTTGTTACACAAGGTTAGTGCCCTAATTATGAGTTCATAAATAAATAAATAAATAAATACCTGCACCGCTTTTTGGCTGCGGATGACATCTAACCATTAACCTTTGCTGAATTAAATTTATTACATAAATTAAAAATATTCCTGTTACCCTGGTTTAGCAATTTAAACAATAAAAATAGTTATTAGTTCCAACAAGTGAATGATTAAAATAATTTTAGTTGTGATTTTTTTATCCACCTGTAAACTCTTTACTGGTGACTTTTTAAGCAATCCGATCTACCTACTGATATGGAGATGTCTAAACTGAATTTTATTTGGTTATGATAATGCAGTTGTTTTTATTCAAGTGCCTGCGGAATTAATGGACTATATTTGTACATGTGTTCAGAAGTGGGTGGTTCAACAAAAGTCAGACTAGCATTTGTGTCAAGTTCATGTCAGATAAGTGAGTTTACAAAATTCTGGGCTATAATGCCTCTACTAATTTATTTTATAGTGCACTTATATTATTGTGTGTGTGTGTGTGTGTGTGTGTGTGTGTGTGTGTGTGTTTTAAAATTTAATTGTACTATTTATTGTACTATTTATGTAAAAATGTTTTGGAATACCTTTGGGCTGGAAATTTTGTCTGAGTTTATTGCATGATCATTCATTCACAGAGGATATGGAGCCAATCCCATGAACACTGGGTGTGAGACAGGAAGACACACTTGATGTGATGCCAGAAGCTCTTCAACCACCACCTGTTCTTTGCATTTAAATGCTCTTTTTCCTTAAATGCTCCCTTGTGTCTAAGTGAAAAGAAGAAAAAAAAACCCAAATTGGCTTTTGATTACAATGTGAATCATAAATTAGACTGTCTGGTATGTGCGTCTTTCCAATTCCCAAGTAAACAAGCTTAACCCAGTTTTCTGTCAAATGATGATGGAAATTGTTTTGTTGATATGCACAAACCTGAATGAATTTTCCATGCACTAACGAGTGTGTGTGTGTGTGTGTGTGTTTTGTTTGCAGTCGGGTGGGGGTGTATATACTCATGTGTGTGCACGGTTGTCTAATGCTGCAGGGTGGAATGCTAAGGGCTGGAAGATTCCAAGGTTAGGTCATGAGGTCACGATCATGGCATGTCCCTGTCCTCAAGGCAAAGCGTCTGTTTACTACATAAATCAGTCAAGGGGTAAACACAAAGAAACAACAACGTTTTCTCTGTAGAAAATTACATTGTTTTGAAGAGATGCAGACCTCAGTCTGCATAAAAAAATACCATATAAAATTATTAAATAATAAAATAGTTTCATTATTTAACTTTGATTACGGCACACATTGTGGTGGCCAGTTCAGGTGTAAAAAATAATACCTCATGCTCCCAAAACCACTCTTTTACAATCTGAGTGCTGGAATATGTCATTAGGGAAGAAAACTCCATTGATGTGATAACCTGGTTATTCAGTACATTCAGGTCGTCAGCTGGCCATTTTATTGCCACATAACGTTGCTAAGCCTAGACCTGACCAACTGAAGCAACCCCAAATCATAACACTGCATCCAGATGCTTGTACAGTGGGCACTATGCATGATGTATCGCTTCATGCTCTTCCCTTTCTGCCCTGATGTGCTCACCACTCTAGAATAGGGTCATAGGGTCCATAGAATAGGGTTTTCCCATTGTTTTGATGTCCAGAAGGCTCTTGGTAAATTGAAGCCTTTTGCCATTGACATGTGACGATTCGACAGTATCCAGATTTGAATAATGATTTAAACAGTTCTTAACACAATTGCAGTAATAGATGTTTATTTTGCTTGATGTAGGTTGAATTCTTTTTTTTTTTTAATATGGCAATTTTTTGTGTCTTGCAAGATGAGTCTGAATCTAATCTTTTCTGTTCCTGTCTAAACAAAAGATCAGATCATAAGACTAAACAATCTTGTTTAGATACCAGCTTGTGATTATTTGATTGAATACCAACTGGGATTTTCATTTAAATATTAAATGGGAATTAAAGATTGCTGGTAAATGTCATTTTTTGTTTGTTTAATTAATGGCTCAGTTGAAGTGCTTGTAAGACTTGTAAGAGGCGTTATACATGTCATTCCTATCAGTTTTTATACTTGCTAGAGTGAATCATCTTAGGTAAAACCCACAGTATTTTAGTCACTGAAGGGCTGACAGACAATCCAGTAAACCAACCTATCTGAGAAATGAGGCCAAACAGTCAGTCTGTCATCTGGTCACAAAAAGTTAAACCCCTAAAACCTACAGTAATTACAACTAAAATAGAATCCTTTCCACTGCGAGACCATGAGACTATGAGACAAACAGAGCTTGCTCTTCGTCTTGGTGGTGATAGTAAAAAGACAGACAAAAATTTTCTCATTTTTTTTGCTTTTAAAGCATCTGAAACATTTAAAAGTATTAAACGCATTTAAAAGCATTAAAAGCATTTAAATGTTTGCAATGTTTAAATGATTATACCGTACACCTATACAAATCAAACATCTAAATACAAAGTGTATTTATTTAAAAATATACAGCAATATTGGAAATGGAAATATACTGTACAGTAGCAATATTGCTTTTCTGTACATGATTACAGTGGAATGATAATGCCACTGGCCAGAGATGTGTGTGGTAGTCTAAGACATATAATTACATGTAATGACTACTTGATGGGCTGGACTCAAACTGACTCAGTCTGAATAAATAAAGGCTGTAAACTTATGTCTTACATAAAATAAATGTTATATTATATTAAAAATATCTTTATACATAGTAGACGGCGAGGTGTTTTAGTGGTTAGCACTGTCGCCTTGTACCTCCAGGGTCTGGTCCCATGCTTGATGGGTTTCCTCTGGGTAATCCGGTTTCTTTCCACAGTCCAAAAGCTTTGCAGATAAGGTTAGTTGGCATTCAGTAATTGTCTGTAGTGTGTGAATGAGTATGAGTGTGTGTGTATGTGTGTGCCCTACGATAGATTGGCACCCCGTCCATGGTGTACCCCAAATCATGCCCTAAGTCTCTCCCTAAATCCTCCCACCCTAACGACCCTTATATACAGGATAAGTGGTATAGACGGTGATGGAGTGAGTGAATGAGTTTATACATAGCAGTTGCACTTGACATAAAGAATGTTTTTTTTTTCACTACAGTTTTCTCACTTTTGTAAGATTTTAAAATTGTGATTGAGGAATTTGCAAAAGAGAAACACTGGGTCTGAAACACTGGGCTCCCAGGAACTCCTTTAATGGCACCAACATAAGGAAATGGCTTGGAGCAAAGTCAGTACTCTACAGGGGATGAGAGGTTCTTTTAATATGGCATACATGAATGATTGTGTGTACAGTTCCCACAGACACATGCATCTCTTCTGCAAGATGGTGACAAGTTATTCATTGTTTTTCAAGGATCAGGCATTACACGCTGAACATTCACAGGAATGACTGCAGTGGGCTTAGACCCATCTCTGCTGAGATCATCATTCATGGACGTACATCCTTCTTTAAAACATTCACACCGTTCAAATGTTTTACTGCGGCTAGGAGTCTCATCAATTCTTTAGTAAATGTCAATCAATGTAAATGTTAAAAAGTCTCCATCATAGCAAGTATCTCCAGTGAGATAACATCACAATTATTAAACATCCTAAAACTAGCATAAAACAGAATCTACTGTAACAGTAAACAACATCAACATTTCATTCTGTGGATGTTCTTAGGTCACCTTACAAATAGAAATCACATTAGATGGGCCATGGGACCACTTCAAGCTGATTTAATGTTTTTTTGATCACATCTCACAAGAAGAACTTTTATCCAGCTCCAAAAACTAATGAAAGTAATTTGAGTCAGTCGGGCAGAGGCGTCCAAACTTGTTTTGATTCTCACTGCTGCTAGCATGTATTGCAAATGGTGATCTGCATGATGTGTATGTGGTCCATTATGGGCTCAGGCATGTGAGCTTCCACAGTTTAGTGACTTACATAGCTGTTTTTCTTCTTGATTATTCCATTTGATCTGGTGTGGGATAATGATGTTGTGTTTGGTCTGGGTGTTATGGGTTGTTTGGGTTCCATGGGGACAAACATGCCTGTTCAGACACGTCGCTTTGCTGATGTCAGCTCTGGGGCTGTTTATGATTGCTCCATGCTCACCATGCTAGTAGGAGCAATGTGTCCAAAACATCTCATCACTCTATGCTTCTAATCTATTCTAAAGCAAAGTAATGAGAATAATCTTGTCTTGGGTGATCAGCTAAGTTCTTTCTTTTGTTATTAAATAAGGGCATTCTTTTGTGCATAAACAGTACATAGACTACTGTACATATTAATTGAATAGAAATGGTAAGCTAGCATGGACGTTGGATATTTGATGTTAAAGAGTGAGATATCTCTCTCTTTCTCTCTCTCTTTCTCTCTGTTCTTCATCAGCGTTTCTTAGAAAACCATTGTTAAAACAATCAAATAAATAAATAATAAAAAAAAAACAAATAAAGAATTACTAAAAAGAAAAAAAACCTTCAGTGCTCTGAGCTGTTCTGAGTATAAATGAAATGGCGATGAAGCTTTAGGGAAGAAATATAAGCACTAAGGAGACTCAGCATTTGGCCTGGCTTTGCTGACCACAGCAAAGCACTGTGCTTAGGCTGCAATCACAAACTCAGCCCAGAGTTGTCAATCACACACTCATCTAAATCCTCAAATCTGAACCATTCTAGACTGTTTCTCTTAGGGTGTGATTTGAGCATTTGAGTTTCTGAGTGTGTAAGGTAGAGGCCATAAAATATGTGATAAAGTCCCTTTCATTCCTGAAAGCTAATGGGATTTGGTTGATTTGCCAACAAGGCTTTAGCACACAATGTTAAAGACCACGGAAAGTCAAGATTGTGCGGACGGTGGTGAGGGACGGTGGAACACCAGGTAATATGCTTCAACACACCTGTGCATGTGTGATGATGGAACTTTAGATGCTTTAGGTTTAAAATAACTATTTTTCATAGGATATAAGATGAAAGGATTCAGCTGCTCCCAAGGGCAAGAGGGCAAAACAGAGGTGTTAAAACCAAACAAGATACTAAGAGGCTTCCATCATTCCATCATTTCCCTCGTTCTTTATTTAAAAACACACCTTACTTTCAGAAAGGAAGTGAGAAAGATGGAGAGAAATTATATTATGCATGGGGTCTTGTTTCTCCTGTAATGTGCATGGACTTGTCATTGACTTAAACACACTAAACAAAACATATCAAACAGTCAAGTCTTTCATTTTGTATTTAGAGTGTGTTTATTAATTGTTACTGTCACATTTTGGTACTCCTGTCTTACTCTCCTTTTATTTATGGACATAACATACTGGTAGTGTCACTTTTTATCGTTTTAACACACACACACACACACACACACACACACACACGCACACGCACACACACACACACACACGCACACACACACACACACACACACACACACACAATAAACAGGAGAATGCTTCTCAAAAGTCTGGAACAGCAAATCCATGGGGCTTTAATGTACTGTACCTTAAAACAGCAACAAAAACAGTGAGTAAGAAGAAAAGATGAACCGATGTGAACTTTTGAATTTTATGTTCTCAGAGAATGAAAAGAGGGCAGATTCCACCACAAGTCACATCATTCCATTTCATATGAGTCCCTGAAGGGATGGCACTCGTGCCTGCCATATGACCCAAATGTCATTCATTCTGCTACTTTTCTAATCACATCCTAGTACCAGGTCTACACACTGTGTAAGAGCTGTAGTTCATGGCAAAGCTTCATGCTGACTAAAGCAAGTGACCCTAAGACACTATTTCCCATTTAGATGAATGCTATGTTGAGCACAGTATAAAGAAATAGTTAGTGTACGTAGAAAGACCAGTTTTCTTCCAGTCAAGAATCACGTTCCTCTGAACTCTGTTTTCTCTTTGCTTTTGTTCCTATTGTCACATGGTTAGAGATGAAGCACTCTGAGCTTCCTGTGACATTACTGGTGCACTAGCCAAAGATTTTGTGAGTTACTGGTGAATCTCAGGCATATTCAGGCAAATTCCCAGTGTTGAATTAACGCTCAATGTGCCTTATCTGAACTTGCTGTAGCCACGCTGTAGGATTATTATCTCCCTTCTTTGGAACTAAAGGGGGGGATTATAATATTCTTGTGTGCAAACTCAGGTCAATAAAGACATAGTTTGCCAAAGTTAGAATGGAGGAATCTGAGTGTCCTGCACATTGTGCCGACCTCATCACCAGAGCACGTATGGGATGATTGGAACCCCGACTGCACACCAAGACTCCTCGACTGATATCAGAACTTGCCAAAACTCTTGTGGGCTGAACAGGCAAATCTACTTTCCTCAATCTCATATTTTTTATGAACGAAACAAATTTATACTCTGTACAGGTTTACAGAGACTAAATTTCTGCAGAGATGGGGTAGGTGTAAAATAAAATGTGAATTTAAAAATTTGGTTCAAATGTGGCAAAGACCTGTAAAAAAAAAAAGTATAATGGGTGGCACATTGGCAAAGAGAGTAGTGCTGCTGCTCCACAGCTCCAGGGTTTGATCCTGGGCTTGGGTTAGTGTCTGTGTATGTTGGCCCCCTACCCCTATGAGTCTCCTCCAATTTCTATAACTTTCCCCTACCTCCAAAAACATGCCAGTAGCTGAGTTAGATGTTCTTATTTGCTACTAGATGCTAATCTGTGAGTGGATGGAGCCCTCCACTAGACTGTCATCCATTCCACTCTGTATCCAGTGTTCCCAATATAGACTCCAGGGCCTGTATTCACAAAGCTTCTTAAGCCTAAAAGTTGCTCCCAGTGACCAAATTCTAAGAAAATTCTTAGAATTATGACATTTTCTTAGAATTTCACCTTAAATTTAGGACTAAATCTTAGTAATGATAAAATGATTTATGAAACATCTTAGTCCTAAAAACAGCTCCTATGGTAAAAATTGCTAAGAGTAGAGAGGAGGACTTTTAAGAGGCTTAAGAGTTTCTATAGCAGAGGACAAAATGGTGGAAAGAAGAAATATTCTCCAAACACTGAACGTAAAGCCAAAAGTAAACACTGCTCTTCTGTCCAATTTGGTTTTCTTGTCCTTTTACTTCCTTCCAGCTCTCTTGGATTGTTGGCTACATGCCATCCAAAAGTGCAACTTAAATACACTGTCCTGCAATCATGTAAATTACTAAAAACTGAGCTATTTTGCTATATTCATGATCATACAATTTCTTCGATTAATTCTATTATTATATAAACTATTTTTCACAAAGAGTGCATTTTAAGACCTTTACAGATTTTTTTTATCAACCAATCACAGTCCTTGAATTGCTGCATCATCCCTAGCAACGGGGTCAACCACACCTTCTCACTAAGATAAAGGTTTTTGCACTTTCCTTACTCAGAGTTTCTCTGAGATGTTTTCTCAATCAATTTTTGTCTAATACTCCCAGCTAGGACTTTTTAGTATAAGATAGGAGCTCTCTGAGAGAATTTTAAGAAGCTTTGTGAATATGGGCCCAGGTCTACTGTGACCCTGACTAGGATTATGCAGTTACTACACTCCTTGGAACCTCCTGTACCATCACTTGGTTGTTGAATGCTCATGAGCTTGATAAATTTATCATTCTTTACTCTCACATCCTTGGTTTGATGCCAGTTTAACTCATCTGATGCCGCATTGCTCTACATCTTCAGTGTTAGTTTGAAAAGCAGCTGTGCTGCAGTCAGACTGAGTTCTCGGTAAGGATAACTGATAGGAATATGGGAACAACTGCATTCTTCATGAATTTTCTAGTATAAATTGTGACAAGGTCACTTTAAACATTAAGAGCACGTAGAGTTATGTTTTTTTTTTTTTAAAATAGCAGAGCTATATAGATTTAAAGCAGAGAGAATATTGTTTCGTTACCAACGTTTAATGTGTGCTATAGACACAACATTCACTGCAATTTTTTTTACATAATATATTTATTAACTTTGTTCTACCGTTGGTGTACATGTAATGATATAATAAGCTATGATATCTTAAGAACAAAGTCACTGAAAGATCAGAATGAAAGGTTGATTATAGGACAGCCCATATCCTGACCTCTTAATCTCATGACCACTTTATCCACATCACTACCCACAGATCAGAGAGAGAGAGAGAGAGAGAGAGAGAGACAGAGAAAGAGAGAGAAAAGCAATGAGTATTTGGTTTCCAATGCTACATGCTCCCTCGTATAATTATTCTTGAATATGAGAGGCTTTCCAGATAGCCTCAGCTAAAGGGCTAGGTTTCACACATGACTTATCTATATGTTGGTATCGAGTACCTTAGAAATCTTCCCACAGGTATAAAAGATTTTTCCCCAGAGGGAGCAGCTCGATAGAATTCACTACTTAATCCATATTTTTCATTTCTCTGACATTACCTGGTTGTAGCTGTGATCTGAAATGAATGTTACTGCAGGGCTACAACAGCAAAGCTCAGAGTAATTGTCACTGCTGCAGGCAAGCATCATAAATGTCGAGAGGGTTTAAGCATGCGCAAAATGCACACACGCACACACACACATTTTTTTTACAGTGGCAACTGTACCTAAAAATGCTACGTCTCCTACACATGCTATATCTACTAAAAATCATAAATTGATTTTTCACAGGTAGACCAGGGAAATGGCAATATTTACACAGTCATGTGTTAAATGTGTGCATCTTTTAATTATAAGGTTTTTTTTGTGTGTGTAAAAACATAATAAAAATCATCTGATTGTAGAAGGTCTTAGTATTAGGCAAATATAACTTCAGACGAACAACAACATATAACCTTTTCCACATGCCATTACAATATACTGTATATTTACCAAAAAGTACTAAGAACCCCTTGTCAAGTCAGGCTTTCATATCATCATTTTGTAAGGAAAAAAGAGAAAAAAGAGATCACAAACAAGTTCACTATGGCAAGTTTACTATGTTATACAGAACTGTCAATCAAGAGGGAGAAAACATGAGATAAATAACAATTAAATAAGTCATTTGCTTTTCTCACTACCCTCTCTCCAAATTTCACTTTTCTCCATCCTGTCATATGCTTCACTCAGCTAGCTGTCTGGGCCCTGCTCAACCCCCAACAACCCAACAATGCAACCCCCCGCCCCCCTCTCCCCC
>JAOVVA010000051.1:9976797-10014450 GCA_028565275.1 Leiocassis micropogon
AATGCCTTTATTTTCAGAATCTTGCTCTAAGCTTTTTTGAAAAGTTGGCAGCTATGATTATTACATACATTACATATATTCTAGAAAAAAAAATTATATGGTAAATTTGTCATCAGACTTTATTATGAAATTAACAAAAATTACCAAACCACAGACATTTTAGCTTAAAACATTTCTGCTGTGCATCAGACTTTAACATGCAATATATCATTCAATCATGATCAATCATCACTATTTTTCTTAAAATTATCTTTTGTTAATTTTGTCATTACATTCATTTACATTGAATATGTTGATTTTTATCTCCTCTTCAGGGGTTTTCCTGTAAACTGCTCTAGTACAGTGAACAATCCAAACAATTAGACTAGCTTAATTTAAAGTAATGTCACTAAACATTCACTGATCAGGTTTTAGTGTTCAGTTACAATTCAACCAAAATCAGGGCATTAGTCCTATTCAGTCATTAGTTTGCAGTAAACCACCTGTGTAATAGGTTGATGTGATTCTTGATCATGCTCCCCATTAGAGAGGAACGCTCATTGTAAACCAAAATAAACAGGAGGTAAAATTCTGTGGCCTGTAAAGCCTACAGTATGGTTCCATGGCATGGATGTGGCCATTCATGTGCCTCTATACTCCACCCCTTTATCCAGTCTCATCCCTGAATTCAAAAATTCAATCTCTTCAAGAAAATGCCAGAGACTGAAGGTTAAATGTTATTATAGGTTTATAGACTTAACCCATATACACATATCTCTCTTAACAAAACTGTCTTCTGTATTTCTCCAATTTTACACTCAATGCATTCACCATTTCTTTTACCTTCAAAAATCGTATCCTTTCTCCTTCCAGGCTGCTTAATATTTTCTCTCTTTGATGAAAAATAGGCAGTTTCTTGAGATGTCAGATCTGAGCTTCCTCATGTGTAGGATGATTTGTGAGAAGGTGAGATGTAGGGGACAGAACCTTGGGTCAAGCTTGGGTTCCATGAACTTGCTATCCATCATCTGACATTAATATGCATTGTCTCTGGTCATGTGACCCTAAATGAAAACAGTTGATTAATGGCTTTTATCGGCATGATGACCTCAAGGGAAATAGAAGGGTAATTCTAGAGGCAGGATGAAAAGCCAGCAATGCCAAACCATGTGTGTTTAACCTTGTGTACATTTATATCACATCTAAATAGTAACTTTAGGCACAGCGATGCCACTTTAGTGGCCAATTAGGCATTATATTGCAAATTTTTCAAATCTAATTAGGGAGATGCAATCAACCCTATTACAAATGCTTGACTACAGATTGTCTGGTTGTTAATTTGTATGGTTTTATCTTCATCTACTGGAAATTTTGCAATTAAAATGGTGCACTTTAAAAATCTGTACACTCATACCTCACAGCTTTCCCAGTTAATAAGTGCTTTGACATAACCAGCTCACCAGAAAACTAACTTTGTGTGCTTGTGTATTTGTTCGCTGATCTTTCACTTCTCTCTCATCGACATATACTCACTCCCACTCAGGCCTGCTGACACGTAATGCCTGCATCCGGAAGTTTAAACATTCAAAAAGTTTGAAAAAATACCTCGATCCCTTTCCTCAAATTGACTAAACGTATCTTTTCTGTATTTGTCATTTCCTCGTTGATCAGAATGGGACTACAGTATGTAGGCTGGTGAGAAGTGAAGAGGAAGAGGAGAGGAGGATAAGTGTGGGATGAACAGGAAGGCATATAGAAACTCTTGTACTAATGAGTAAGAAAAGTTCAGACTGTTCCAGAAGTTTCCTTGTGTCTGTCTCTGAAGCATTGTAGTTGTGCAGAAACTATCCAGATATGATCCTATAACATCACATCAAAGGAACACTAGAGACATCAGTGTTTTTTCTATTTTCCTCCAAACCTTTCAGAAGAATCACTAGGAAAAAAAAGTGAAAGAGAAAAAGTGACATAAGATGAAGAGAAAACATTTTAAAGGGGTTTAAGGTTAGTGTATAAGTTTATGTTCATGGTAATGCTGAGTTGGAAATGGCTATCCTGAAGAGAGAGTGATGAAACAAGTGTTTTCTCTGTAGTTCGAGTATGTATTTACTGTAGGTACTCTCAGGTGCTCTCAGACCTTATACTAAGGGGCCATAAATAAGGGACTTCTAAACAAAAGAAGGATTCTCTTTGTAGACTCCGATGGGTGTGTTGAACATTTTAGCTCAAGCATCTATTACTGGCTGGGATGCAGTCTGTCTAGAGAGGATAAGGTAAGCCTCAAGCAGCTATGTCTTTGTTCTTAATCAGCCCATAAAATAAGAGCTCAGTTTGAGACTTCAACTTTAAACAGGGATCAGGGTGAAGGGCTACAAACTTCAGAGGTTATATAGCGGCCAGAGGTAAAACAGGCTTTGAATCGCAATACAGCCTTTTACTGCTTAGCTATTAAATATAAGCAGAGCAGCAGGTGAGTCCTGAACCGGCTGCTTTTGCAGGCGTATGTATATAGGACTATCGGCAACTGCAGGTGCAGTGTTTTATTTTCTTCAGAAATTCAAATGATCTCTAATACAATTCATCATGGCTATACTATTGATTAAATTCCTTGCTTCTCTGGAGCCAGTAATGGGGACATGCATATTGATGTCGGTGGACGAATATTTGATGAGGTGAGGAGGGGGCTCGGTACTCCAGGAGCAATATAATTGAATGAAATTCATATTTCACCATAGTGAATTGGGCACTTTGTTGTTCTCTCCATAACTCATGGGAGTTATGCCCTGATGAGGTGCAAAAACAAAACAGTGGGAATGGCTCCCA
This sequence comes from Leiocassis micropogon, assembly GCA_028565275.1. Lineage (NCBI taxonomy): Eukaryota > Metazoa > Chordata > Actinopteri > Siluriformes > Bagridae > Leiocassis > Leiocassis micropogon. Next base: position 9,979,600 of record JAOVVA010000051.1, read on the forward strand.
AGAGTGTCAGTGGATATTCTCAAGCCAAGGAAAATACATTCACATAGATTAGATTATTTGTAACAACATTCTAACTATGGAAAATGTCACTGACAGGAGATTTTTAGGTTTGCCTTGGGGCACCTTATAGCAAAACTACCTTTTCAGCCTTATAATGGCAAAGGTTGGTGACACCTGGCTGCTTTCTTCCATTGACCAGTTTTAATCCCATTCAAGTGTATTTGTGAGAAAAATTTAGTAATAAAACGTGACAAATAATCAAAATAAGTTAAAATCTGGTATGATACAATGATGGATTTGAGATACTGCATGACCAGTGTACAGTGTATTATTTTTTTTATAATTTACACCGATCAGCCATAACAATAAAATGACCTGCCTATATTATATTGTGTAGATCTCTACTTTTCTCATGTCACCAAAACAACTCTAAACCAGCGTGGAATGGACAACACAAGAATGCTATAGGTGTGCTGTGGTATCAGGCACATAGGTGTTAGCAGTAGATCCTTTAACTCCTTTAAGATACAAGGTGAGGCATTCATGGATCAGACTTGTTAGTCCAGCACATCCCACGTATGCTCAGTCAGATTGAGGAATTCGGAGGCCAAATCAATACCATAAACTGTTTGTCATGTTTTTAAAATAATAAGAAAAAATACAAATATGGCATCATTTTCTCAAGGTGTGTAGTTAGCAGACAACATGACATCACATTCCAATACACAACACAACTGCTGTGTAGAAACCCACTGACCAAAGCAGATACTATCATTTTATCAGGATCAGCTGAATCAGCTGAACAACCAGCTGAATTAACTCAGAATTAACCTTTTTTATTCCAGAGAGAGACTGAGATTTAGAGTTTAGTAGTATATCCATACGTTTTCAGATGAATCTAAACTAGATAACATCTAGGATGAGAAACTTAATTGAAGTATTCAAGGGCGTAATTACTGGTGTATTGGCTGAAAGCTGGGGTGTGCAGTCATGTCCAATACATGTCAAATCATAGACAGCCTCGTTGATTGTATTCTACAGCATTGCTCTGGTTCAATCGAGACATAATCAGTGCAGTCAATAAGCCATAGGAAGGACACTGCTGGACCCTTGCAGGCTCCAAAGATGTTGTAAAGATATCGCTTACTGTAAGAAGCAAAGCTGTTAAAGACATTTATTGATGAAGCAGATTACAACTGCAGTAACATTTAGCTTGATTGCTGTGAAATGCCTACAAGAAACTTTTTAAATACTAATATTAAATACTAATAGAAGGTTGATGATACCATGAGCCTATACATGAGCTTAAATCAAAGGGAGAATGTATTTATTGGCATGTACATAAACTTGCTGTGATTGCCTTTGGCTTCAAAATGAATCGGTAAAGCAGAATGCCCTGTGAATTCATTTTTTTCATCAGAGAATTATTTCAAAAGACAGACACACACACTTAGGCATTAATTTCACATAAATGTGTCTGTCTACCAAATATTAATCCATGAATCTATTACGCCTGAAAAATCTACAAACAAAAAGATATGTCAGTACAAAAAAAACAATAATAAGATGGCATGAAATAAATGAGGAAGCAATAGGCTGTAAATCTGTGCTTGACACTGCGGATACACACGTGTTTAAGCTGATTTGGGTAAGGAATAAGAAGGCTGGGATTGAAGCACAAGTGTGTCATTGCTCATTTAGAATGGGGGGTTTGTGGTAGCATAACACTTAAGAGGGTAAAGCTGATCCCCATGAATAAACACGCAAACACATTTGAGCTTATCTTGTCAGATTGAATATTCTAATCTTTTACAAGAGATATTATATGGTTAGCACTTGTGGTATTTGGTAACAGAACGGGGAGCAGAGAGAGGGCCTGACGCTCAATGTCATCACCTTACTAGCATATTCATAAAATAATTCACAATAAAAACCTCAGCCTTTTTTTTTTTTACCAATCTTAAAATTTATTTACATTCACGAAAAACATTCTGTTATCCTAAGAAGAGACATTCATTATGTAACACTCCAACATAAGCGAGAATTCATGTCATATTAAAGTCTAAAGGAAAGGGGGAGTTATAAATGGCAGGAACCTGGTAAAAGAAAAAGTAATTAAATCAGAAAGATGACTTAATTACCACGGTTACACTTTTAGGTGGGCTACACATAGGGTGCACTCAACTCACAAAAACTTCTTTAACAACCATATAAATAAGAATTTCATTGTTATTTAATAAACTCATTAATTATTGGATGTCTGTCTAGAAATCTCAGGATAATACACATCCATCGTTCAGTGAATAACCAACAAAGAAGGAGAGGATGAGCAGATGGGCCGTATGGTGTGTGTCTGAACGTGCTTTCATTTTACAACACATTTCACAGTTGAAAGAATCAAGCACGTGACTGCAATTTTATGGTGGACTTGATTTGCATTTTGGAGTGGTGTGGTTAAAGAGCAAACACAACACATAACCACTCTTTAAGCTCTCATATAGAAAGAGAGAAGTAGGGCTTGTGCTTCTGATAGAGGGGAAGTACTTTTACTTTACTTTGCCTAATTGCTTTACTATTTAGATACACGTTAACAGACTGTGATCCATGGACCCAACATGCTGTTAAATCAGTCTAGAGAATGTGCAAAACAAATTTAGGGGAAAACTATATCATCTAAAGAAATCATGTTTGCAGGATGTAATAATGATACAATCTATTTGTTCAAAATAGGGCACATAATAATATAATGCATGTGATGTATATAACGACAGGAAAATAACACAAATGTGTGATTAAACAATGGTTAAATCCCTCAACCCTCAACTGGAGGGCACTGAACTACAGCAGCTCTATTTTCTGCTTTGTACTCAGTTAAGGGTATTAACTGAATCAATCGTTCAGTCATGCTGTTTCAAAGTGACAGTTTGAAATTCTGATAAATTAATAAAGCCTTGCTGGGCTTTGTAAGAACAATGTGGCTGGGCAGCTTGCCACTGAATTTGTCCGAACCAATTGAGTTTTTTCATGACTGGTGGAAAACAGCAGTACAGAAAGATGTTGCACTGTAATTTGATTCCATTTCCACAATCATACCAGCCAAATCAGTGGTCTGTTGGCCTTACTGACCCATACATGGCTCGGGCTCAATTGACCTTCTTGCTGAAAAAGCAGGTGATATGCAGTAATTGATCATTAAATCCAGAGAGCGTACAGAGAAAGGGAGGAGGAAAATGGAAAAGAATTAAATTTGAGAATCATAATGTTGGCAAACTTTAAACTAATCTCTCCACTTAACTAATCTATTTGAGAGACCTTTTTTCACTCTAGCCTGCCTAGTTTCTAGGTAACTAGCCTACATAGCTATCTATTTAGCTTCTATGAAGTTACTAATTTTGCTATGTTTCTTTTAGGCATTTAGTGTGGCAAGGGATATGGGATATGTGACAAGGGATATTACGCCTGATGAATCTACAAACAAAAAGATACTTCATTTACAAAAAAAGCAATAATAAGATGAAACCAATTGTTTTTAAAAGTTTAGGATAAAAAGTTACTGAAGACATGAAGGTCACTGTGACCATGCGATCAAACACTCAATTGGTCAGGCGCATCGGATGGCCAGCGTGTCTTTACATACACAACCTGGAAGCTGGGCAAAATTTGCCATGGTTGTGTTTCCAACAACAACAAATAAAACCTTCTATATATGATTCATTATACAACAGCTAATTCTCACCAAGCAAGCTGATTGGACCGGAGGTATTACAGGAGTAGTAATAATAGACAGTAACACTGGTATAACCACTGGTATATGTATATTAACTATAGATATCACTCCTCATCCTAGGGGCTCTCATAACCGTTAATTACATTAACTGTAGGTCGCAGCGTGGGTGAAGGTGGGTCTGCACGGTCCTCCATACTGACAAGTAAGCAACTAAGTGCCAAAATCCACATCCAGAACTAGTCATAATGTTATGTCATCTTGAAGAAACACTTAGACTCAATAATATTTTATTAATGGCTACAAAGCTGAATAGCTCCTAACATAAGGCTAAATTACAAATGGCTCTCCAACCCCGATCTAGGGCACTACTTGGTGTGTGTGTGTGTGTGTGTGTTCTGTTTAACACTATTCAGGATTTAACCCTGGAACCTGGAAGTCATGTAGCTGATATTCTTGACCACCTTAACATACAACAAATGAAATCTAGGTATCTAAACACTACTTTAAACTTCAGTATCGCTTATTTTCATTATTTTATTTATAAGTTGTATTGCTTATTCAAATTATAAGTTATTCAAGTTTTTTTTTTTTTTAGTAGGTGTGTCCAAACACTTAACTTGTAGAATACTATACATTGAAATTATTTGCTTGATATTGGTTTTAATATTTTAGCTTTACATATAGCATTTCCTCCCGTATTAGGTATAGGTTTATTTATAGACTTCACTACCTAATTTCCGGAACATTTTCCCCTCGTTTCCTAAGTATAGCGTGTTTGTTTAAGATATGACGAGTAGTTCCGGTGAATGTAACAGTCGTATTAGAGCTCCCGGTTAAGCATTACTACTAAACGTGGAATAGCAGCGCACGCTGATTTAATGTCGGCGGTTTTGCGGGAAACCGCTTATGGTTTGACTGCAGTGTAGTCTCTGCGCCCTCAGTCAGGCGTCAGACGGAAGTCCATGATTTTGGGGTTCACGTGTGTAGAGCTGTACATCCGCAGTCAGTGACCTGAATGTGCCGCGTTTCTCCTGCGCACATATCCAGCTCGTGACGCACTCGGAGCTTCAGCGTCATCCTCAGCATCCCTCTCCAAAAATAACAGACACCTCCTGATGACAGAGATGCGTGACCGTTCAGTATAGCTTTAACAACCCTGGGGTGGAGACGCTAGAGGCAGTGGTGTAGCGCCACAGATCCAGCGCCTACACACGCAGCTCCGGTTGCGCAACGTCACGAGCGCTCGCTTGTTTACAATGTCTCGCTTGAATGGTTTCTTATGAACCGGGTGCGTCATGATGATTATTCCGGCAGGATACAGCGATGCAGGGTACAGGATGGACCGGAACCGATGTGCTTTCCATTCTCAATCACATGTAGGAACGCCCCGGAGTATCAGGGTCATTAAAATGATGCTTTCATCCAAATAATCTTATTCATAAAGTCGCTGGCATCAGTTCGTCTCATTTTGCACCTGCTAGATTTCCGTTTTAATCCCAGTCTGAATAAACCCAGATATGAATCCTCAATCAGATAGATCAGATCAGCTATTGAGTATATCGAAGCATGAAGTGTGAAATATATGTCCCGTTATCACAGCAAGAGCTGAAACGGGGACCAGTATGAAGCAGCATCTAGTCACTAAACCGTTATCACCTTATAACCCACACCAATCTGTAAAACGCTCTCACTATGACTGACAAACCATGCGTTATTAAATTAAACTGAGAGATGCACATAGTCCAAACCTTTCCACCAGTTTATTTCCCTTTTTCAGATTTATAACCCACTGTGCACTGGCCAGTAACGGACAGAAAATAAGTGTGATAAATTGCAATACATCTTAAATGTCGGTATTTTAGTCATAGCACTCAGACTGTTGTGTTTTAGTGCACTATTTTGGTGCTGTAGTATGCGGGTACGGATGCAGCCTTCGGCTTGAACGGGAGATGGGCGGAGCATGTTACGCGAGTGGGCGGGGTCTAGTTGTGCCATGCGATGTGCGTTTTACTATCTTTCAGTCTCTCCGGCCAATGAGCCGAATAACCCGATCAGATAGACGGAAACGCCTTCCCTTAAGGTTGCGTGTGTATTTTTTTTCCCCTGCTGTTTTTTTTTGTAACCGTAGCTGGATGTGTAGGACGTCATATGTTTTTTCTCCTCTTCACTCCAGCCACTCGGTGATTATGGGTTATTTACTGTTTAACAGCTCTGGATACGGAGCGCGCACCTCAGCGCCGGGAGACAGCTAATACCCGCGGAGTCTTTCTAAGTCGAGGCTATCCAAGTTAAGGCAAAGTGAGACTTTATTATTTTTTTCACAGCGCTGAGAGGATGGCGAGTCCGCCGCCAGTGGTCGGACACTCGGTTTCGAATCTGAACGTGAACAGCAACAATGTTAAAAAGTGTGGCTACCTAAAGAAGCAGAAGCACGGCCATAAGCGCTTTTTCGTGCTGAAGGCGCAGAGTGACGGCTTCCCCGCGCGCCTCGAGTACTACGAGAGCGAGAAGAAATGGAGGAACAAGGCGGCTGCTAAGCGCATCATACCACTGGACTCGTGCCTGAACATCAACAAGCGAGCGGACGCCAAGCACAAGCACCTCATCGCGCTCTACACCAAGGACGAGTACTTCGCCGTGGCCGCCGATAACGAGCAGGAACAGGAGAGCTGGTTTAGCGTCCTAACGGATCTAATGAACGAGGGCCGGGCGTGTGAGGGATCCGCGTCTCACTCGGCTTCTTCGCTGCTCGGATTCGACGAGACGAGCTACGGTGTGGTGACTCCGCTCAGCGCCGCGTACAAGGAGGTATGGCAAGTGAACCTGAAATCCAGGGGACTCGGGCAGACACGGAACCTGACCGGGGTTTACCGGCTGTGCTTGTCAAGCCGCACGATTAGTTTTGTGAAACTGAACACGGATGTCGCGTCTGTGATTCTGCAGCTAATGAACATCCGGCGCTGCGGTCACTCGGACAGCTTTTTCTTCATTGAGGTGGGCAGGTCAGCCGCCACCGGCCCCGGTGAGCTGTGGATGCAAGCGGACGACTCGGTGGTGGCTCAGAACATTCACGAGACGATACTGGAAGCCATGAAGGCAATGAAGGAGCTGATGTGCGAGTTCCGGCCGCGCAGCAAAAGCCAGTCATCGGGCACGAATCCAATCTCGGTGCCCGCGCGTCGGCATTTAAATCACTTACCGCCGAGTCAGACGGGACTGCCGCGGAGATCACGCACAGACAGCGTGGCCGCTTCGTCTCCCGGTGCCAAAGTCAAGTCGTGCCGAATGCGCGCGGCGAGCGAGGGAGATGGCACGACGACGCGGCCGGTGTCTCTGTCAGTAGCGGGAAGTCCCGTCAGTCCCGGAGTTAACCGCACACATCTGAGCCGATCCAACACGGTGGCAGCCCGGCCTTATAGGACGTTTGAAAGCTCTTCTCTCCAGCACAGTAAGTCCATGTGCATGCCCGTGTCTCATTCCCCTCCTTCAGTTGATGCCAGTCCCGTTAGTTTGCCCTCCAGTGGTGCCCGCCCAGCCAGCTGTACAGCCTCCATCGCCGGCTCACCCAGTGATGCCGGTTTCATCTCCTGTGATGACTGTGGTTCCAGTCCAGGAGATGCACCGCACACGTTATTGGCTCACCGCAGCTCTACACCGGAGTCTTTTGCCGAGACGCCTCCCTCAAGGGATGGCAATGACTTGTACGGCTACATGATTATGGACAAACAAGGTGTTTTTGCACATAGCATTGGGAGACGAGGTACCCGCATGGTGGAGGAGGGTGTCAGAGACCTAGAGAAAGCCTTCAGAAAGAGGACGTACTCTCTCACCATGCCTCACCAGAAAAGAGTGCAGTCGCAGGTATCTTCTGCCTCTCTGGACGAGTACACGCTCATGAGGGCCACTATCAAAAACACAGGTCTTTCGGGGCGCAGTTCGCACACTGCATCCCCTAAAGTTGCGTACCCTGAGGATTATGGTGATATTGAAATCGGCTTTTTACAAAGAAGCACCAGTAGTAATCTTGGTGATGATGGCTACATGCCGATGACACCTGGCGTAGCACCGCTGGGTAGCAAGATTGAAAACTACATGCCCATGAGCCCCATGTGTGTCTCCGCCCCAAAGCAGATCATCAATCCTAGGACACACCCCCTCACTTTAGCCAATGGCTGCAGGACCAGCTCGCCCTGCAGCTGCTCTCTGGATGACAGTGGCTACATGAAGATGCTATGTAGCTCCAAACTCTCTGTGGAGAGCTCAGATGGGAAACTGACTAACACTGAGTACCTCAATATGTCCCCTGTAGACCCGTGTGTCTCCGACACGCCCCCAGATTATTTCCCTACCACTGTGGGTGGCATAGAGCAACACCCTCCTCTCAGACATCCCTTCTCTTATAGCTCTCTGCCGCGCTGCTATAAACCCCAGCAGAAGACAGATAACGGAGACAGCGATCAGTACGTCGTTATGAGTCTACAAAACTGGAAAATTGTAGAGGAGCCAGAGAAGGCAGCCCCCAAAATAACTCCCCCTCCTCTGAAGCAAAACAGAGCTGACAACATGCTCCACAGATCCAGGATCAGCCGACCCACACGCCTGCCTCTGGATTTGGTTCGTACGCTGCCTAGCATGAATGAGCACCCTTTGCCCTCTGAGCCCAAAAGCCCTGGTGAGTACATAAACATAGATTTCGGCCATGTCACACCGAGGTACTCCCCTCCCTCCACAGAGAGCCCTGCTTCGTCTGTAAGTTCCTCCAGTGAGCAGAGGAGGTCCCTTCTTTCAGACTACATGAACGTTAACTTAAGTTCGGAATCACCCAAGTCTGGAGATGCTGCTCCCTTAAGCCCTTTGGATGCCATGCCCGAGCTGGCAGTCTGCCCCGCCCCATGCGAGAAGGAGGGACAAATAAATGTTTACAAACTTACATCACAGGTGGAATCCTCATGCCAGCCTAGCATGGTGAAGGACGATTACACTGAAATGACATTCTGCGTGTCTGCTTCTTCTTCTCAGCCTCTGTCTCAGACCACTAACTGTACCAAGCCTTCCAGCCCATCATCCTGTGCACGGAGGTTAAATTTGAACGACTCCATGGGAATTCGACCGGTTGAGTCATTCTTGCTGGGTGGCAATGAGACACACCAGGTAGACCCAGACCGGGGTGCCAAGGTGATACGCGCGGACCCCCAAGGACGGAGACGACACAGCTCGGAAACCTTCTCCTCCACCACCACTGTCACACCCGTTTTCCCCTCCTTCGCCCATGATGCAAGGCGGCACGGCTCAGCCTCCGTGGAGAACGTCTCCGCTCTGGCGAGGAACAGCGAAGGCTTGGAAGAGGAGTATGGCAGTCCCATGTGCAGAGAGACATCAGCAGGCTTTCAAAACGGACTTAACTACATCGCCTTAAACCTTATGGACGAGGGACTGGCCAGTTGTGATGCTCTGGTTAGATTCAAAGCTGCCAGCTGCTGTAAAGGAAGCATGAGTGCAATACATGCCAGTCTCTATGGATTCAAGGACACAGCAACAGCAGTGAAAGGTAAGATATGTGGGACAGTGTCTGATGTGTGTGTGTGTTTTGTTTTTTTGCACAAGTTAATATTGAAGGGCTGTGAGTTTAGAGACGCAGTGTTGAATTTTATGGTGAAAAGAAAGAAAGGAAAGAAAAAAAACATGTGGGTTATGTGTCAAGTGTTTTCATTCTGAAGTAGTCTGTGACTGCTGTACATTCTTCCGAGCTGAGCTGTCACTTCTCCTGCGAGATTGTTTCCTTAATTCATTTCCTATTGCCTGTATTTTCGGCAAGCTTTTTCAAAGCAAGTGCACCTAAACCATAAGCTTTGGACATGTCTGTCTCAATAACCTAAAGACCTAATAAATAAAACCTTCAGGCAAATAATTAGAACGATTACTCAGTAGCCAGCAATGTGTGCATCTATTGGGACAGCTCTCCTTATCTGACTGTAGTTTATGTCGCTTGTGTTAAACTAATTCAGGACGTTTTTAATCTCCTTCGATTAAGAATACTGGACGTGTATAAAATGCATACTAATGCAGACCCCTCAGTTCCTGTTTAATCAGTCAAGCAGGGTAATATTGATGCGAGCACTAATGTTACTTAACGTAACCTTGACTGTGTGGCGCAGTTTTTAATCCTGAGATGACAAATATGAGAAGGAAAGGACATTTGATTAGGTCCTATGATAAGATTTTATCCATGGCATCCATAGTCACACTTTCCAGATGGATAGTTTCTATATATTATGTATACTTTGAATTAGAGATATATGGGTCAGTTTCCTTCTCTTTCTCTGTGTGTGTGTGTGTGTGTGTGTGTGTGTGTGTGTCAAATGCAGCTTTTATCTGTTGTCAGGTGCCGGGTTTCAGAGTAGGAATGCAGTCTGTTCACAGTGCTATCACAGGGATGGGAATGTCTGCTCGTAATTAAGAGGCAAAACAACTTTCATAGAACAAACTAAACTTTTATTTGATGCTTCAAAGTATTTTAGGCTCATATGCATGACAGTCAGTAGCAGACAAACAAATGACGCATTGTTTACACAGAACAGCTGCTTAAGATGTGAATAGAAGTATTTATGTCTCTACAGTATTTGTGTGCAAATGTGTGTATCTCTGTGTGTGTGTGTGTGTGAGAGAGAGAGAGAGAGAGAGAGAGAGAGAGAGACTACATGGGGCCATCATGTCTGCAGAGAGAGGCTACACAAGGTCATGGCGAGTCACTGACATTCTTAACAAAACCTTCGAGGGCTGGGATCCAGTTCAGCCAGTATGCTCGAAGAAAGAAGCGTCCAATACGTGACCGCTTCCAGAAACTGACCTCTCATCAACAACAACAACAACACACACACACACACGCGCACACACACACACACACACACACATACATACACACATAACACAATAACACTCATGCGATGGATCAAAGGCCCAGACTGCGTCTGTGTGGTGTGTACAAGTGGGTGTGGAAGTCTTTGTTGTTAGGAGTGTGTGTGGGTGGATTTTTTTTCGAGTTGGGTTTCCGGGAATAGCAGGTGTACCTGTAGTGGCGGTAGTAGTCATCTGTTTATTGCTGAAAAACGAGCTGATCTAAAAGATGTAGCCCTAGGCAAAGGAACTATGGAACTGTGAGTGAAGAAAACTGTAACTAACACACACACACACACACACACAGACACATATGCACTAATGTTTATCTGTCTGGCTCTGATTGGTCAGCCCCAGTATTTTGCAAAAACAAAAAGTTTTTTTCATACTATCTTAGTGAGGAATAAATGCTGTAATAAAAGCCAATAAAATATTTCCTCATGGGGACCAGTCAAATATCAACCCACTGAAATAATAATAATTAATAACCCATCCAGATGACTCCTCCCCACACACACAGACACACCCCCATACACATAGTATACACAATGCTAAATCTCTATGAGGTTTTCTTATGTTTGTGTGGAAAGTATTTTTAAACAAACACCCATACTGTACACAATACACATTTCCACGAGCATATTACTCAGAATTATTATTAAGCAGGTTCATAAGGGGAGGAATATTTGTATTTATGATTCAAGCATTTTATTCGATTCTTTCATCTGCTTTGCATACGAAGGGCCACTCATGTGCACATTGGTAATTGGTTATCTTATGAATGACCTCGCCATGTATATAGAGAGCACAAAAGTTTTACCGTAGGAGTTAAACTATGTGTTAGGAGATGATTTGGGACTCTTATGTATGAGAAATACACGAGTGATCGTTCGAATTTTATTCTCTCTAATTTTATCGCTTGTCGGTGTAATGTGAGCGGGATCCTCCCTTCTGTCTGATTGAAGAATTGCATAATAGGGTCACGGTTTGGGAATACTTGCCGAGGCTTATTAAACATTTAGAGCTAGGTTCTGCATAGAAGTCTCCTCCATGCAATGTGTGTGGGGTGTGTGTTTGTAGGGGGAGGGGGGGGTGGGGAGCAGATGGTGGGGGCCAGGGTCATGCACCTGCCATTCCAAGCAGTGCTCAGTGGTTATCAAGCCCAAACACAGACACTGACAATACACTAATCACTACAGACCATCTGCTCCCTCATGAGAGAGAGAGAGAGAGAGAGAGAGAGAGAGAGAGAGATTGAGAGGGAGAGAGTTGGGATTAAGGGTTTACTTTCCACAAAAATGTTCCTTGGTGCTTCACACCTCTTTCTTTCCCTGTACTTCTTCTCAAGTCATCCTCAGCTCTGCGTATTTTTCTTTTTCCAGCACCTCTTCTCCGCTTCAGTGGTTGTTGTGTCACAGCTCGTTCGCTCGGTGTGGGGTTTAGCTCTTCATCTCTGTTTGCTTGCATATCAGCCACAGCATCCACCTCCTCCACTCTTCTCTCTGTCTTCTCGCTTCACTTTCTTCCTGTCCTCCCTTCCTCCCTCCTCTCGGCCAGCTTGTTATTGTTTTGGTAATTAGCCGTAGCTACACTGATCGTTCTCATCTGTGTGTGTGTGTGTGTGTGTGTGTATGGGTGGGTGTGAGCTCCGGAAAGACTAAACTAGGCCAGGATGTTCTGCTAAAGCGTTCCTCTCTTTTAGCAGCTCCGGTAAGACAGATTATGGATTGTCGAGCTGCTTTGTGTAGTGTCCGAGCGAGTGCATGAACACACACACACACACACACACAAAAAAAACGTCCACCACTGTGTAAGATTCTCTTGTAGCCAACACTCGATCAGGTCATTCCTGGTCCCTTCCTTCAGTGTCTGTGTCAGTTTAAAGAGTGTACACTGTTTTTTTCCTGTCAGCACATGTAGCTGTGGGATTCTATAAAGCGTGTACAAATTCCTGACAGAGATTTTATCACGAGGAAGACATTTCATGCTCTGTATTTTTGAGCATAGTCAGGAAAATGACATTGCCAGCGGTAAGTGAACAGCACGTGCTGGTGCAGGTTGCTTTTACAAGAGGGTGTAGCAATTGCCTGGAATGAGACTTCAACTAAGAAATGAACACGTGCATTTTCCCGTTCTAACTCGGGCTCTGCAATTTTGTTTGCTTTTTGCATTAATTACGTTGTCAGATCAATTGAAACAGGGCATGTTTAAATGTGGATTTTCCGTGCTGTTGTGCTGAGCAGGTTGTTGACGAGATGAAATGCGTGGGCCAGCTGAGCTCGGGCGTCATTCATAAAATGCCTTTTATGTGGAGTCTGGCGCTGCATCTAAGCTGAACCGACACAATTAGGCTGAATATTAATGCACTTTATGGGAAACATGGAGACAACATGGGAATTTCTGTAGGAATATTATCTCTTCTATTTAATATTATGATATATTTTTGTTAATATATATTTTACATTGTCTATATTTCAGTCAGCATTTTTTACAGGTTATCAGTGTTCGCCACTCTAACTTCAGATATGTTCAGTTATCAGTTATCGCCACTTGCATAACATTGCTTTGCTTATAAATTGTCTTAGGGTCTGTGTGAGTGAGTGAGAGCATGGCCTAGTGCCTGTGAATGCTCTCTGTGACTGTTATTGAGAAAGAGAGAAAGAGGAAGTGTGGGATGTGAAGCGAGAGCTTGCTGAAAGCCTCCTTGTATAACAGGGATGTGCTGCTCATTTTAACTGCACAGACAGAACCCATAAACACTCCCATGTAACCTTTATTACACCCTGTCTCATCTCTCTATGTTTCACCTTACAGAATAACTAAATTACTGACATGTTTACGGTCGCCTTTAAATAGGTCTTACACTTAGTATATTTTAGCAGTTGTGTGTTTTGTAGAGAGCAGTTGTGCTCTGCCGGATAATTTTAGCCTACATGATGTACAAATGACCTGGAGCCTGGCTGACTGTGTGTGCGAGTGTGAATTAGGGCTATTTGGGGGGAGGGGCAGAGTCACTGGGTTCACTGGCTGGTGACTTCTGGTGATGTGTGAGGTTGTGTGTGTGTGTGTGTGTGTGTGGAGGGGGGGGTGGAGAGGGGGTGGTCTGAATCTGAGAAGCTTTAGATATGTGCCTGCCTTGTGTTTTTACATGGCTTTCATGGGAAGTGCATTTATGTGAAGCCTGAAAATTCACACCAGAAGTGACATTTAAGGAGCACGTGTTATCTGGTACAAGTGATCTTTTGTCTGAACCACACACTCCTCTCACACACTTATATTCCTTATGTGCTAACAGTGGCAAGAGAGAAACCGTGTGTTTTGCTTTTATCAATGAATGTCCATGTGTATAACGAGGATACAAGCATGGTGGTTGTTTTATTGTTGTTGTTATTCTGGTTCCCCATGTTGGCTCTTTTACTGTTGTTGTTGTTATTGTTGTTGTTTATTATGGTTCCTCAGGCTGGGTCTTTTATTGTTGTTGTTTTGTTATTGTTGTTTATTATAGTCCCTCATGTTGGCCCTTTTTATGTTGTTTATTCCAGTTCCCCATGTTGGTACTTTTAGTGTTGTTGTTGTTATTGTTGTTGTTTATTCCAGTTCCCCATGTTGGTACTTTTAGTGTTGTTGTTGTTTATTCCAGTTCCCCATGTTGGTACTTTTAGTGTTGTTGTTGTTATTGTTGTTGTTTATTTCGGTTACCCATGTTGGCGCCTTAGCGTTGTTGTTGTTTATTCTGGTACCGCATGTTAGCGCTTCTAGTGTTGTTGTTATTATTGTTGTTTATTCTGGTTTTCCATGTTGGTTCATTTAGTATTGTTGTTGTAGTTATTGATGTTATTGTTATCAATTTTTTATATGGTTTCCCATGTTTGCTTTTTTTTGTGTGGTTGTTCTTATTGTTTATTCTGGATCCCCCATGTTGGCTCTTTTAGTGTTGTTGTCATTTATTCTGTTTCCCCATGTTTGCTTTTTTTTTGTGTGGTTGTTCTTATTGTTTATTCTGGTTCCCCCATGTTGGCTCTTTTAGTGTTGTTGTTTATTCTGGTTGCCTGTTTTGTGTTGTTGTTGTTGTTTATTCTGGTTGCTCATGTTGGTTCTTTTAGTGTTGTTTTTTTTCTGGTTCCGTGTGTTGGCTCTTTTATTGCTGTTGTTTATTCTGGTTCTCCATGGTGGTACTTTTTGTTGTTGTTTATTCTGGTTCCCCTGTTGGCTCTTTTAGTGTTGTTGTTGTGAAAATAAAAAAAGCTCTTAACATCTCACCACAGGTTCAAAGGTCCGCTGCTTGTGTTCTGCATAACAAGTACCACTGCATTCTGAAGACTTTGTACTGGAGAATATTATGTAAAATGCTTAGCATGTAGGAAGTGGGAGTGTATGGGGGGAAACAAGTTTAGGCACAACATAGATGTTCTGCTGTAACTAATGAAGCATGATATAAAGCTGGTGAGGATTAAACGTTAGTCAAAATGATATAGGATGGAACTTATAATTGTTCTGAATCATTTCCTTACGTTGATTGTGTATGAATTAAAACTTAAAATCGCCCCACAACAAAAGATGCCTTTATGACCAAATTCCCGGGGTGGGGGTGTTATACAGGAGAAGTAGATTCTGCCAACAGGCCAACACACAAAAACACATACTTATGCATATGCATTGCCTCTCCATATCACTTCCCTTCTTCTGCAGTCCTCTGTCCATTCAGGGTATTATAATGAGGCATGTGTGCACTCACCCAGCTTGGCTCTGCTACAGCTATCAGCTGCACAGATTGGAGTAAAGGGCAGGAAATTGTGTGTGTGTGAGAGAGAGAGAGAGAGAGAGAGAGAGAGAGAGAGAGAGCGAAGTAGTAGTGTGTTGTTTTAGGTATAAGTGATAGGAGATCTGTACTTCCACCCTGTGTGCACTTTCCCATATGATCTCATCACTCATTGCTTTTTCTGCTTCTCTAGACATGGAAATGTTCTGCATCCTTTTGTTTAATTAGCTCAGTGAAATTCAAACTGCAGTCCCAGTCCAACCCCCCCTCACACACACACACACACACATAGAGACACACAGCGAAATAACAGACAGGTCACCATCACTCATGACTCTTGTTCCATGACGCCAGTAGTGTATGTGTATCAGGGCTAATGACTGTTTAGGAGTGCGGCTAAAAAGGTGTCGTGGTGTTGTCAGTGTCTATGGGCGGGGCTGGCTCAGTGGTTAGGGCTGTTGGTTACTGATCAGAAGGTCAGGGTTTCTAGCAGTATCAAGCTTCCAGTGTTGGGCTTCCAGCAAGGCTCTTGACCTTCTCTACTCCAGGGACACCTGAACATAGCGTCCTAACAAGTGAGGAAACAAGTGAGGAAAAAGATTTTCACTCTGCTGTGATGTATACATGTGACAAGTTCTTATCATCCGTCCCCATATCAGAAAGCCTTCTTCACCTTGGCTTGATGTAGTCAGCTATTCATAATGCGTTAGTTTGATCTCCGTGCCATCTTGAGGGAGATGAGCAGATTCTAGCTTCTCCTTAGTCATTGAAATCAACAAAGATTATGTAACCTACATTACATATTTAGCAGTGTGTCATATGCAGGCATAACACACCTTTCAACAGGATCTTACTATATATTAGAGATGGGGAATTAAAATTGGATTAAGTGTTGTATCATGATTCTTTCTTGGCAATTCATGTCTCAGCACACTGACTCCAAAATGGATTTTTTAAATAATGTAATTTTAATTCATGTGTTAATTATAAAAGAAAATTAGGTAAAATGTTGCTGTTCCTTTAGAATCCTGCAGGTGGTTTAGAATTATAACCAAATATGCAAATTGAATCGGCCCTTAGCTATCATGATAATATTGTATCAGGTTGTCCCTGGTGATTTCCATCCCTACCGTCTATTGCTTGTTTATTTGCTATTTACCCAATAAGAGAGGTTGTACATAAATAAATAAATGTTCTCATCAAGGTTTTTCTATTAGTACACACTTAATAGATTTACACAGTTCAGGGACAGTCCAGAGACACGGTAAACAATTTATCCGAGGTGAGCAGGGGGTATGCATTAAGTATATGTTATGTCTTAAACTGACAGCACATCGTTTGGTGTTCTAATATCAGTTCTCAGATTTACAGGGAGCCTTCGCAGCAATACAGCATTTCCTTTGAAATTGTGTTGATGCCAGAGCTACCTCTTTTTCAGAGAACGAGCGAACCAGTTTAAGAGCCGGATAATTCCCTAGAGGTTCCTAATTTCCTAACAACAAACATGTAGATTTCACAAGTACTATATATTTTATTGCCTCTATCTGTGTGTTTGTAACCGCAAGTGTGTTATAGCCCTGTAAAAACAGAGGACGGAAAATAAGCTGGAAATTGAAAATTGGCCGTGTGGCAGGAAGGCGAGGCCAGTTTGAGTGAATCCTCTGTCCACGCAAATGAAAGCATGCTTTTCCATTCTAGACCCTCAGAATGGTAAAGAATATGGTTATAAAATCCTGTTTTATAGGTCAGTTTGTCTCTTATTAAAAATCATCCCGATAAATTGTAGTGTTTATTATGACCCTTTGTATACATTTATGCCGTTTACATTAATGTCGTACGTGTGTTTCAGAGACGGTCTCAGTATCATACTGCCTTTGAGTATGTGATACAAGAGCGTGTTGTATTCCTGTGTTCAGAGACGGAGGGAAGCTCACGGTGTCAGCTGCATAACGCTAAATACCAGCGTCTGTGTTCTCTCAGAGCACCTGCCACTGAAAACGAGCATGCATTCCTTACTTGGTAAAGATGACAGGGAGGGACAGAAAAGCGGTCAGAGTGCGTAACTGTTTCACTCCCACTTCTCAGATGTATATGAATGATCCCAGTAATAGTTTTGGAAAACCTTTTGGTTTTATAAACATGTACATGTATATGTAGATAACTGGAAAAGATTCACAGCTAATTAGAAATCAGTCCATAAAAGGCAGTAGTCTGTGAGGAGAACGTGTAAGCCTTGAGACTTCCTCACGTTTTTGTGTTGGATCAGTAATTGTTCTTTGAATAATAATAATAAAAAAACAATGATTTATTGCTTGTTAGGTTTTGCTGTTGCTTTTGGCCTAAGTGAACATCTCTCTGGATGTGTTTATGTTCTTCTCATTAATCAGCTTTCTCTCGTCTGCTTTTCCCCCCAGACTAAACAGATCCAGACTCCATTCCTGCTCCGGTTCCTCAGTTCTTCCCCGGGACCAGGAGGTACGAAGAGGAGGCAGGAGAAGTGGCCATGTGGACAGATGGGCCACACTGCTCCTGCTGTTGCTGCTGCTTCAACTCTCCCCTGATCTTTGACCCCTGAATTTGTATGAATGGCTATCGTCATGGCAACATAGACACTTGACCTGCTCTTTGCCCCAGTGACGTGGTCCTCTATCTCTGTGCTGCTCTGAAAATGACTCTGGCCAAAAAAACAAAGGCTGGACCATACATTTGTCTGTGTCTCACTCCATACTCACTCACCTATAGAGTCTACACATCTTATTCTTCTTTTTCTTCTTCTACTTCTTCTTCTTCTTCTTCTTGTTTATGCTCCACTGGTTTTTGTTCAAGTGCTCTGGATGTCGAGACGCCAGTGTCCCCTACATACAGAAACCTGTGAATGAACATGGAGTTTAACATCTGCACATTTTCACACAAGTGTAACTAGACACATACATGCACACATACACAACACACACCAATATGGATACATGTAAAACCACACGTTGCACATGGCACGTATTTATTTATTTATCTATCTGTTTGCATTCAGAGGTGTTTTGTATGTATGTATGTATGTATGTATGTATGCATGCATGTATGTATGTATGTATGTATGTATATTTATGTGTGTGTGTGTATGCGTGTGTGTGTGTGTGTGTGTGTGTGTGTGTGTGTGGATGGTTGCAGCACTGCACAAAGGTGGCATTTCATCACAAACTTCACCAATTCACTGAAAAACCCTACCTCAGATTAAAGCCAGGTTTTTAGTTGCATATTAAAAAAAGATATATTATATATTATGAAAAAAAACCTATTTATTTTCAGTGCTGAATGTCATAAAAAATGCCAATCCAAAGCCTTACTGACTGTCAAACAGTGTTTGCTTTTGTTATGGAAATTTGTTATGGACCTACATACATTTACACAGTGTCAAAGACAGACCGCTCGCCATGGAAACTGAATGCCACTGAGTGCAGTAGACACAAAGTGGCTTTCATCATAGATCATGACTTCGGCAATCAAAGATTACTTTTATTACTGTTCTTATTCTAAGTATTACACAGATATTGAACACATATTCATATAATTCTATTTATAAGTGTTGGGAAACAGCAGGAGAGGCAGCATTATGCTGCCCACACACGTACGCGCATGCAAAGCAGGCTCTTTGAGAAGGAGATTAGTTTGGAACGAAGTCAGACAAACAGAAACAGATAGACTCGAGACACGTGGAGAAGTGTGGCGTGTACAAGGGCACCAAAACAGAGGTTTTGATGGGGAATAACCCGGTAATGACTCCTGCTGCTTCACACTTATTCACCACTAAATATCTTTCCTCTTTCATCGCGGCCTTTTCTTTGCTTTAGACCAGGACAGCCAGCTCCACATGCTCAGTTCTGGTTGGCACTGAGGTTCACTGGTGGAGCAGTTGGTTAATGGGAGAGACACATTTCAGGGACATCATGGGAGGCTTTAAAGCATTGCTGCTGCACCGTAGTGTCAGACAGGGACCGTGTCGTTACCAGTGCTTCGTCTCGCACACAAGACAATTTTGAATGTAGAGTGTTCTGCAGCTCCCTACAAGCAAAACAAAGTGAAACAAATCCATTCAAAAGTATGACTGTCACAACCTAAACAACTGAAATAAAACTGACACATGTGACTTATTTAAGTATATAAAAACCATTTGCCTGGAAACTTGTAAATAGTGTATATATATATATATATAATAATGATAACGCAACTGATGTGCAGTTGTAACCTTGGATTTTTTTTTTTAAGTTAAAGATAATACATTTATGTATTTGTACATACACAGTATATGTTTAAATGAATTTCCCCAAAAGCTAAAGCACTAATGAAGGTACTGGCCAAACACCGATGTTTGACCTGGAGGTTTTCTTTTCTAATTCTTTGCTATGTTTGTAAGTATGTGCAGAACTGCACGATGAATGCCACTAAGGAAATATTTTATACTGCTGTTATATTTAAAAATAATAATAAAACAACAACAAAACAAATGTAATTGAACAATACTTGATATGAGAGCTCTAGCTACATAGGTACAATTTAACATATGGCATATGCAATATTTACATTTTTTAAAGATTAGTTTACAGAAAGAAACCAAATGTATAATAAATACTGTATTGATACAGTTTGATAAAACCTTTAAAACTGATGTGTTTGTTTCACTGTAACATTTTTTTTTTCAGCCAACTTTAAATGAAAATTTTGCTGTTTTTTTGGTATTGGATCTTACCAGTGATTTGAGCAGTGTTCTTTTATTCTGATGATTTGTTATTGCTCAGTGCGGAAAAGATGACTATCTTGAGCCTTGGTTAAAAAATTTTTTTTCAGTGTCTTCCATTGTATATATTTCATATACTACACATTGTGATGCTATTAAAAGGATAATTTAATCTTAGTGTAGGTAGTATTGCTTTTGAAACTGTAATGATTATGAATAGCCACATGCAATAAAACAGTAACGTTATTTAAGAAAGTTAATGTGTCCGTCTGGTTTATCATGATAGAGGACTCTTGTCTTGTCTGGAGCCTGTATACATGACCTCATGAAAGACTTCATGAGGGCAGCAGATGACTTAATTTCTTAATTCATCTTGTCTTGATAGGGTACATCAGAACTACTCCCCACCCTCCCCAAAAAACCACACCCACAGGTCAGAGCTTTATTCTTTGATTAATATATAGCGACTAACAGAGTAAGGGCTATAAAGATAATGTCACATCAGATGATTGGGCGTGTCTGTGAAAGAGCACAGCGACTCATTATGACTTTGTTACTCGGTCTGTCACAGAGTATGTAATTGGCTGGTGGTGGGATTATCATTTTATGTGCTAAACCATATGTTAAAAGATTATTAATTCTCAAACTAATTAAAATGCTAATTTAGTATCAAATGAGATTTTTTTCTCTCAATGTGGTTTCATTAAGGAGACCACCGTGTGTTCTTGGTAAGGTGGACAAAAAGCACACAGACGCAAAAGCTTATGATTATTGAGTATGGTCTCTGATCCCCGATCCTGCTCTGATTAAGTGTTGGCTGCTAGCGTGACTGGCTGGAATAACCCTTGATTTCTGTATCATATAGCATGTCTGTAGATGATTATGAAGCCACTATCATAAATGATACAGGGGCTGTAACTTTTGGTGCCCTCGTGTTGTATTAAATAACACACCCTTCTGTTCTGACGTGCCAGTCCTGATGTTGTATATATATATGTCTTTGCCTGCATGTAATAGCATAGTAGCTAAATCTATTTAACATGTTGAACATTATATCCTAGCCCTAAACCAGGTTTAGGCATGTGATCCTATCTACTAATCAGTTTATTGACCAGCTCCTGCTCCCTATGTGGGAAAGTGAGACAGTGACAGAGAATACAGGAAGGATTTTTTCCCCCATAAATGTACCAAAAATGTCTTCATTCATGTCTACTACAATTTAAGGTACTCGTTTGGGACAATTTCACTCACTAATGTATTCTATTAAATGCTAAAAAGTAATATATGATAAATACTCCCCTGTAGTTGATTGGCATGTGCACTTAGAAGAGGACAGTGGGTGAATACTAATGTTATATTAGTAATATTCACCGGCAATCCAGATGAACTGAGTGTCACTGATATACAGCTTCCACTTTGCACCATCTGTCTCAAAGCCAGAGCTACACAGAAAGATAAAAGAATGTCTCTGACATATTTAATAAGTAATCCTTTTGTAAGGTAGGACAGTATACAAGCATCATGAGCTTGAGTGGGTGTACTGAATTTACACATTACCAGTGTAGGTGGGACTTCCAGGCCATTCATACATTTATTCAGCTTTAGTAATTGGATTTTTCTTTATTGTAATTAATCTGGTCATAGGCCATCAGAACTACTGTTCCTATTACTGGGCCTGCCTTCGAAAACGAAACGTTTTCGTTTTACTGCTCAGTTATTTGGTTTCGCTGAAGTTTTTCATTAGAAGTTATGACACAAACATGCCACGTGGATGGGATTTACAAGGCTGCTTTCTTTTGGCCATCTGCCTTTGGGCGAGTCTTTACAGTGTTGCACCTTCATTGTACAGAAATTGACACTAATCCAATTCCATTTCCAGGTTTGCCAATTTTTATGTGGTTGAGTCTATTGCTACTGAAAACCTTCTTGAATGCTTTTACTTCAAAATCTGGCAACCTTGGAAACATGAGCAACACACACAAAGATAACCTTCTTACTCTGAATACCACACACAGAAAAGTCACATAAGCAGCAGTGTAGATGATCTTTGAATACATGTAACTGGAGTATCCCTAAATGTAAATGTGGGTTGTGTATGGTGCCCTGTGACAGACTGGCACCCCAACCTAGGTGCATTTCAACCTCACACTCAGTATTTCCAGAGTAAGCTCCAGATCTGAAACAAAAGTCATTGGAGTAAAAATGAATGAATGCATGAATTAATTAATTATGATTGAATAGGTTTCATGTCATATATCTAATAAGATAATATTTTATAATGTCAAAGAATTTTTGTTGAACTTAAATAAAGTGACACAAGCCACTATCTCATCAGTGTTATAAATCATGTGTAATAACATCCATCAATGGCATATGCTAATTAAAAAAACATACAGTGTAAGTTGTGCTCAGACTGAGAGCTTTGTTTGTGTTTGTGTGTAAGACAGAATCCCCTGTCCTACCCTTTCCTTAGGGACCACAGGAGTTATCAGCGGGGGAGGACAAAAGCCAATGGGATGCTTCCTGAAATTAGAGAGGTCTAGTCCATTACATGTGTGTGAGTGTGGGTCAGTGCATCAGGGACAGAATGATGCTGAATTAAAGCAAGGTCTCTCTCTCTCTCTCTCTCGCTCTTTCTGAATGTGTGTGTTTCATGCATGTTTTCATGCACCACAATTCCAGTCCCTCATCCAGAACTCATCATCACCATGGAGATGGCCATGTCTGTGAGATCAGTGCACACACACAAATATGTAATGTAATGAGTGAATCAGTTGATTAAAATAAAACATGAAAGCAATACAATCTATATATTCTTTATTCGACACAAAAATACAGCATGCTTTTACAAAATACAAATTTCCTCCCATTAAAACACTTTTAATTGTTTTTACCCAGCAGCCTCACATTACATAAACATTCAACCTCATATACAAGTGCAAACTACACCTTCAGTTTATGATATGTGGTTTGCATGCAAAAATGTTGGAGAGGAAAATAACTGCGAGAACTTTGGCTTTAGCTCTGGTGGAAACCATTTCGCCCTCGAGTGATGAATCCTCCTTTTTTTTTTTGAAGATCAGAGAATGGAATGTAGGAGTGTGGAAAATAGAAGAGAGCTGGGAAAACAGAAGGGTGAGAATCTCACATAGTGGTAGTATGGCATATAAAGTCTATTTCAGAATTATTGGCATCATTTTTTAACAGAATGAAGAGAAACTGAAAAATAAGTTATCTATTGTGTACTGTATTTTTAAGATCAAATTAAAAAAAGAAACAAATTTTTGATAATTTCCTGTATATATATAGAATTTTTGCTTAATTTAAAATAAGCTCCAAACATTGAGCATGGATACTTACACTTGAACCTCTTATCCTTACAAAATATTGCATGCTGCTTGTCCTCTTTAATTCAGACCACAGTGTTTTATTAAGATTAGATTCCAATGAAGGGCATGTACAATGACATATTTTTTGTCAGCATCATCATGATATCCTGACTTTGTGGAAAACTATTTTCTTTTGTGTCAATCAGACACTAGCCATAACTTGTTAAATAAGACTTTAGCTCATGATAAACATAACCATGATTTGAAATTCTTGATTCTAAAAGATTTTCATATAACAGTTATTTTTCGTGGTACACAGCATTCCATGAGTGCCGATATAAAGCATAACAGCACTGGGAGCTTTAACTATGTCTCTCTGGGCCACTTCACAGGTGTTCTAATAAACCAAGGTGGGAATTCAACCCAGACCCTTTAGGTGCAGCCATGTTTGTAAAACTGTTGTATAAAAATCAAAATGACACTCGAGGTAGTGCTGTTGTTCTCAATATCAACAAGACGGCGATATCTTGATACCTACAACTGCAGCACAGACATGCTGATATTCAGTACAACAGCATGACTGTGAGTATCATATTGCTTAAATAAGAGCTCCTGGTCCACTAGGTACAAAACTGTTTTAAGTGCTTGTAATTTTTTTTCATATCCATTACCTGACCTTTGAAGGTCAACAACCATTTGTATCTTTTGTGTTAAAAGCTCTTTAGTTTTCTCTATGGTGGTGATGGATGATAAATTGATTTTAGTTGTGTCCAGTAAAGGGACCAATGGACTCAAGACTGTAAGTAGTTTCAATACATTATTTTACAAGTTTTACATGGTTTTTAAGAGAAAAACACTACCATTTAATGTTGTAATTGGCAAAATTTAATTGTATTCATAATTTCATTGACGTTAAATGGTGTTAATTTTTTTTTCTCCCAATGGTTTATTGCTGGAGGGAGAAATTTGAATCATTGAGTGTCTTTTTTTTATTTTGTACTCTATACAATTACAATGTTTCTGAACCAGATTTGATTTATTTTATATCATCATATGAAGAGAACTCAGAAACACATTATATGAAAAGAAACAGGGGAAAGAGATGCAACAGACTGGCATTCCATGGAGCAGAACGTCAGTTAGAGACATAAGGGTGTTTTTCTGCTGATTAGCAAGGGAGGAAGAAAAAAAGCCACATAGTCAGATAATGTGCAGAGAAGGAAGATATTCTAAAAATGTAGACTGCAATATAAAGATTTTGTGTGTGTGTGTGTGTTTTTTGTGTGTAGTAGTATGTAAATGGGATGAAAACAGGCGTGTGTGACGTTTTATGCTCCTCTGCTGATTATCAGTGGAAGGGACACACCTCTTGAATGTTGCGTTATCAGTTCATTGTGTAAGCATTGATGTAACATAATTGTGTTGTGTGAACATTCTCACTTTTAAACATGCTTTCTCTCTGAAAATGCTTCAGTGTCACACTCATGCCGACAACATGCTTCTGAGAAGTGTTATAAAATGACACAAGCAGCCTTAGGGTTCTATAAAACTGCAGAACTGTTTATGAAGTGGGGGACAATAACAAAGAAGAAGCCAATTCAATCCAGCATAGACAGGTACAAACAAAGGGCTCTTGGGACACACATAAATACACACACACACATACACACACACACACACACACACACACACACACACACACACACACACACACACACACACACACACACACACACACACACCTGAGCAGGTCCTGTGTGGGATGAGTCACAGTCAGTTTGGCAGGGATTCAGGAGGTGAGATCATGCTTGCTCCCTCTTTTCCCATCTCTCTCTCTCTCTCTCTCTCTCTCTCTCTCGCTCTCTCTCACTTTCTCTCTCCCTTGCACTGTTTTGCTCTCAGCTCTTTGTTATCTTTCCCAGAACAAGCATCATCATCAGGAAGGGGTGTGACTGTGCAAGGATTCTCACACACCTCACCTGTGTTGTGCGCGTATGTGCGTGCATGTGTGTGTGTAATCACTGATATGTAGGAGTGTACTTGCAGGTGTGCATGTTTATCTCTACCCTGCATCCCAGTTTACAGGAACTATGTAAATTGTAAGAATATCCAGAAGTTTCCTGTCAATAAAATTCCAGAGCTGACCAAAAAAAACACTCAAAAAAAAAACCTTGCGTGTTAGTTAAATAATAATAATAATAAAAAATGAGCCGAACAAGACGTCTGTAAGGTCTAAGTTCATGTACACGTCGGTTAAAAGTCATCGACTGAGGCTTTTATCATGTTGACAGATTTCGTTTGCAAAGGGTTGGGGTTAGTCGCTGATTAGGATAACAAACAAGCTATTTATCCTAGACTTCACTGGAAGTTGTTCTTTTCTAGAGAAATATGAACGTAACGTGAGAATTAAGCACAAGCCCTCCCTTTCTTCGAATCTGATTCTCTCCCTTTCCTTGCTCAGACAAGCCTGTGGAATGTATCCGCATAACCAGGTCTTTCCCGCTTTTTAACGCTTGGTTGCGGCTAAAGGTTTGCTTCCTTTCTTAGATGAAGGTAGGGGGCTTATATGGGTGGGGGGGATTATTGGAGGGGGCAATCACACAACCTGTGCTAGCACTAATCCAGGTGACCAGCTCAGAAAAATCCATCTTAAACAGAAACCCACCCTGAGCTAGATGAACAACTTATTTTAAGTAAACACACTATCAGTGGGTAATAAAGCATCTTGTCATGTGTTCCTTCTAAAATCTTTTTTTTTGTAGTTTTTAAGCAAGCTTGTAAAAGTGGGATATCAAGTGTGGGGTCTTGATACACTAACCGAAAGCACAATAGAGTGCAGGAGAGAAAGATGTTCTGGTGTGGTGTGGGTGATAGAGAGGAAGTTGTTTGTGTTTTTGTCAGATTGGGCCAGAGGCCAAAGAGCAAATAATAGGATGATAGTGAAACTTAAGAACTTACTGTTGTTTACCGCCTGAATGGATTGTGCAACTCTTGCATGAGGAATTGGCTTTGTTTTTCTCTTTTTGCTCTAGTTTGCTTCTGTGATTTGTCTCTTCCCAAATATAGATAAAGATTAAGCATATTCTTATATATCTATATTAAGAACATGAGAGTCTTGAGTCACTATAATTCCCTGGCCTTTGCTATTGACCTTAAATCCTATCACTCCTGCTCTATTTTTCTTCATGTCCTTGCCTCTTTTCATGCCTCTGCACTTTCCTGCTCTACATTTAATCTTTGTTTAACCCCCTCTGTGCCCCCCTGGGATCCTAAGTACAGCATGTTCTGCCTAGACTGCAGGGTTCAGCCTCCAGCGGTTAGACTGCGTAACAGGGAAATAAACAAGTGTGTAAGTCATATGCAAAAGACAGAAAGAGAGATTAATCTTAACGGGTGTGATACTGCACCTGCTCTCCTACACTCCTACAAGCTTCAGATTTGCCATAAAAGTGATTTGTGATGTCACAATGAGGACGTATGTCTTGTTGTGTCCTTCTGAATGGCTATTATGCCATTATCTCCCAGACCTGAATTGGGTCTTTGACGCTTATTACTAGGAAAACAGTTAGTATTCACTGCTACACTAATCTTCAATATTGCTATAGATAACATTCCATCGCATTTTGTGTGTGTGTGTGTTTGTATGTGTGTGTGTGTGTGTCTGCACGCTGAATGTCATAGTGGCTTATAACTATTTTGGTGGGTCAGTAATATCTACATAGCCTCAAACGGTTGAGAGACTATCACACTTGACTTATGTAGGCTATGAGACTATCTAGCGAAATTTAACCCTCAGCACCCCTGAGTAATAGGCAGTTGGGAATCAACCACATACAGTAATCTAGGACACACTCTAGCAGCTCAGTCTATTCTTCTGTACTACACACACTATCTGAAGTTACACTTATTAGTGGAAATGTATTAGATTTGTTTTTGATTATTTGCTACAAGATCTCAGCAACTGTGAGAATTTATCAACTAGAGTAGGGTTCTTCAACCTCATTCTTCAAGCGTGTAACACCTAAACACACCAACTGAACCTGGTAATTAACAGATTAGTTCAATCAGCTGTGCTTGAGCAGAGGAATGACCAAATGGTGCTGAACACTGGCCGTCCAGAACTGGAACAAACTTACATAAAAATACAAACCTGGTGACCTTGTCATTACTCGTTCTGTCTACTGCTCTTTCTGACAAAACATGTATTTATTGTCAAGGTCTTCAATGCACTTCAGTGCAGCTCAGTTATTTTAATGCATAACTGCCTGAAAATAGAATTTTAAGTGCTTTTAATATAAATGTTAATTTACTTGATGTTGTATTTTTTATTTTATTTTCAGAGACATGGGGACAGCACCTATTTAATACAGTACTATGCAAAAGTCTTAAAGAACCCCTCATTTCTATATATTAAATTGAATTCAACTATGTAGATTAAATGAAAGAAATGGAAACAAATATTTTACTGCAACAAGCTGCAAAGTGATTAAAGATATAGTCTAGAATTTGGTTGTTTATGTAAAATCCCCTCAGCAGCAACCTCATTTCCCCTCTTGTCTGTTCCAACCACTTAGCATTCAGCATCACCAATATACTTATCACCAGCATGACCATCTGTCATCATCTGCACCTTTTTTTTTAATAAACAGGTATAGGGCTCAGGATTGTGCAGTATAAAGTGACATATCCTTTTTTTAAGCATAAAATAGGCAATATAATGAACTGAATTTTGGCTCATTTTAACCAACCGCCCCAAACATGACTGAGCAAAAAAATAGAAACTGGGTCACATAGGCAAATAAATAGCCCGAGGATACACGCATGATCATGTGTTTCGGTGGTTGTTTTAGGTTGTTTTTTACTTTTTTTCAAAAAAAAAAAAATATATATATAATTAAACATTTTTGCAACTTCATTCATATAATCTGGTAGTGGTAAAACTGATTCTTTATAAAAAAAAAAGTAATGGTAATTTTTGGATCTACCTGACTTATCCATAAACCCAAATACACAGTTTAAATTCTGAAGGTTCCCCGTTAAAATAAATGGGCAAGTAAGATTTTTTGATGCTTGAAAGCTTCTGCCTCTTTGACAGAAATGAGAGTCAAAACGTCATTCAGGAAACCTGGAGAACTATTCCTCGAGATTACGTCAAAAAATGCAAGAAACTTGTGCTCTTTTGGAAGCAAGCATTACTGTAGATGTGCACAGATTTGTCTTTGTATAACTCGAGTGATGCTCATTTTTAGACCTATTTTACTTATTTTGTATTTAGTTCCTAATGCCTTCTTTGATGAACTGCATTCACATGTAGACAGCTCCAGTGGAAAGATTTGTCTATGGAATTACAACCTTCCCTTAATCATAGATAGACAGGCAGACAGACAGAAAGACAGAACAAAAGCTTGATCTTATTACACTCTTTTCAGGATGTTATGCCTGTCAGAGAGCATTGCCCTTAGCAGGTGTGTGTGGGTGTGTTTGTGTATACCCAGTGCTTATCCTGGGAGTATTGGGCAAGAAGCAGGAACTCCCCTAGTATTCCCAGGGATCTGAATAAAAAGGTTACTAGAGATAAATAAATGAATTATGAATGAATCAGGTTTAGTACCATATGCCTAGTAAGCTAAACAAGATTAAATAATGTATGATCTCAAGGATTTTTGGTGGATTTTAGCATAAGTAACTTAAAAATGAACATTAAGATTTTCATGATGCGACACAAGCCATTATATGATCAGTGTTATAACAGTTATAGGGTATGAGTAATAACATCAGTCTTAAACCATATGCTAATTAGAGACAATCTATGCAGTGGAAGTTGCAGTCAGACTGAGAGTCTCCTTTCCTCAGGGACCACAGGAGTTATCAGCAGGGGAGGATACAAGCCAATGGGATGCTTCCTGAAATTAGAGAGGTCTAGTCCATTACATGTGTGTGAGTGTGGGTCAGTACAGCAGTGACAGAATGATGCTGAATTAAAGAAAGGACCCTGTGCGTGTATGTGTATGTATATATATATATATATATATACACACACACACACACACACACACACACACACACACATTGAAGAAGGGGGTTGGGGGTAGAACACAGTTCTTTGGGGAATTAATGTTTTATTGTGTGAGGTAGTGATGTAGGGGGGAAGGGGGCTAAATAAATAATTAGGCAAACTCAGCCTCCGGCTGCAGCCCCAGTGGGGGACATAAACACATCTACAGATTGCAGAATGAAGAAGTATATGGACAGAAAAATTCATCAATATGTGTCTTTCAATGTTTGTCTTTTTATTCCAGCCATCAATCATGATAACACTGTCTTTATATTTTGATCCGAGTCTCGGCTGCCATGTTGACAACAATCATATTTTATCTTCTTTCACACTGAAAGCATACTCCTCACAGACAAGGCGAACAGTGCTCAACTAATCTTTCCCTCTAAAGCGTCTCAATCTTTGTTGAAAAACTTGACTGATATGTGACGCCCTAATAGAAGATAATTCTGCTTTCCAAAGATGCGGTGTTGTTTTCGAGGAAAAACAAATCTGTGTGTGCGAGGACAAGCTCTAGGAAGTTCAGGTTTCTGGATTGAATATCACACACTAGACAGTTGGTTGTGTTGGCCTTTTGTTGCTCAGAAGCACATTGCCCTCTGCAAGGGCACAAATAACAAAACAATCCAAATGAAGCTGTGACTGGAATGACAATAATTATTGTGCTTTCACGCTTGTCACATTTATCCACTGTCATTTTCAGCTTCTCACAATGCCTTGACTTGTCACATCTCCTCAGTCTGTGTGTGTGTGTGTGTGTGTGTGTGTGTGTGTGTGTGTGTGTGTGTGTGTTCAAGGATTTGGGCGTGGACTGCTCGCCTGACTGCTCTTTGTGGACACAACAGCATGTTCCTGTTGATATTATCTCCAAGTCTGCTCTGTATGGGGGTCACCTGAAAATGTTTGGATATCAAATGGACCAGAACAGAAAAAATTAAGAGAAGGGTATTTCTTTCACTACATAGTAACACAGAGACTGCTGATCACATTTTGCACAAGTCACAAAAACAGCCATCAGGTTTTTCTATATATAATAGTGGCGGCAAAATGAAAACCATAATAATTTCATGCCCTTTAATGCCACCTTATTCCTTCCTTGCTTCCTTCCTTCCTTCCTGCCTTCCTTCCTTCCTTCCTTCCTGCCTTATTCCTCTATTTTGTTATTGGTTCCATTTCAATCTACTGACATTGGTTTCATTTCTTCCCTGTTCTCAGCTACAATTCTTGCATGTAGGTACAGTATACACCTCTTCTGATTAGTTTTTCTAATAGCTAGCTTGTCACTTCAATTTTTTGTTGTTTGTTTCTTTCCTATCCAGAAATGTGATATTGTATTTCTTCTTGGAACACCTGCTGATGTTTTGACACCAAGCGTGAACTGTAACAATATTGTTGGCAAAGTCTGAAATAATAAGAATGGGTCAGGGGCCTGAAGAATTGAACAGTGTGAAGTGAATTGAAACCCTACATGCTAGTAAATGACTGTGTGTTATGCATGAAGAGAGCAGCAATGATGGATGAAACAAATGTGCGTCTCTCACTCTCTCAGCTGCCTGTCTCTCTCCCATCCCCCTCGACTTGTCCATCTGTGACATCCTCAGAATTGGAAGGCAGACAAAAGAAGTCCCATCCTTCAGCCATCCCTACCTGGCAGAGACAAATCAATCTTTCCTCTTTATATAGAGTTCTCCTTGCTGAAAGGTTTATGACAGCCTGTGTTGTCTTCTCTCATAGGAAATATGTTAGATATAAAGTAAATCTATAACATCCTTTTCAAGAACAGAAAATAGAGATGAAAATAAGTTTAAAAAAATACAGAACCTGTCTTACCTTCCTAAGTAATTCATGGTAAGTAGTACTTTATAATATGCTTTAGGATGAATAACTGAATAATCACTCGAGAGTGATTAATTCAGAGATGAATACTGAAAGAGAAACATGGCATCACAGATACTCATTCATACGTGTGTGTAACTTAGAAGTGAATTAAGAACTGCAGAGAGAAGAAATCACAGCTTGATGCAGATCTTGTCTCTTACCATGCTCTTCTCTCCAAATTTACAGATTGACGTTACTTCTGCCAGAACTGCTTTCTACAGGGAAAAGCTGGAAGCCTCTGCACATGATCCTGGCAATCTCCACAATATCTTCTCTTCACTACTCAACTCACCGGCTCCTCCTGCTCCATCCTCTCTGACTGCTGATGACTTTGCCACATTCTACGATGGGAAAATTGCAACAATCCGCTCCTAATTGCTCCGAACCCTTAAAGCAGAACTTCAGGACCTTTACTCCCCTCCCTTAGCAGAATTCTTCAACCTGTCAACTGATGAGCTTCAGCACATCATCTTATCCTCCAATCCCACCTTGTCCTGTAATCCTCCTGGACCTGTCATCTGCATTTGACATAGTGAACTACAAGATTCTATTATCTATTCTTACAAACCTTGGAATCTTTGGAACAGTGTGGCAGTGATTTGCTCCTTACCTAGAAGATAGGTTATATGTGGTGACATGGAGGGGATCCATATCTGCCCCACGCAGACTCTCTACTGGTGTCCCACAGGGCTCAGTACTGGGAGCTCTCCTGTTCACTCTCTATACCTGATCTCCTGTTAAGGTCATATCATTGCATGGCTTTTCATACCATTGTTATGAAGACGACACGCAACTTCTCGCTTTTCCTCCCTCAGACACCCAAGTTTTTACTCACTCAGTTTTTCTCAGCATGTCTGGCAGACATCTCATCCTGAATGGCAGGAATGAACTTCCTCTAGATGTCCGGTTCTCCATAAGAAATAAGGGAAACTCAGATGATTCGTTTCACACCCACACCAACATGCTCATCAACTGAAGCTCAATCTCAGTAAAACCGAACTGCTGTTCATTGCTGCTGATTCATCCCCTGGTCAAGACCTTGTGATCTCCCTGGACAACAATCAGATCGCTCCTACAGCCACTGCTCGCAATTTTGGGGTAACTCTGGACAATCAGCTGTCATTTTCTCCACATATTGCCAACCTTACTCGCTCCTGAGGGTTTCTTGTTTACAACATCTTATTTCAAGGCTGGAATACTGCAACTCACTCCTGGCAGATCTGCCTCTGTCCATCATTCGTCCTCTGCAGCTGAACCAGAATGCAGCTGCATGTCTTGTTTTCAACCTTCCTAAGTTCTTCCACACCCACACTTCTCCACTCTCTGCACTGGCTTCCTGTAGCTGCCCGCTTCAAATTCAAAACCCTGATGCTTGCCTACAAAGATAAAAACAGCCCAGCACCAACTGACCTCTCAGCTCTAATCACACCTCGCACCACACCACATATTCCCTCTGATCCTCCAGCACTGCTTAGCTGGTCCCACAGTCTCTCAGGGATCGAGGAAGACGTGCATCTAGACTATTTTCTGTTCTGTCACCTAGGTGGTGGAATGAACTTCCTCTAGATGGTCAGTTCTCCATAAGAAATAAGGGAAACTCAGATGATTTGTTTCAGATCTCAAAAGTATTTATATAAAAACAATTAATACAAAATATAAAGTAAAAATAAAACAAATTAACCTGCAGTTTACCTTTGAAAAAAATAGTGACTGTAGCTCTTTTCTCCCCAGACACAGTACATTATAACGATTACACTCACTGATATTACACTGATTTGGAACCGCTGTACTGCTGTACTACTGCTTATTATATAGTTTAATGTTAATACATTTACACAACATTCTAAAGTTTATATCCATATTCCAGAAAGCACATGAAATATAGGGTTAGTTCAGCAGTGGTCGCCCACAGCAATCAGTCAGAATTCCTACAGTATGTTCATGAGATTGCCATTGAGCACAAAACCAGGAACCTCACGGGACCAGTAAACTTTATTTGATCATTTATAAATGACAAAACAAAGTTTTATTAATCTGTCAGTCAATACGGACATTTACTTACTATATTTATTAGCCCCTGAGAAAAAGGACATAACTGATTCCCTGTGCTTCTGCATGACTCATCTGAGTTGTCGTCCAGCTAGAACTGAATATCATTGAAAAGTTGAAGTCTGTGTTGTGTTTCTTCAGATATAAACTGGGCTTAAATCTATTTAGAACAGGAAAAAAACACTGCTACTTACTCATTCCTAATTGTCTAAAAAAAGATCCCTAATCAATGCATGACCAAATCCCACTGGACTTCTTTTACCACTATTGCACTTGGTTAAATGGCATTTGATGAACGAAAAAAAAAAACCAACCCTCCATTTTTTATTAATTTGATGAATTATATTTCTACATTAATGCACAATGTGACATACTATGTGTGTATCATAGACCTACATGCTGTATTTTTATACACTGACTGGATATTTTTCCTTTGGTGTCTTTTTGCTGTCTTTGAACTTGTTCTTTTCAGCCAAAACATAACAGTGGAAGGAGACTGGGGGACTGTGCAATGTAAAAAATGGGATTTTCCTTCAGTCCATGCAAACATGATAAGTAGAAGCATGATAATGAGAAGCACTGCATTGTATCTGAAATGAAAATGGGATAAAAATATTTAACAAATTTGGTATTTGCATTGCCAAGTGATGAAACATAACTAAGTCAACTCATAGTGGCCAAAAAAGTTTCAAAATGCCAAAAGCACCAAATCATATCAAGGTTGGAGCTGGCAACGAGAAAACCCACAAGCTAACAGAAAGTGCTGTTCTGCTTGATAGTGATGTAGTGTTTGATTCTTACTAAATCCAGCAATAAATAAATAAAGAAAGAAAGACAGAAAGAAAGACTTTTTTTTCCTTACCACAAACAAAGGTCTATTGATCATAAGCCTCATCTACTCCTGCTTATGTTGGTAATGTTTAAATTATATTATGTGAACAAAGTAACCACCCACAATGTCCAGAGAACTCCTTCTACATTCACAGTCTGATTTCCTCCAAAATTGCCTGGTAGCAAAGTGACCTAAAAATGAATAGTTTCTAGTTGTATATGTGTGAAAGAAAGTGTATGTAGTGGTGGCAAAATGTAATGAGGTAAAAGTGAAATTCAATGTTTTAATGACATTTCAACTTTTGTAAATAAATAAAAATATTATTGTGTGTTTATGTGCGTGTCCATAGACACACAGACTAGCACATCTTGGCGACTGATTTATATCCGTTGTTTTGTGGCAGTTATTTACAGGGATGGGTTTCCAGCTCGATGCTTGATTGTATCTGAACACTTGTGGGTGAAGGACCTTGCTCAAGGGTCCAACACATGTTTGCTTTGTTGCTTTCTAAAGATCATGTACTGAAGAAGGTTCCTTGCTTCTGCCTTCACCTTTGTCAAACAGTTTTCTGTTGGGTTTAGGTTTGGGGATGACCCGGG
>JAOVVA010000051.1:10016421-10030259 GCA_028565275.1 Leiocassis micropogon
TGTTGTGAGTGTGTGTGTATGCGTGTGAGTGTGTGTGTGTGTGTGTGTGTGTGTGTGTGTGTTTGTGTGTGTGTGTAAAGGGTTGTGTGTGTTGGATCTCAAATTTTCGGAATTGCTCTAAACATCTCTTCTAATTATTTGGTCAGTTTTTGTCCTTTTGATGTCTTCTTTACATTCCTGTGGAATATCATGTCACATGTAATGCAAATCTGGGTCTCACTTGATCAAATCAGATCTGAAGGTCAGAAACGTCATGACAAAACCTAATTTAAATTTTTTGCATTCCCATAGGTAAAGAAAACTATAAAAGAGCTATCAAAATGTTCTGTCATTCACGTCTTATGGACAACTATAAAGTCTGTGTGAAAGCAAAATGAGACTAGAGCATATTTCGCCTGTCACTTATGTTTTTTGTCTAGATCAAAAGGATGCACAACATTTCAAATCATCGTCCTTTTACAGTAAGTTTTGACAGAGCTCTTTTTCTTTTTAACCTCAGGCAGAGAATTTAGAGAATTTTCTATATAGACTCATCTGTTCTCATACCACCGTCATTCATGCATCTCATGCTGAGCACAGAAAGAGCAAATAAAGAGCTTTCTGCAAGCTCTCACTGAATTCTCATCCAGATGAATGAGATTTTGATGAGATGCATTTTTCCCTCAGCAATATCTGACATTATTATTATCCACACAATTCATTCTTTAATGATTCATTTTGTTTTATATTTGTAGGCTGGCTGAACAGATTGAAAATGATTGAATGTACTGTAGGCTGTGTCCTTGCTGGTATTACCCAAATTAAATATTTTCTTCTGTGAATACCATAAAGTATTTCATTAGACATTATTCGTTTGTGAATCAAGTACCACAGAAAAAAATAAAACTTTATTATGATTATTTATTTATGATTGTATTTGGTACATAAATTCTACCATGTAAAATAGAAACAAAAGTGATTAATTGATTACTGTATACAATGTGCCACTTTACTGTAGTGCAACAAACTTTTCTTCTTCCTCTTTTTATTATTATTATTATTATTATTATTATTATTATTATTATGCAATTCATAATCATATTTTTTCATTAAAAAAAAAATATCTGCAGGCTAGCTGACACTAGCTGGCTATTTTTTTTGTATGAACATGTATTACCAGATGCCAGCTTCGATCTTCACACAACATCTATTGTTAAATCAAATTTAACTTTCTGAGAATTTAGACTTTTGATAAGTATTATGGGTAATGAAATTTTTAAGGCCTTGGCAGCTGACAGAGGCAAATACTGTGTTAGGAAATATATAAAAACCAGCCCAAACTCTTTCATATAAATGATATAATGGGGAAGGAGTAGCTTATCAGAAGGTACTGATGGGCCCTTGAGCAAGGTCCTTCACCCTCAACTGCACAGATACAATCATTATACAATCGCTCTCAACCCGACCACATAATAAACTGCCACTGAAATAACGGATAAATCTCCAGGGACGGGAGTATTCATCACCCGATGTGCCCAATGGCACATGGTTGGGTGTGCACCTTATATGTATTATATAGACTCACATTGATCATATTGTTCACAGTAGATCTAGTATTGCTCATTTTCTTCCCAAAAGTAGAAAAAAATGAGCCATTAATAACACTGAGAGGAGGTTAACGAGGCTACTTCTTTTACATCTCAAGGATAACTCCTGTTCCTAATTGTCCTGTCTCGCCAATTTCTCAAAGTGAATTTTAGTAGAAACACAAATATATCAGACAAAACAGAAACTAAATTGGGGCTGAATGAGAATTTAAAATTTGTCTCTTGAGTTATAGAAGAACATTCAGTAAAATGGGTTATATTTTGTATTGTTGTGTAAGGTATAGGCAGCACAGTGGTGTAGTGGTTAGCACTTTAGCCTTGCACCTCCAGGATCCGGATTCGATTCCCAGCCAGGCTTGATTCCCGTCTCTGTGTGCATGGAGTTTACATGTTCTCCCCGTGCTTGATGAGTTTCCTCCGGGTACTCCGGTTTCCTCCCACAGTCCAAAGATATGCAGGTTAGGCTAATTGGCGTTCTCAAATTGCCCAAATATGTGTGTGTGCCCTGCGATGGATTGGCACCCTGTCCAGGGTGTACCCTGCCTTGTGCCCTAAGCCTCCTGGGATTGGCTCCCGATCCCCGTGACCATGAATACAGAATAAAGCGGTATAGACGACGATGAGTGAGTGAGTGAGTGTATGGTATACACTGACGTTTACTATACAGTATGAACTTTTAATCTTTGAGTCCTAGGAATTATGTTTTCTAGAAACATACAGAATAATATACAACTGGAGATGGGATTTATTGGTTGTGTAAAGTTGTGTAATGTTATCATACTGAAATGTTAGCATGTTGTGCTTGTATGAACGTCTAACATAAGCAAAAGGACATGCATTTAATCATATATGGTGTGTTTAGCTTGCATGTTAAAATGATTCTTGTGTGTTCTCTAAACACTTCATACTGGATTTACATTTCGAAAGGACATGTTGTTTATATTCGAACACAGAGTTCTGTATTTCCTCAAGTTTTTAACATGATCTGGCCCTTTTACTAGAGCTGGCCTTGTATGATGGATGGTATGGTTTTGCCGCAACATAAAATACATTAATTACAAAGACTACCCCCTAACACATTCCTGTGAACCTCTACTATCTACTGTATTGCAAGTTCTATCACTAGATGGCCGCTAACCTGCAGGCCTGCACTTTGTGCTGGTCAAAGGGTACGTCACTGTGAGTCTCCCAGTTCACATAGGAGACGTAATTGGTGGATGCAGTGAGATTCTCTGCCTTGCTGTTGCCATAGTGTTGCTATGGTGTTTCGCTGTGGTTCTGTTTGTTCTGAACGGATATGTGATCCAGTACTCAGAGACATAGACACACTGCTCGTTGCTGTAGTGACAGAGTGTGAACATTATCAAACAATAGTTAGAGGTTTAGCCCTCGGAAAAGGTTGAGTTTTAGCTTCATCTTAGTCAATGGTGGGAAAAATGATAAATACATACCTGTAGCATAATATCTTTCCAAGAGCTCAGCTGGAAAGAATGACTCACACCACAGAGGAGGCTGTTTCCTTGTTACTTGTTCAAATGCTGCTAAATACAAATATGGGCATGCAAAGTAAAACACGCACTCACACGCACATCATTTAATGTTTGGTATTTGAACTGAGATATCTACGTATATATCTCCTATAAGTAAAGGGTCACGCATTTTGTGTAGAAAGATTTTCAAAATATTGCATGTATTGCTTATTATTGCTAATAATCTGATTTATCCTACCTCCACTGCACACTGCTCTCTCTCTCTTTCACTTTCACAGTGTCAGAAATTAATTTTACAGACACATTAAGTGTAGTGATGTCAATAATCAGACAACAGAGATGCACATTATTGCTCATCCTGCTCTATTGGCTTCATTTTCATCAATGCATAAAGGTCTCTAAAATTAAACAGAGGAAGTAAGCAATTTGTTATTGTGTTCCGTGTGTTCTGAGTTACAAAATCTTGCATTTAAGCATCATGTATATTTGTTGTTTACTCAGTTTTCCTGTTTGGAATAAGATGAAACACAGTGTGTTAGTGAGTTTTCAATTGTCCAGCTTAACAGTCCCTTCTGTCCTACAACAGACAGGAACCACCAGGTCAGCTACGTTGCGCTTCTGCTGGACAGTTTGGAGACCTCATTGTGCCATTTACAGCATCATCCTACAAGCAAAACTGTTACAGTATGTAATCGACCCAGATGTGGTTGAAAACAGAGAAGGAAGGGAGAACACAATAAGAGTGAGTATTCAACCTATTTGCAAACATTTACAGACAGAAAGATAGTGTGTTTCTCACATAATTCACCTACAGTGATATTGCGAGGAATAAGTAGAAAAATAGTATCTTTATCAATATAATGCATCATTGACCCTAATTTACATATAATCCTAATTCTAATCATGCCACTATATGTGGTGTATGCTGTATAGTTAACAGTAATAGCATGCCCACACAGTCATTTCAAAACTGCAGTAGAGGATCACAGGGCATAGTTCAAAGTGTATGCACAGAAATTAATCTATTAAACAGCCTTCATAGGCATATTCCCTTTTTTTACTCAGGATGTGAAAAAAACATGCAGCCCCCTGTTCATTCTCTTGTTTCTTTCCTCAACAGCATTTTGAAGGCTTTATTTGAAGGTGATAAGCTCTCTCTTTAGCGATGTGTTCCTGTAGTTGTGTGTTTGAGTTTCCTAATGTGTAGCTGGACCATACCGATAACACATTCCAATTCAATGATACAGAACTCACTTACATGACGATAATAAGCAGTTATGTAATGGAATGCAACTGCATTAGTGTTAATATAGAAGCCCACAAAATTTTCCATGCAACAAAAAGTAAACATGTTGCAGACAAGCTGAGAAAAAGGAAAAGGGAATGTATGGAAGCAGTACCCAGTGTAAAATTTTTCCCTCACCAGCACCCCAGCCAGTAATTTTATTACCCATCATATATTGGAGCCTGGAGCCTATCCCATGTGACATTGGGCACAAGGTACACCCTGGACAGGGTACCAATCTATCTCAGAGCACACATACTACGGGCAATTTGGGAATTAAAATTAACCTAATCTGCAAGTCTTTAGATTGTAGGAGGAAGCCAGAGTACCCGGAGGAAACCCACCAAGCACGGGGAGATCATGCAGTAGGACCCAAGGCGGAAATTGAACCCCTGACCTTTGATGTGCAGTGATACAGTGCTAACCACAAAGCCACCATGCTGTCTAATCCTTATATATTTTTTAAATAATAAACATTTCTCTATGAACTGGTAATTTTTTAAATCATGTTATAAATCATAAACATTTGTTCAAACAAAAAATAAGCAATTCGTTATTTTGAAATAAAACATTTAATTTTTTATATAAAGTTTTACATTTTTCCATTTATAAGATGTACCTTTTTCTTTTTCATAGATTATTATTATTATTATTGTTGTTGTTATTATTATTATTATTATTATTCAAACATTTAAACAAACTTTCCAAGTGTTTTCAAGGGGTTATACCACAAGCGGACCAGGCCGCACTAACAAGCTTGGCACAGGTTTTATATCAGATGCCCTTGCTGACCCAACCTTCCTATTTTGTCCGGGCTCAGGACCGGCACAGCATCCAGTGGCTGTGGTTGGGAATCGAGCCCAGGCCTTCCGCATGGCAGGTGAAACACCTACCACTGAGCCACCAGTGCCCCCCATGAGACTTGAGAACTAAGATAAACTAAAAAAAACTCCCTTCATTGTCACAAAAAAAGGTAAAATTGTAAAATTGATGCAAGAGCATTTTCCTGGCCAGTTGCATTCTATTTCCTCTGTTTTCTATTACATTACAAATTAAGAAGATGAAAGGTCTTGAATTTGCATTTAGTAGCTGTTCATGCCAAGTCTTAGTATGCCATCCAAAGAGGTGTCGATACAAATATAGAAGGCATCATTAGGCATAAAGAAAAAAAAAAAAGAAAAACCGACCTCTCAAAAAGATAGTTAAAATGTCATGAGTGGCCGATTCAAAAATTTGATACATATTTACAAAGATGCACTAATCAGCTCAGCATCACCAAAAGCTTGGAAAACCACAGAGCAACTACAGTGGATGATCACAGATATATTTACTTGGTAAAGAAAATCCCCTTGACCAAATCTAGGCTAGTCTAGTGAAGAACACAAACAATGAGACCCATGATCAAGAGACACCTTCATGAATGCAGACAAAGATTTAGGTATGGGGCATGCAGCCACCCAGGGCTGCTCTTGAAAAAATAATAATAAAAAATCAGAATGATGGTGACATTTGTGCAATTTTTTCATTTCTTTATAGATTGTGTAAAATTATTAAAATTGATAAAAAAACGAGTCTACCCACCCCAAAGGTAAAGTTGGGGAGTGGACAGTGTCAGGGAGATGTGTAGTGTATTAAAAACAGAAATAAATAAGAAAAAATCAGAACCAACAGGGGCCCAGGTTAAAAAAGCAGTAGAAAGAAGAATAGGAGAAACCAAAATAAGATAACAGTATTAAGCAATATTATCTCAAATAAAAAACATTTTATTTGTCACATACACAATCAGTATGATATGCAGTGAAATGTTTACACGACTGTGACCTAAAAAAGAGAATCAAGAGAGGCAAATGCCAATAGAAATGAATTTAAACTATAAAATCTACACTACAGTATGTAGTAATTCCAGATTTCTTGTAGAGATTAGCTGCAAATATTTTGCATTCAGGTATTAAATATAATAATAATTATGTTAGTTTGTCCAGTCTCTTTTAAGCATTTTAAAGGAAAAGACTATGTAAAATCGCCATTATTTCTAAAAGGTAAATATAATATTTTTGTTAAAGTCCATATATAAATTAAATTTGATACTTTATTTATATGTAGTGCCTTACAACTATTGTGTTGATGTACTGGTACAAAATAATGAAAATTGCATCAATCTCCAAATACTTACGGTCCTGACTCTAGGTTTATGTTTATTATCAAGCAGGTGTCATGTATATTGCTATTGCTTGCATGAATAAATTAGCAATGTCTGCTGATATAGCAGTCATAACATGATGATAGGCTACACAAGGTTTATTTCTCCACTCTGATTGCAGGCTTCATTTTTACAACGCTGCTCAGACAAGTGATCACACTGCTTATGTCGGCTAATAAAGCCTAACCTGATGACCCTTCCTCTGTACATTTCTTGTATCCATGTATATCTAACTGTTTAGCTTACCTCCTCTTGTTCTGAGGCACCACCCCAGTGCACCCCATCCCCCCTTTCACTCATGTCTGGGTAAAAGCTTCAGGCTTAATACGAGCCCTGATTGATTTCCAATGTACCACAGCCTGCTTTCTCTGTCTGCAGAAAGAACCCTGAGAGACTAGAAGAAACCTTTTGGCCCGATCATGAGTTAAAGAACCTGCTTCTATTATGTCTCAGCTATATGAAATCTAGCTGTTTAAATGTAAACTATACATTTAGTTATAAAACTGTCTATGAGGTGTAATGTTGCTTTGAAATTCATGCTGATTTTTAGCATGGAAGAACCACATACAGTATGCTTCTCGTTATTCTCTGATTAAAATGGAGAACGACAATGATTTAAAAAAAAAAAAAGCATGACTGTAATTATGTTAAATGAGGTGAGGATGTACCGATTGTGAGTGGGGGTTGTCAATACAATGAATAGTTAAATGGAGAACAGGCACAGAATCTGAGTAGCTCTTTATTTTTAGTCCCACTGCTAATGCATTTCTGTCTGTCTGCCAAACCATGCCAAAAGAAGCAGGAGGTATGGGGGGATGGGTGGGGGATTTATAGTGTATGTGATTTTTTTTTTCTTTTAAACCAGCTTCCCACCTCTATTACCAATCTAGACAGTCAGTCTGCTGCTGTCTGCCTCTCTCACTTTTTGTCTGTGTCTATCTTATCCACTTGTCTTCTTTTCCTCACTTAGATCTTCTGTCTTTGTCCCTCCCTTGTTCTGCTCCAATGTGGTGCTTGGAATCTATATGTGGCTGCGTGCCAGGTTTTTTAGGCACCTGTGTCATACAGCTGTGTACAGAAAAACTTAATTTTCTCCATTTTCAGCACACGCACACACCAGCCAAACACTATTTTCCGATTTTCACTCAATCTAATTTCCATGCTAATTATTCCAGGCTAATCACTTTCCTCATTTACAAAAAGTAACACTGAACATTTTTTGAAACAATCTTTTTTATTTTAATCAAATTGTGATCTATCTTTTATTTTTAGAAGCTTTGAACTCACATGCAATGCATAAAAGACAACAACAACACCATCTTACATCCCTTGTTTCTGTCAAGTAATCACTTACTGTAAATGAAACTACCAGCTGGCAAAATAGTAGCTGCCATGAGTACACTAAATGTGTTTAATAAACTTTCAGACAATGTTGAAGTCAAAAAAATGTGTGTTGACTGCAACAATTGTTTTCCCAGCAGACATGGACCTCTATGATAAGGTGCTGTCATCATCCACCAAAGTGATAGAGAAGCTACTGCTGCATTGCTGATGATGTGAACTTTTTACATTGTATTCAATTTTTCTCATGGTTTTCAGAAGTCGTTGTAATTAAACTAAAAGTTTTGTGTGCAGCCAAACTCAAAACTTATTTCCTTGTTCCCACTTGCTACCAGTATTGCTCAGTACGAAACACAAATTTTTAAATGCATCTATAAACATAGGTGCATCTCAATAAATTTGAATATCATCAAAATGTTTCGCATCTGATTTATTTCAGTAATTCAGTTCAAGTGAAACTCATATATTATATAGATCCATTACACACAGACCGATATATTTCAAGGGTTTATTTCTTTTAATTGTGATTATTATGGCTTACAGTTAATGAAAACCCAAAATTCAGTATCTCAGAAAATTTTAATATTACTTAAGATCAATTCAAAAGACAAAATATTTTAACACATAAATGTTGAACTACTGAAAAGTATGAACATGTACAGCACTCAATACTTGGTCGGGGCTCACATGAATTACTGCAGCAATGCAGCATGGCATGGAGGCGATCAGTCTGTGGCACTGCTGAGGTTATTGAAGCGCAGGTTGCTCTAATACCGGCCGTCAGCCCTTACGCAAAGAAAATGTATTTAGCTATATATTAACTGTCAATATATTAAATTATTAATATGGTAAATTGAAAAGATTTTATAATGTAAATATTCCTCTTTGCTACCCTAACTGATACTAACTAATAATTAACAGAAAAAAAATATTCATATAAAAAAATATATTTACAAAATACAGAATAATATAATGTATTAATATATTACAATATATTGAAAAATACATACATAAAGAATTGCCACTTTTCATATATTGAGAAATATATTAAAAATAATTAAAAACATATATCTTAATGTATG
Source organism: Leiocassis micropogon (assembly GCA_028565275.1). NCBI lineage: Eukaryota > Metazoa > Chordata > Actinopteri > Siluriformes > Bagridae > Leiocassis > Leiocassis micropogon. The sequence goes on from JAOVVA010000051.1 coordinate 10,025,406, forward strand.
TAATTTTATATTCAACAATATACTTCAGAATATATTGAATTTGATTGACTATATCTATTTCTTTATATATTTTTTACAATATGCTTATATGTTAATGTACAGTAGTTTGAACAAAATGGACTTTATAGGCATTAATCAGAGAACACAAAATAATAGTGTGTGTATAATTCATAAACATGAATAAAGTTTCAATAATGTTTCAATAAAACAATTATAAATCTAAGTATAATGGGTTTTGTCTTCATTGCAATATATATCCATACATGGTCTATTCATATATTGCAATATATTAATAAATATAAGCACTAGTTTCCTACATATGGAAATGTATTATTCAATATATTGTCATATATTTTTTTTTTTCCATAAGGGAGCTCTTCTGTGTTGTTAGGTCTGGTGTCTCACATCTTCTTCACAATACCCCATAGATTCTCTATGGGGTTTAGGTCGACAAGTTTGCTGGTCAATCCAGCACAGGGATATGTGGGCAGGTGCCAAGTCCTGAATTCAGCATCTCCATAAAGCTGGTCAGAAGAAGGAAACATGAAGTGCTCTAAAACCTTCTGATAGACAGCTGCGCTGACCTTGGACCTGATAAAACACAGTGGACCAACACCATCAGATGATAGGTCCAATCCCACAGAAGAGCTACACTAGGATAAACTATTGAAAAAGTTAATGCAGGCTATAATAGAAAGATGTCAGAGCACCCAGCATAACTGCATGCCAGTCAGAGTATGAGATTATTCAAAACACCACTGACTGTACAAACTTTACAGTAGACTTCAGGCAACTTGGATTCTGCACCTCTCCTCTCGTCCTCCAGACGCTGTGACCTTTAGTTCCAAATAAAATGCCTCTGATGTTGTCTCTGGTTCAAGGAATGTAACAGTTGTAGCCTGCTTGGCTCTTGAAGCCCTGACTCCAGCTGCAGTCCACTCCTTTTGAATCTCATAAGGATTCTTGAATGGGTTTTGTTTCACAATCCTCTCAAGGCTGCTGTTATCCCTGTTGTTTGTACACCTTTTTCTATCACATTTTTTTATTCCATTTAACTTGAATACAACACTCTGTGAACAGGCAGCTTCTTTAGCAAATGACCTTTTGTGTCTTACCCTCCATGTGCAGGGTGTCAATGATCATCTTCTGGACAACTGTAAAGTCAGCAGTCTTCCCCATGATTGTGTAGCCTACTGAACCAGACTAAGAGACCATTTAAAGGCCCAGAAAATCTTTCCAGATGTTTTGTGTTAATTAGAGTATGACTACATGTGTCTCCAATATTGAACTTTTTCACAATTGGTCACAAAAAACGTTTGTCAGTAATATTCAAATTTTCTGAGATACTGAATTTTGGGTTTTCTTTAACTGTAAGCCATAATCATCAAAATTAAAAGGAATAAACACTTAAAATATATCAGTCTGCGTGGAATGAATCTATATACTATATGAGTTTCACTTTTTTAAATTAAATTACTGAACTAAATCAACTTTTTCATGATATTCTGAAAACATTTCAAACTATTTCTAGGAACCGAGTGCAACTACCTTATAGCCTGTTTGTGTGCATATTTTTGAAAGTGTTCAAAAGCAGAACAGACAAAGGCTGAACATATACCCAAACACACAGCAAGCTTGAGGACACTACAGCCTTCAGGTCAGAAAAGTCACATGGCCAGTTTCTGTGTAAGGGGTGTGTGAGAGCTTTTCACATTCTCCCAACAGTAAACACCTGCATTAACTGCAGAGCAAGCAACGCTGTACTTGTTGTCATGGTTACAGGCAGCATAGTGGGAACACAGCATGACACACTGTTCTAGTTATCTGGCTGGCTGGTAAACCACAGACCTGCACCCCACATTGCTTTGATTTTGGACATAATATAGCAGAGTGAAGACATTGATCCTTCATACTCCACAGCATGCCAAGCTTCTGAAGTTGGACCGGAGAGTCTGTCCTCTAGAGAAATCTAGCAGATCTATCACTTGTGCCATCGTGTTAATTTGTATGGTAGCCTGAGACAGTACTTCATATCCTTAAATTTTGACAAAACTTCAGATCTTAATGTACAGAACTTCAGAATCTTAATATGTTTCCTTGCATGTACCCCCAGTTAGAACCTCACACTCACTCACTCATCGTCTATACCACTTTATCCTGTATTCAGGGTCGTGGAGGGCCTGGAGCCAGGAGACCTAGGGCACGAGCCGGGGAACACCCGGGCCAGGGTGCCAATCTATCGCAGGGCCAAAGGATGGATTATGATACTTTATGTAACAGTTCTAAAACCTAATCTATATTTGCCGTGTGAAGAACGCGCCTTCTCACGGGTTTTTAGATTTTAAAGCTAAGACTAGAAGTAACTTAAAAACACTTCAGTATAAATTTCTTAAAATATATTTATATTTTCCTTCTCTATTTTACAATTGTATTTTTCCTCAATTTCGGTGTGGGCCAGTTCAATCACGCAGAGTGAGGTCACCCCTCTCATATATAGCTACAGTACTAACTGGGGATGGCAAGGCATTCACCTGGTTCCTCTGGGATTGCTGTTTATGTTGCATTATGGGATAGTGTAACACACAATCAGCACTATGGCTCCTTCAGAATCTCTGAGCTCAGAGACATTGATGATTGGATAGCGTTGTTGTGATTGACAGGATAGAGAGAGTTTGCTATCCCTCCCCACAATCAGTTTGGGTGATTTTGCTTTCTTGGACTCCTGGTGACAGATGGCAGGAGGAATCAATAAGGTTCAATTTTGTAATCTTCAAATGAAAGGTGGACACTTTACTATTATACCCCATATACAGTATTTATATTTTCCATTGTAAAGATGTCACTGTATATTATTGTCCAGGAAATGTTCATCATTTCAGCCCGTTTGAAAACCTTGCCTTGCCTTTTTTTTTAAAGGTCTACTTCTCCTGCCTGTTTTATAAAATATGTTCAACTTTTTGTCTCTCTCCTTGCCTTTATTTTCTCTATTTGCCGTGCCTAACTTTATTTTCTCTTGTCAAACTTTTCTTATTGATTTCAAAGGAACAGGGGGTTCCAACAGCAAAGACAGTACATGAAAAATATCAGAAAGTACCTCAGGTTTGCATGCCATTCTGTTCTGATGTGTTCCTCAATTGGGAACATGGTATACCTACTACCTGTCAGTAACAGAGCGGAGAGACACTTCACTAAAAGTCACAGTGTCTTCCCTGACGGTACACATTATGAATACATCCACTAAGCACAATTTCTGTTATGAATGCTCCAGAATAAATCGATACACCTCAACACAGTGCATACACCTGCATGCAATCATTATTAGGGTCACAATTCTTTAATATAAATTCTGAAATTCCACGATGGAATTAAATGTTTGCTGCATAAAATACAAATTCATGTTGGACTGCAATCTGCATCATTTTAAAGGCTTAATCATCCACTTTGTGCTCGGCACACATTATGCATCTACTGTAATACATCCTCTGTCTCATAATACACTGATTGTACACATAATACACTTGTCACAGCAGTGAATTTCTAGCTGGTACTCAGTGTGCTATGGGTTTATTCTTTATTTAATGGCTAATGGTGTTAATGCATTTTCACAACTTAGAGAGAATTTACGAGGGAGTCACAGTGTTCCCCCGAAGCACACAGAGACCCACCAAGGCCTAATTAACAGCAGTAGCACAGAATTCCTTCCTTAGGTATTGCGTAGTGCAGGAACAGTCCCTGCTTTGCCCTTTACTTGTGCCATGTAAGATTTTTCTTTTTCGGAAGTTTGGCTTTGAGTCACATGGTCAAAGTCAGGCTGTTCTGTTTTAATAGCATAATTGTCTCCCTTCGAATTAACTTAAATAGCATCCTTGCTCTGATATAGCACCCTTTCACAGGACATAGAACACGAAGAGCTTGTTCTCTGCCCAGTTAAATAGCTTATTGACCGTGTCCTCTGCCCAGTTTTGGATATTTTATCTATGTGTTGACAGAAAACTGAGATTAGCGCATACCTGAACACACACACTCAGATGTTTTGGGGGTCAGATAGGGGGCCTTCTGAAAGAGGCAGAGGAGACTGGATGCTGTGTAAGAGAATAAAGGAGATTCTGTATTGGTCAGCTAACATGGATTCTCTCTAAACATAACACACTTTAATAAAAGAGTAACAGGTGTGTGTAGCATTCACTCACTTGTTATTCACGTCTACACATGCATACTTAGTTCTTGCTGCTCACCATCAACTGGTCACTATTCCAGAACCTTAATAACTCAACCTTTATCAATAAAACTCATCTAAGGACTCATCTAATAAAGACTCATCAATAAAAGAAAAAGAAAATCACCAAAATTTTAGTACATTTGGTAATTTTTGGAAGTTCAACCTTGAAACGCCGGGTAAAACCCGAATCTCTTGTTTGTGTGTGTGTGTGTGTGTGTGTGTGTGTGTGTGTGTGTGTGTGTGTGTGTGTGTGTGTGTGTGTGAGTGAGAATCAGTTTACTAAAGCACTGGCCATATAAAAACAAGCCAGATCACACTAAAACATGTGTGCATGTTAGAAAGGTGTGATGTTTGCGGCCTGATTAGTAGTTTCTCCCCTAGTGTGGGGAAAAAAAACACGTAATGATAACAGTGAATGAACACAAGCTCCATGTTAGATGTATTTCATTCATTACTGTCTATGTTATGTTTCTTCTTGGAAGCAATCACTGGAAAAAATTGTTACCTTCTTTATGCTTTACTGATGAATAACTGAGTAAATATTAGTTCCCTGTTGAAGCACCAACAGATTTATAATGAAATTTCATGATCAGCATATTTCACTGTAGGAACAGCTAATTTGTACTGAAGTAAAT
>JAOVVA010000051.1:10047066-10092954 GCA_028565275.1 Leiocassis micropogon
AACAAGAAAGCATGATCTCGTTGCTTTTTTTGAGTTGCTTGCTTATTAGTTTGGTTGATATCTATATAAATAAAGGATGGTTTTGTCTGTAACTCGTTCTGTAATTGGTCAGAACTCGTTCTTTCAGTTTCATACAACGGAGGACCCGCAAATGTCTCAGAAAACGTTCTGTTTGGATGTCTGTCTGTATGGCTGTCCAGCCAGATTTTGTCACAGCATCATACAAAACTGTCTGGATAGAATTTAATTTAACTTTGGTAGTACTTAGGTATTCGCCTGAAGTTAAACCTGCTCCATAAATCAAATCAAAATGTTGTGCGGAAGTGAAGTTATGTGCCAGATTATGCCACAGCATCCAGCCCTGTTTTTAATTAATTTAGTGTTTTAGGTGGGAGTGGCTATAGGCAACACGCAACAGTTCCATTCAACACAATAGTTTACCATGTATAGACAGAGTTTTTCGGAAGACATAAAAATTACAGTAATGCACCTATAAGCTGTCTCAATCTTCAAGAAACAGAAACACAAGCATGACACAACATGGTTTATTACAAAAAAAGGAAAGTACACTATGAAAACTGAACCATCAAAGATAAATGAACAGGTCAAGGTACGCCTGCGAGAAGTTTAAAACCAGGTTGTCCCAAAAAATGTTCAGATTCTATGGTACTAATGAAAAGCAGTAGTGTGATGTGCCACTATGAGCTAAAAAAAAAAAAAACTGGTTGTTAGAGCAAACGTATCATAAGTTCGGCAGAGAGTTCTGGTGTACAGAAAGACAGGCAGACATGTAAGTGGGCTTCAACCTGAAAAAATATCACTGATCAGCTTATTTTCAGCTTTAACCTTTTAACTGTTTCTACAAACTCTTTTCCTATCAACCACATGTACTAACGCTAATATTAACACAAATTGTGAAGTAATTTTAGGGGATGGTATTTAGATTTTTGCTTTCCTTTTTTTCGATAGAAAGAACTCGAGAACTGTCTGGTTGTCAGCATCTCTCTAACAATGGAACTAACATAGAAACTCATGTGAGGGAAACACATGTGAGATAAAAGTCATTGATTTTGACACCTTTTCCATAGGAAAAAGATGATGACACCCAGTCAGAAAAAAAACAACAAACAAGCATGGACCTGCAGCAGCCAACAACAACAACCCACCACACCCACATTAGTCAGCATAAGAGGCGAGGTGCATGAGGAATCTTGTCCCGTGAACTGTGTTGTGGAAAATCAAATACTTCTGAGCCTCAACAATTCCAGATGGATAATATTTCAAGAAAAACACTTGTGACCATTTACCAGAGGTGTTACTTTTGGTTAAAAAAGCAAAAGGAAAAATAAATATGGTCAGGCACTAGTATAATGGCCTGTAATATAAAAAGAAAAATCAAAGACTCAAAGTTGTGCAGATCTGTGCAGTGGGTAATGGTGAACATCTGTTCATCTTCTGCGCTCATGCACTAAATACCTGTATTTCTATCACAATCAACGTGTCCCAGAGGAACCCACAGCAGACATTAAGGAGTGTACACACCTCTGTATGCAAAAATGTTGCTTATGCAAATACACACAGAAGGAAATCATCTAAATTCCTTTCAAGTAGAAGCCAGGCAATAACATTACCAGAGAATTCATTGTTTTCCCCTCTGCTTTGTCTGCATGTTACTGCTCACAGATCCAACTGGTTACATGGAATGCTGTCAAATATAACAGTAGGTACTGATGATTTCAAAAATTGAATCTCCAAGGATCCATTAGTGTGTCTGGACGTACAGTATAACTGTCACTCTTGTAATTACACTGTGAGTTTTATATATTCTGTTCACTTTGTATCTGTAAGCCAAACAAACAAAAAAAAAAAAGAGTAATTTAGTCTTATTCCTATAATTGAACTACTTAAATGAGTCAACAGATGTTATCTGGTATACAGACATTTCTCAGTGATCTATTTTTCTTTTCCATAATTTGCACATTGTCTAATGGCTGTTCAATCTGCCACATGCATTTGATTTGGTTCCTGTCTTGTCTCCTCCCATGTCTTGTCATTGGCTGTCTCCCTCACATGCCCCCTGATCCGTTGCTGTATTTAAGTCTGTGTGTTTCAGTATTTTGGGCGAGGTATATGATCTTTACCACACCCCATTTTTGCAGGTTTCCTTATCTTGTTTTTGCCTTCCCTAATTTGTGCTGATTGTTAATCACGTGATTTTTTTCCCTTGCAACCTGAATACAGTCCTGACATACATTTGTTTTTGTTTGGTAAGGATAATAAAATCCTGTTAACCTGCACCTGCTTCCTCCACTTCCCTTGTGACACTGTGAGATTTATTAAGATTGGACTGGATGATTATTACAACCCGTATTGTATGTCTGAGATGGTCATTGAACTCTATATCAAAAAATGGCTGGCAGTATGACCAAAGGGAACTGTGTGTGCATGTGTGTTTGTGTTGTGCATAAGGGTCTGTGTTGTAACCGCAGAAACTCTTAAGAAAAATGAACACAGTATAAGAAAGTGGACAAATTTAAGTTGCCTTTTTTTAAGCAACCTCATTTTAAGCAACCTCATTTCCCCTCTCATCTTTTTCAACCACTTAGCATTCAGTATCACAAGCATACTAAGATTTATAAGTCACTGTGTGGTTTAACAGATAAGAAAAACATTCCTTTGAAACTGGTCAGGTACAGTGCATGGACTGAAAATAAGAGCATAACCTTGCCAAAAATAAGAGCCAAAAACATCAAATCAGGATAGCTGGAGAACAATTCCTCAAGACTACACTAAAGACTTTTGCACAGTAATAAATATCTATAAAGTTACAGTTAAACAATAATATATTGTGTGTGACTGTGAGCCCAACAGATGTGGTTGCGGTTAATGCTAATCACTCTGCTAACACTTGCGTGAGGTGTGGTTAATAGGTGTGGTTAATATTGTTTTTTTTTTTTTTAAAAAGAAGAAGAAGAAATAAATGTAAAAGACATCATTTATTTGATGTAAACCACATCAAAGACTTCCCTGATTCATTTATAAACATGACATGTCATTTGATAAACTCATTTTATTTTAAGTATCTAGTGACAAGCTATAAATCATCACAAGATTATCACAATAGTTTACACCCATGAGAAATAATGATTGTAAGGACTGTCCTAGAAAGTCCTCGTTTACCCTCCATATAATCATCACACAAAAGGAATGGCTGTTTAATGCACACACATGGGATATGGGGGGCTTTGTAGCGCTGTTTGAGGGGAAGGGGTGTATGTGGGTTGAATTCATGTATGAAATGATAAAAGGAATCCCAGTCTATGAAGAAAGGATGAGGAGATGTGAACTTTGTTAAGTGGGGACACGGCAACCTTTCCCTGGGCCCGAGAGAGCAAGCAACCTAACATCACACTAGAAACAATAAGCCAAGGGCTAAGCCACTTTGAAGCACGTATTATAACTGCTTCCCAAAAGGTTTTTTTGTTAGTCAGGTTTGTGCACAGAAATGCTTTTAAAAGCTAAATGAATTGGCAGTAGAATGGTTAACAATCTCACTTTAAACAATTTTCCCAGGTTTTCCCATACTTACAGTGATATTCCTATTTCTAACCCATTCTGCACTGCTTCTTTTGAACTCTGCTCCATGTTTGGTTATCTACAGACACTATTAATCCTGATATATTTTACTGTCAAGCATTGTAATGCTAGCATTTGATACAACATGGTGAAAGACATTTTATTAGGTTCCTTTTAATGAGACTGTTATGTGATGTCACTCAGAAATTACAGTGTATTATTTTATTTAGAAAAGACAAATGGCTTCTTATTTATTTATGCCTTTATTTATCTATTTATTGTGTAACCTAGCGGTATGGTGGTGTAGTGGTTAGCACTGTCGATTCACGGCCAGGCTCAATTCCCGTCTCTGTGTGCATGGAGTTTGCATGTCCTCCCACAGTTCAAACACCTGCAGATTAGACTAATTGACGTTCACAAATTGCCTTTAGCGTGTGAATAATTAAGTGTATGTGTGTGTGCCCTGAATGCAGGATAAAGTGGTATAGACGATGAGTGAGTGAGTGGTTAAAGTTGCTAAAAGGATAGTGTTCTCAGTATGGTATTGGTATTTATGTTACTGATGCTAACCATTATCAAAGGGTATTAAATGCATTCTTAATGTTTTTTGATACATATTTGAAATCTGAAATTCACTAATTAAATATTAACACTGAGTCTTTTGGTTTAGTTCACTACCACACCTTGTTTTTTTCTAACTTGTCTTGTATAATTCATGAAGTGGATTCTGTAAAATTATAATTTCTCTTTGGGATTAATAAAGTGCTTGATCGATCGATCCATCTATCCATCCATCCATCCATCCATCCATCCATCCATCCATCCATCTATATGTGTGTGTCTCTGTCTATCTGTCCAACTGTTTCTGTATCTAGTTATTTAATATACATCCTTTAATAAAATTAAAGAGCACTGCAATTTACTCCAGAAAACTTCTGGAATGTCATCAAGAGGAAGATGGAAGGTCACAAACCATCAATCAAAGCTGAGCTCTTTGTTTCTTTGCAAAAAGAGTGGTATAAAGTTACCCAACAGCAATGTGAAAAACTGTTGGAGAGCCAAAATACATGAAAGCTGGAATTGCCAGTCTGGGTTATTCTACCAAATACTGATTTCTTAATGTTATTTAGACTAGTCATTAACACAATTTGTTTACAATGATTTGCATTTTGTTTTATTTGAGTTATTAAAGCTCTCCAAAGACTCTATACGATCTGTATGATCTTAGGTTATTTTGATGTGTTGTGATGTTGCCAGTTCTTTTAAATATGCACTCTAAATAACAATAGTTAAATTTAGAATAAATATTGTCAGTGGTTCACCAAAAAAATAAAACAAAACTGTTTATCTCACCAATACATGCACCTGTAAAAAAAAAAAAAAAAGAAAGAAAAGAAAAGAGGAATAGGAAACTGATTATTTTGCAGTGGTCTATTTTTTTTCCTAGGGCTGTATTTGTTCTTACAGTAAGCATACTACACCATTTGGTGTGAAGTCCTAGTTATAGCGTTTCTTTTTTACTCTGGGGTTTCTTGTTGAAACTAGCCTTACAAATAATAAAAGCAAAAACTGGCAAATGCTGCATTGTAAATATTTCCTGAGACTAATCGTTGATTATCTGCGTGTACTGCCAAGCAGACTGGAAATGAAACAGAACATAATGTGAAGTAAGGTAATAAGGCTGTGTCTTACAAAACATTTGATTAAAAAAAAGGTCAATCTATTTGTTTCTCTCTCTCTCTCTCTCACACACACACACACACACACACACGCAAACACTTACGTACATGCACAGAATATTGTTTCTGCTTTGAAGCAATAAATGGACAATGTTAAAAACAGCCCTGAGAACATGCTGTTTTTAATTTAGTTTTTGGGACACATGTGTGTCCTAAACGAGGAACATGAGGTCAAAACAATCTGTTCTCCAAATTCAGTGAGTGGCACACTGCTCTGAGAATATTGTTCGGAAATGAAAGGGAAGTCCAATTTCCTGTCTAATTGTTTCAAACCATGTGCAGGAAATAAACACACGTGCAACAAATACAAATATGTATAAACATATATATACACACACACACACACACACACATAAGCAGCGTCTTTACTAGATCCGATTATACTTTGCCAAGACACTAAGATTATTTGTCATAAATGCATAATCTTGGAAAATTTACCCTCAATCCCCATCTATGATTATTATGTTTATAATGTCTAGAGTAATAAAATAATAATAAAATATCGATGACATAAGCACCCCAGTAGCATTTATGTTCATGTCTCTTTAATGTTTTCGTTCTTATCTAAAAACAATCAGGTATTCCCTTTGACCCATATCCCAGAGGATTCTGGGTGAGAACAACCTTTTTTTCACCTTGTCCTATGGGTCTGAGCGTTTAGTCCTCAGAGAAAGGAAAACAAGCAGTTCTTTTTCTTCATGAAGTCTTGCATCAGCATTACTCTGGAAGTCTCCTTATTGGCTTGTGCTGCTGTTGTGTTGCTTTTTAGTTGCCCTTACGATCAAGGCAATAATTACATCATATTTCAGCTGGGGGAGATGTTTTATAAATTATTTAGGAGATGTAGGCCTTTACCAACAAAGACATCAAAAAGGACAAAATTGTAGATCAAACGGGAGCTGCAAGGAGTGCAAGAAAGTGGGGTCCACTCAACAATTATCTGTGTGTGTATGTGTGTGTGTGTGTGTGTGTGTGTGTGTGTATTTGTGTGTTGTTACAGTGAATGTGACTTCACTGTTGTGCTGCTCGAGGGAAAAAAAATCATATAATTCATTTGTGGTATTTTCAAAGAAGGTCAAAGACCCTTTGTAATATTGCAGATCTTTAGTGGTGCAAATCTGATTAAGTTTTTCTCCATGTTCATATTAGGGCATCTCAAATATCCAAACAAATTTAATAAGCTAGAGTGAAATGTTTGGATGAAATAAGATTTTCTTCTTTCTAGTATATTTGACAAAGTATTGTAAGATATAGTGTTCTTGTGTCACCCTGACATTCCTATAATATTCTTTTCCAAATGCATCAACCATCATTGCACTCCAACGTCAGGCACAAAAGATGTCTGACTACATGGAGTTGCAGCCAGTCAAAAGATTGTGTGAGTACACACAAACCCAAATTCACAATGACATGATTGTTGGCATTAGTCTGGGTGATTAAAGTATTTTTTAACTGCAGATTTACATAAATTATGCTTTCTTGAGGTTATACACAATGGTGAGAAGAATTAAAAACGAGCAGCAGTTTGCCTTGGAAATGCTTTGTTGATGAGCGAGGTTATTGGAAAATAGATGGACAGGAAGGCAATAATTTGAATAATGACTCCTTACAACCATGGTCTGCTCATCAGATGGGTTACAACAGCAGAAGACCACATCAGGTTCCAGTTAGTCAAGAGTAGAAATCTAAGACCTACACTGGGCAAGACAATAGGTATGGATCTGTACAAACAAAGTTTTAACCTTTTGACATCCAAAAGATCTGATAGTTCCTTACACTAGCACTTCCTAAGAGCTGTATCACCAAAGTAAAGTTAGTTCTGTTTAATACATTTTTAACAGACTATGATAGCCAATAGAGATGCATAACAGCATAACCATGAACAATAATGCACACTATATGTTGTACAGTCTTGGTCAAATTTAGCATTGACTAGAAAAGTCAAGCAGGCTCTCATACATTTAGATATTTACCACTTAAAATGGTCCAAAATACCTACTGTACCTGAAAAAATAAAGCTGAGTAAAAAGGAATCCATCAAATTGTACAGGACCTCATTAAAACCCAGTTACCAGACATCTATACTTCCTCCTGTTTACGAGGAGTGTTCAGCATGATCATTTTATGGACGATTCCAAGAGGTTCAGGTCAATAGGCGGTCTCACGTCCAGCCTCAGGATGTTTTTTGTTTTTGAAGGCAGCCAACTGCATAAAGAGTGCACTATATAACTGTACCTCACAATCAATCACAGATATACTACTGTATATGCCATGTCAATAACTGCAATACAAGCAAAAATGAATAATTTGTACAATAACTAAGATGTAAAATAACCAAAAAAAAGTGCAATACTACAAGACGTGTAAGAACCTACATTTTGTACCATAAGAGCAACGTATGTATAACAACTACGAATTCATGCTGTAACTACATTAAATGCAATAACTAAGGATTTGCACAATAACCACAGCATATGCAATAACTGAAAATATGTGCATATCTAAGAGTCTGTGCAATAACTCATACTACATATGCAATATAGAGGAATAGGAGGTATTTGAGGAAAGGAAATTATATGAGCAATTGTCCTTTGTTCCATGTTTCTGTGTGTTTAATGTAATAACTAAAATACTTGCACAGAATTATGAATTGATGCTGTAATCTATCTATAGGCAGTGTGTGCATATGGGAGGTATGTGTTGAGAGTAAGATGTATACACAACATGTTAAATATTACTTCTTTGGTGATGCAGCTGCTATGTTCTTTGTCTTTGATAGTAGTAAGCCTTAAAGATTTTAAAAGGGAATTAAATTACTAAAATATTTCAAGTCAATAATGTTTTGTAATACTTTTACATTTTAGATTTCAATTTAATTAACCAAATAACCAACACAATTGGTTTATTGATAGCAGACAATACTATTGACCTTCAGTTTATTAATCAACCTTAAAATATGGCAGCATGGTGGCTTAGGCTATGGTTGCTTTACCCAGGAATGCACAAATCTGATATTTTTCACTGTTATGAAACACCTCCAGAGGTTGAGAGTTCATGTGACTTGAATGAGAACAGTCAGATTGGAATTCATGAAACTTTTTGCCTCTGTGCATGGGTAGGGCACCCGCTGATGCCAGTCAGCACTGGCAGGACAGGGATTTCATAGACGTGATAAAAAAATAAAATAAAAAAAAACAGCTAAAGCTGAGAAAAGCAGGTAAAACTGCTTGCCAACCTCCACTGCAAAATCCCACGCATACTTTGCTAAAATCGCATCCATTGTTTAAAATGAATGAGTGATCAATTAAATATGTCACGTTTTAAGCCAGAAGGCACGAGCAAAGACATATTGATGTGCCCATATGTGCAATTACAGAAGACAGATGCATCCACATTAGACTCGAATAAAAGTCACTTGTAATTATGAATGTAATTATGCAATTAATGAATTGCATCTTTACATGCAAATTCGTTCTGACCGAATTAAACATTGTGCTTCGTAATGTGAGAAAGTGGTGTCACCTCACACCTCCAGGGTTGAGAGTTCAAATCTCGCCTCCAGTCTGTGCGCTTGGGCGTGTGCATGTGTGCATGTGTGCATGTTCTCCCTTTGCTTGGTGCATTTCCTCCGGGTACTCTGTTTTTTCTTTCGCAGTATGATTGGAGATGTGAGTTTGTGTGCTTATGCCCTGAGGTGCTCTAGCATGTAAGTTGCCCTAAGTTTCTTAAGATATGCTCCTATGTAAGATAAGCAATATACAGTAGATATTGGATGGATGGGTGGACCTTAAAGGGGACCTATCACTTACTCACTCACTTACTGTATGAACATTCACTCACTCCTCATCTGTCTCGATCTATCCTGTATACAGGGTAATGGGGGCTTGGAGCCTATCCCAGGATAGGGTGCCAATCCATCACAGGGCACACACATACACAGACTCATTCTAAAAGATTGGACCTTGAAAAATATTTGCTCATTATGGGCTCATTGCAATTATAGTATTCTTTGTACAGCCTACAGGGGGAGAACAGTGTTTGAGAATCAGCCAGCTGCGTCCATCAACGCATTGAGTGCTAGACTTCTATAATAAAATAAAGCTAAACCAACATTTAAAGACAATTTAGTGCATTTGATAACCTACTGTACAAACTGAATCAAATGAAGATGACACATTGCCACCAACTATCCCATCTCAAGATGAGACTAGGTGTGAAAATAAAAATAGCTTGTGCAGTTATTGTACCTAAATCTGCCTAAAATAGCTAATATTGAAATGTGCTAAAACTTTAATATATGTACCTAAAATGGGTTTATATATATGTTAACCAAGTTTTGTGAAATATCTTTTAGAAAACATGTTCTGCATGAGTTCCGTTCTTTTACACTGTAACTAATCATGAGCTTCCGATAATCATTATCCAGGGATGACAGGTAGAAAACCGATTCTCACCTGAATCTGCTTCCTCTCAATATTTCTGCTTTATGCTATGTCAATAAAATTATATGGCTTTGTTTATAACTTTTCTATTTAAAGTTGCTGTGGATGCTTAAATGTCTGTTGACATATACTGTATGATGTAGCACAAGTTCAGAAGGATAAAGATAAAATCTATTCCCACTCAAACCACCGCCTAGTAATTTGCCAATCTCTCTCTTCTTCTTTTTTTTTTTATTTATCTATCAAGTTGTTTTCTCTTGATGTGCTCTTGCTCTGCTGGATGTGATGCTAAAGCCTGGTCCTGATACACTTTTATTGCTGAAGCTTTTATTGCTCTCCAGATCCCCCTTGCCTGATCCCCCAAGATTCTAAACTTCTGAGATAATCCTCCCACTTCTGCATCTGGAGCTTAAAGACTCGCTTTCTTCTGCTTCTACTCAACAAGAGTTTGTACTCAAACATAACTTAAGCCCAAGTCTCACCCTTACATCAATGGGCAACCTCACCTAGATACCTTAGACCTGTACATAACAACTGCTGCTGTAATCATAAAGACTATTCTGTGTTTATATAATATTATATATATATATATAATATAACACAATATTCTCATTACGCATTCCTTTTAAATCTTTGCACAATTTAAAAAAGCACAGTACCTATGGATTACACTTGTATAGCTCCTGTAGCTCAGAAGATGCTTTTACAGCAGCTATATTTCCAACTATTTCTGGTTTATACTGCGTGTTGTGGTGTATTGTGTGATTTATGAACCAGGGCTGTCTTTATGAGCCAGCAGGCGATAAAAGAGTAATCAGTTTACACAAGGAAGTGCACCCAGTCAGTAAGCCTGCTCAGTAAACACACTCTCCCTGTTCTCATTCACATTCCTGCATTATGCAACGAGTTTATCGTAAGCACACGCATTACAAACCACGTAAGCACTCTATATACCCACGGATGTTTTCTGTTTCTGTCATGCAGGAAGGATATCCAGGATCTCTGATCTTAATCAACCATGTTATGTGCCAACACTGTCATGCTCATGTGAATGGCAACAACTGAAAAAACCTGCTGCTCTGACTTAGCAAAAATCACAATCACTTAGTAAGCACAGCAAGATGCTTTAACAAGTCATTAAATAATAAATCAATCTGGCTTCCTCATTAAACTCTGCCTACTTGTATTTTCTCACATTCTGTAGTGTTGCAACCTGGAATGTAAATGGGTGAAGGGGCATATACACCATATACAGTGCCAAATGGCCAAAGTTTGTGAATACCTGACCATCACACCCATACATGGGCCTTCCCTAAAACTGTTGCACAAAGGTGGGAGCACACAATTGTACAGAATGATTTTGTATGCTCACTGGCTCTAAGAGACACAGTGGAAATGGATTTGCAGACATGTGGCGTTCATATTGTTTTCCAAGGTTTGGTGTGGAAGAAATCAGGTGACCGGTACAGATCATTGACCACTTTGGGATAAACTTGAATCATATCAGTACCTGGGCTTACTAATACTCCTATAAATGCCCACAGCCATGCTCCGAAATCTAGTTGAAAGGGGAGACTAAATTGGGAACGGTATGTTCAAAAAAAATAAATAAACTGATGAGATTTATCCCATGGCTTTAAGACCACTACATTATTTACGGTGCCCTTAGATGGCACATATTTCTTTGAATGAAGTGATCACATAAAATCAGAATAAAAATACACCTGCTCAGGGAGGACTGTGACAGAAAACAAACAAACCTGAAGAGGGTGGAGTCAGATCATACATGTGGAAAACAAATAGAACTTAAAGCCGAAGGTGCCGACAAGACTACTTCTATTTGCTAATATATTTTTTTCTGTTTTTCTGAAATATGCTTAAAATATACTACACTACATTATGCTTAAAATAAAACATAAGGTCTTCATGTGAGGTGAGACTAAAAGTGAACTTTTTGGACTTGGCACAACACAGCTTTACACCACATGCAGCAATGCATGATGGAAGTACTGTAGTATCGCCTCTTGCATCTAAGACTACCTGATCACTTAATTAAATGAATTTATTAGTTTTGATAGCTTCTTTGCAGTTCATGATGGTGCTCATTTATGAATTTTGTAATTACAATTCTTACATTTTCGCTGTATTAAAAAACAAACAAAACCCACTGCATTTATATTGTCTAATGCTTCAAAATTATTTCCTATCGCTCCATGCCATTTATTCCCAACTTAGCCCACTTTAGTTTCAACTGACAATTTTATTAAAAGTCATTTAAAAGCAATTGTTTTAAAGACAGTGAAACAGACACAGACATTTGCACTAGTGTGCTTTATTGCTGTACAGGAGTTTTATAAAACATAATTAAAACAAAATATGTTTCCCACAGACACGCATGTATTGGAGCAATAGTTAGATACATATATCTTGTAATGCACAAAAAGAACATGACAAAGAAAAAGTGGGAACAGTGACTCCAGAAATGCAGCAACATCCACGTTGATGCAGGAATATACATTAACGAGTTCAGAGAAATTGAGCAAGCACAGGAACTAAAGCTGTCCATTTCTGTCTGGGAGACTGAGGGGATGGGAGGGGGGGACTAAAAAAGGAAGAGTTTTTAGGTATCCCCTCAACAAAGTCCTTCTTTAAAATGGAACTTGAACTAATGAATCATTTTAAAAATGCTGTTTTTGAGAGAAGGGAGGTTCACATTACATGGATAAAACACAATGTCCACACAGGAGTCCGGAAAGTTCCACAGCACCAGATGAGACGGAAGATGATATGTCTGTATGATCACAACGCAGCACACTAAACACAAAGTAACAGTGCAGTGTGCTATTCATGCTCTAAGGTATCTTCTTTTTTTTAAACTAAAGTGTAGAAAAAATGGGCTCCTACTGCACAATAGTTGTCATTACAAACTTTTTTGTAATGTGCATGAATTACAGGCATTATGAGAAAGGATCATTTTGGGTGAACAAAACAAAGTATGTAGTTCATGCTAACCCTGTATAGCAGTAGCAAAGCAAAAAATAAAAATAAAAAATCATTCTGCTTGCAAACATCATGAAGAACATTGGGCTGTTTACCATAACTGGTCTGTATCCAGCATCCCAACAGCACTGGATTACAGTGTGAAAAGTGACACACCATCGTCAAACAATGGTATGTGTTTCATCATGCCTCTGGGAATCCCTGGTCTTAGTTCAAATGCCAAACTACGGGGCACAGATCTTAGGCCAGAAGTCTTTAGTTAGATCAGAAAGCAAAGCCTGAAAATCCATTTCTAATTTGTCGAAACTACCCTTTCTGGCAGGGTATTTTGATTAAGGGTCAGTGTGAATCTGTGGGAGTGGGCAGCTATGTATTTCTCATTAAATCACTCAGTACATATAAGGCCTTGATATATCTCAACTATGCAAGTCACTTTAAATTATGTTCTAAGATCATAAATGTTTCATTTACAAATCATTTCATAAATACATTTACAATCACCAAATAATATCCATTACATAGAAACTAAATGATAGATTCTTGAATAAGACTAGTCTCGTAATAAACGTGAACATCAGTGGTGGTTTTGCACTGAATGTGCTTTTGTAGTTTACAACTAACAATCTGCCTCCAGGAAAATTACATTAACTTATTAAACTCTCTCTCTCTGATATTTCATTTTATTTTTCACAGGTAGTATGAGTGTGCGCTTACTTTAACATTCTTACATTCATATCGAACAGACGTTTTGCTGTGTCTCAATAAAACTGGGTAAATGTGTAGTTTTATCTTGACCCAAGCATGAATGAAACCAAGTTTGGAGACCCATTTCAATCATGTCAGTAGAAAACATCTGGAAAAAAAACAAAAAAAAAAACAGGTCTGTACTAAAATGTGGCCTGATCAAGGTCAAGAAATTACAGTCCAAAAAAATCCAAGTAAAACAATAATAACTGAACATACAGAGAAGTGATTGTTGCCGTATAAAGTGACGGGTATTTACTGATTTTATAAACTGTTTGAGCGTCACTGCAGACGTGACATTTTCATATCATTATTTTTAAAAGGTTCCACTTCAGAAGTGTATGAAGAGGCGCTTATCATTCTGATCATTACAACTGCAGTTCTTTATATTGGACACTTCCAGTCCATGTGAAGCTCTAGACAGATAACACAGAAAGCAATGTCTCATTACGAATTAAGCACATGTATATATTACAAATTGAACACTTGTTTTTTCATCTTTTTGAGATGGTATTTACTTGTACTAATTAAAAACAAATGATAGCTCGTGGCCCTAAACCAGGCCAGAAAAGATACAGTGAAGTTCAAGTAATTGCACAATGACAATGTTCTACTGACAGCGAACAGTGATGCCTGTATACTTCACTGCTTTAACATAAACTCCTGTTATCCTTGCTGAAGTACAGGATGGCAAGTACAGGATGGCGTCCCTGTCCAATTACTTCTACACTGCACTGTTGTTGTGCTGTAACCTGGTCAACTGCCTGTGCAGTGGCATCAACTCCAGTCCAATTGTTTCTCCCAACTTTTAAAAATCGGGTGAAATTATTATTTAAATTCACACGTATGTTTGCTTTTAATGAACTAACCGGTTATTAGTTCCGCTTGTCTTACGTCAGATAGAAATTACAGAAGTAGTAGTTTCCTGTGTTATACACTGTAAATTTCAATATTTTTGTTATACTCTGTTTGTCTGCTGTCTGTGTTGGCACTGAGCGTGCAATACTCTATTAAATACTCGGTTAAATGTGTGCTTAGCATCTGAAAGTGGTGCTTGTGTCAGACGAAAGTGCACCCTGGGATATCACTGAGAGTTTACCTGAACCCACAAGAGTTCACAAAAGCCATTTTTAATGCCCGTGACATCTGAAGGTGGGTCTCAGAAGCACCTGAAAAAGTGTGAGACGTAGCTGCATCGCTGAACCTGAAGTAAAGACACAGTTCACAAAGGAGGTCAGCACAAAGAGACTCGTTATGTAAACTGTAGAAATGTCTGCAGCCCAGCTCCTTTATGCCATGCTGTCCCTAAGCCGGGCCACCAATGCCACCTTTTTATCAAACTGAGGCAACAGAATCACAAGAGCAGCCAGCACCAGTTTGATCTGAAGTAGCAACACTGAAATACGGTATACAAATAGAGACTACAGTGCAGCGAGATGGGTTACAGATATAATCGCGATCTCTGTGACTCGAACAGAGTCTTCAACACAGAGAAGCATTCGAATCTGACAGAAGGGTCACCAAGACATGTGACATGGCAGTACGTCCTTTGGGTTCCATATTATTTGGTGCCTGAGAGACAGATATGAGACTCTCCTTGGGCTCATCCAAATCATGAGTGATAAGAGAGAGTTAGAATGAAAGGAAAGGGGAAAAAAAACAATATCTGTGTCTTTTTTAGTCCTATCTGTGTTTCCATCCTCAAGGACACACGATCAGCAGAGGTACCACTTTTTTAAGGTGATGATGTTTTCTTGGTCGTTTTACTTTTGTGCTTTATTAGTATGGTAGGGGAGCCATGTGTCTGGAGCCAGGCATTCTGCCAGTCTGTTCGACCATCGCACACACTCCGCCTCCGTCTCAAGAAATCCTGGAAAGTAGACCCCTGATCCCCCCACACACAGAATCGCCGGAAGACCTGGGAAAGGATAAAAAAAAAAAAAAAACATTAGTGGAATAATATTCAGTATAATACTCAGATACTCAGATTTACTGGAATTGCAATTTGATTTCAATGAACGTTAAAAGCAAAACAAAAAGGACAAAAAAAAGCCAATGTGTGAAAACAATTAGGAAATATGACCAAAACACTGTGACAAGTTAGGATAATTATACAACCACTTGGTCAAATCCATATTTTTGGTATGCGATCATTTCTCTTTTTACATCCCTATGGTGTATAAATGATTTGTTTACCCAAACTGACCAGATGCCAAATACCTGGGCATGAATTACCCACAAAGGTCGAACCTTGCCCTGATAGCTGCTTGACATAATGCATATGTATGAGGAATATAGCAGATCTCGCTACACAACCATAAGCAAAATCCTACTCCATTGCTTAAAGACAATCAACATGCAGATCTGAAATCTAACTGCTGGGTTAGGGATTACCACATGGTTTGAAAACGGATGGGTGACCATGTTTCTTTTACTTCCCCAGTATGTTTTGTCCTGTTTGAAAACACTTTACTGGTATTCAGGGTAGCAGAGCACCATGAGTTATAAGGACTACCGTTTGACTCCAATAAGAACAGCTCGGAAGACGTAAAACATGGAAATGAGAAGCTGCGCTAAAAGCAATTTAGAAAAGGCATTAGAATACGCTGCCCAGCCATAAATAAATAAATATATTTT
This sequence comes from Leiocassis micropogon, assembly GCA_028565275.1. Taxonomy (NCBI): domain Eukaryota; kingdom Metazoa; phylum Chordata; class Actinopteri; order Siluriformes; family Bagridae; genus Leiocassis; species Leiocassis micropogon. The sequence goes on from JAOVVA010000051.1 coordinate 10,063,205, forward strand.
TTTAAAGTCACCATTTCATTTAATAGTGAAAGTAAAAGCATATTTACATATGCACACACAATGTGCTGAGAACTCACAGGATTGGGACTAAACACCAATGAGATATCTGTTCATAAAAAATAAAAAAAAACTTGTTAGTGAGACTAATAAAAAACTTCAAACGTTTGGACTTTGGAACGGTGGAAAAAGGTCATGTGGTCTGATGAGTCCAAATTGACCTCACATCTAAAAGATGAGCATCATGGGCACATGTGAGCTTGCATGTGCCCACTGTACAATCCTTTAAAGATAGTGTTACAGTATGATCTGGGGGTGCTTCAGTTGGTCAAGTATAGGCTCAGAAATGTTACAATTTAATGAAGCCAGCTGATGACCTGAATGTACTGAATCATATCAATGGTGTTTTCTCCCATGATGGCCCCGGGATATTGCAGAACTCAAATTTTGAAATGGTGGTTCTGGTAGCAATAATAATCACTGTCACACATAAATTGCACATTACATTAAACTTATATTACAGCATGCAAAGAGTCAAAATACTGGAGTGTGTGACTTTTTTTGGCCAGGCAGTGCAACTATTGCAAAAATTGTGTGAAAAAACAATGTTCATATTGCAACATAATTATGGTGCATTGTAGGAGTTCAGGGCCCCATAAGGAGAGCTGGAAAACAAGCTTATACAAAAAGAAAAAACCCAAAATAATCTATAATTTACACCTACAGTATGTGTTGGTATTCTCCCATCTCTTACACCCCAGCATCCAAAGAAGTTTGTGGCCGGTTTACTGCACTTGCTATTAACTATTTACATATTTACCCAGACTGGTCCGTTTAATCCCTCCTTATGAATAATCAACAGGGGTGCCTAAACCATTGACGCCATACTGATGGAATATTCCATTTTTTTTGCAATTCTAATGTGATCAATATTCCCCTGTGTAAGAAGTCACCCCAGAGGCACTTAGTGTGGCACTGTCAAATCAGTGACATGCACACGGTCTAACCTATATGTCAAATACAACATAAACATCACTGGTGAATCAAAACTACTTATGTGTTTGACGGCAGTGCTGAACTGAGAAAATTTGTATCTAAATAGCACAGCTGGTCAGTGTGTGTGCAAGATGGTTAAATGGTTAAATGCATAACACTCCAAGCTTGCAGAAAAGACTGGAGAAGACCCTGACATATAACCTTGATTCTTCTTCTATGGAGATATTGGGCTGGGACTTGACGAGGTTTATCCCTAACTGTCACCATGTGGAAAGGTCAGTAGGACATATTGGCCCTATCATCATATATATGCCAGGGAGATGACCAGACTACATTATCCACAAACCTATTAAACTCATTGAGAAACATACGGCAAAGGGCACAGCAATCAAGGAGCATCATTAGAACAAAATTAGGCAAAGGTTAGTCATATATTCACCTATTAATCCATTAGATGCCTTAAATCTGGTTTCCTGTCTCTCACTTCTTTCATCAGTCTTCAAAGATTTGTACTCACAAACGGCACTCACGGCACCACATAAAACAGATTTCTAGCATTTATATCAATCGGGAACCGTGGAAAAAAAAGGAGATTATTGTTTTTTGTTTTTTTTTAGAACATACTGTAAGGCTGTATTCTATGAAATCCAAGAGTTAACCCTAGTGCAACTGCTTTGCTGGAATTCATGTATGAGAAGAATGCTGGTGTATTGAACTTTAAACACAGTGTAACAGTCAGTAAAAATGTGTGAAAGAACAATATCATTCTGTCTTTACCTGGAATCTTAGCTTCATCATATGTTCATTACGAGAAGCAGTAAGAAGAAAATAAGTCGTACATAATCATTTACAAAATAAAAAATATATAAATGCTATCCAAGGTGTGTGTGTGAGTTTCTAACACAAAGAAACCCCCATGTTAATGCTTCTCTTAATATGATTATAAGCACCTGTCCTCACCTCACCAAACAAAATAAAACATTGTAGTTCCTTTTGGTTTAAATAAAAGTTCTCTCTACTCGTCAAAACTCTTAAACGTTATATTGTGAGGATATTGCATAACAAATATATTATGTCATATATGAGTGTGTCTGTAATTTGTGTGAGCAATATAAATATTATTCCTATAGTTTGTATTGAACACATTCTGTAATAAATACATACCATCATAGAGATTAATATAATGAATCTGCAGGTAAGAGTTTGTTCCCAATATTAAATATCAGGCCACTTGAGAACAGACATCTGATTGTCCTCAGATGCACTTTCAATGATATTTAAGACCATGGCAGATAGTAGAGAAATAATACCGTTTAAGACCAGCATATTTCTACAGACTCACACAGTTATAGTGGGGGAAAAAAACTAATCAGATTGACTTTAGCCACAGATAAAGACAGATTAGTAAGGTTTCCCTGCGTTCGGTTTATTTCCCTCTCCTTACAGCATGTTCCTGGCAAGGCTTGAGCCTGAGGAGCATTACAAGTTCATCTGAGATCTCTTATTCTGTTTCGCTGTTCAGCAGCACGGCCCTTGCTTTCACACCACAATCCAGAACACCAAGTCTAGGACAGGATGATTCGAAACATTATGTTTCATTAATAGCGGAGTACAACGTAGGTAAAGTGTTCACTGAGGATTTACAGGATACAGGCAGAGAAGAGCATAATGTTATATTTATTACAGGTACTTCCCATCAGCTGCATAAATCTTCCCTAACATACTGTATCAGGTGAGCATGTGATTTCCCTGCCAGGTACTACACAAAACTGTCTGATTTGAGCTGGTGGATCCCTGTAACCTGGCAGCATCACTGTACTAGTGACAGTATCAATGACACCAGCATTTACATCTGCTTGAGCTTGGTTAGATTTCAACCCATGGATGACTAAAGCAGCTAAGATCGAGCACTTGAATCTCAGCATCTCAGCAAAAACTGCACACTACATACGTACACATTAAGTTTTACTCTGTACATTTGTGTGCTTAAGATTTTGTACACTGGTCTCCAAAGAGAAACTACAGTATAATGCATTTGGAAGAGATGGACACATGTGGTTATTTAAATATAGGAGGCTCAGTCAGAGCACAGATAAAGTTTCTAATGACATAAAGCATGATTCAGCAGGCAACAAAAACCATCTGAGCAGGTGGACGAATTCTATAAAGAGGCTCTTTCTCAGGCACAAATAAATAAATAAAACCCAAGGGGGAAAAACTCAAAGAAGGGATTGATTGAATGAAGGCTGAAGTGAGTCAGCAACGAAAGAGAAAACACCAGCAGAAATGGAGGTACTGGAGTAGAAAACTGCAGCTCACTTGTCGTTTTTATTCCACTCACACATGTACATCAGTCATCACACAGGTATGAAGTTAAAAAAATAAAAAAAAAAGAAGCAGCTTCAAATCATAGGAGAAGATTTACAGGTATTAAGAGAAATAAAATGTAAAATGCTACAGTAGGAATTTCTCAAATCATTAATCTGTCAATCTCATCATTTGGCTTTAAACTATAAAGCTTCTATCCCAGTAACATGCCACTGCACATTATAATGCCAATGTACATTCCAATAAGCTTACGAAGACCCTTACACAACCATCAACAGATAAATGAAGTTGTAAAAGCACAGAGCTGCAGTTTCCTATAAAAAAAATAATAAAAGGAGGGAGATGGCCAGGGTAAAGTAAAGCTAAAGGAAGTGGCAGCTATAAGAGACTCACCCCGTCCCTACACAGACACTACGGCCATGCCCAGGTTAGAGCGCGGCCCCTGCACCAAAGGGAGAGAAGTTGAGGTGCCCCCTCTGGAAGAGAGGAAGAAGAGAGAAAAAGACACAGAGGCTTCAGAGCATAGGAGTAAATCAAGCAGTTCAGAAACACTTAACAGACACGGACATGTAAGTACTGTGCAAAAGTATTGAGCAACCCCTCATTTTTTCATATTAAATTAAACTGAATTAAATAATGTAGATTAAAGAAATTGGAACAAATGTTTTTCTGCAACAGCCTGGAAAGTTTCTAAAGATAAAATAAAAAAAACAGGTTGTTCATGTTCTGTAACAACCTTAACAGCGACCTCATTTCTTCTCTTGTCTGTACCAACCACTCTGCATTCAGTATTACCAGTATACTAATCACCAGCCTGATCATCTGTAGTTATCTGCACCTCACTGGTTCATTACTTACGTTAAATGTTTTTCATCCTAGAATGCTCCATAGGCCACTGTGTGGCTTAACAGACAAAATAATCCTCTGAAACACGTCAGGTACAGGGACTGGAATAAAAATGAAAATCAAGAGAGACAAAAAAGTCCTTCAGGAAGCCTGGAGAACTACTGCTCAAGACTACATTAAGAAATACATGAAAGTCTGATTCTTTGAAAGCAAAATATCAAGACTTTTGCACAGTGCTGTATAGGCAGCCAACTGAGGCCATGGGTTTTGTAAAAGTTGAACCTTGTTTGTGCTGTTCCCAGTACATGGAGTTGTGAATGAAGAAAAGTGATAATCTACTATATTTAATGAGCAAAACATCATTACAAAAAAATCTGACAAAAGCAAACATCTGACAAAAACAAGCATCTAATTGCACTAATAAATGTTTTCTGCTGAGAAGGTCATAAAGTACATGAACATGTTATAACAGATGACACCTGAGGCAGCTCAAGACTCCTCAATTAGTCAAAGAGATAAGTGGAAACACTTTGTTCCTCTAACTGTCTCCTGTTTGCCCTGACTTCTGACTTAGTAAGGAACAGTGTGTTCCCTAATCAATAATGTGCACTAGCCAGAAAGGGCTAATCAAATTTATGATTATTATCATGAAGATCATCATTAAAATATTTTGCTTTTTGCACATTAGTAGTGAGGACATACAAATAGAGACATGTGGCACAGGCTGCCAAGTGAAACATGATGCATACATGTGCCAGTGCAAAGGAGAAGACGACTGCATTAAAAGGCCATTTCCTGCTTCCGAGTGCCATAAGGACATTAAGGGCTCGAGTGTCCTTCTGGAGTCAACCTCTGCTGAGGTTAGAGTTGAGTAATGGAGAGGGGGCATATCTCTGTAGCCATCTGGCTTTTATCCATTCAGGCACTATGAGAAATGAACAGCCTGCTGTATGTACAGTAATGCTTTAGAACAAACCTGTGTGCTAGTTGTCACAATGCAGTATAAAGAGGAATATTATTATTATTATTATAATTATTATCATCAATACTAATACTACTACTACTAATAATAATAATAATAATAATAATGTCCAGTGTGATATTAAATTATTCTCCTAACTGAACATTTGAAAAATGTTCACCATAAAGAAAATAAAACGATGCTAGCGTATTTGTTTTTCTAAATAGTCTGTTTGTGTGTACAGACCTGGCACAGACTGCTGAGCTAAAAAGCAAGTCTTAAGTTACCAGCTCTGAGCTTTAGTAGTAAAGAAATAAGCCTATGCGCACCAGCTTATGCAGCTTAGTAAAAAGAGTGTCCAGTTTCAGAGTGCTAGAGTTTAGACCGCTAACCTCTATAGTGGAGATTCTGTACCTGTGAATATTTCATTTGCCACTTAAATAATTAAAGCTTTATTCAAAGTGCAGGAAAGGAGTGTATATGCATGGTCCTTTTATTGTTTAAGATGGCTTTTATGGCCATGGCTCTAAATTCACTGCTTTGCTTACTTCCTGGTTTACAGGCAGTCATGTGACCACATGGGCCATATCATGTGACAGAGCAAGGGGATTGAGGGTTGAATGGGAACTTGTAACTGTAGAACCTGTGGCACCAAGTGTTCTAGAAGCAGGAAGGGGTTGGCTATCACTAGTAACGCGCTCAATACACATACTCATCGGGTCTGGTATGTAAAAGTAAAGATATTTTTTTAAAAGGTGAACTGGACTGAGATGTTTTTTCTTTGATAGATGTATAAAAATCCCTCTCATTTGATGAGGCCACTGAGTGCAAGAGGAAGAATATCCACTCTCCACTCAGGGAAGCTACAGCAATTATCACTAATGACAACTGCTCAGCTGATGTGTTATGTTCAATGACAAGTGGCTATTGTGGGTTTACTACACCTAAGTGCCAGGGAGACCAAGCTGACCTATATAGAATACATATTCATAAATCATTATAGCTTGGCAGATCTTGCATAATGTGATGGCCACAGTGGGAGGGATGACATTATATTCTGAGACAAAGTGTTAGTAATAAAAACTCTCTTCCCCCCCTCACATATAAGCACAAAATATGTACCAAAGTTATCAAATACAAAAAATACCAATTGCATCTTAGCTTTGAAGCAAATGTTTAGACATTATGTTTGAGACACATAAACAAGGGTCTCCATATGTAAAGGTTATAAATTATATGATGCTATTGTTAAACAAAAGTAAACACTTTTTAAAGTGAATAATATCTTTTCAGGACAATGCCTAATACATAAAACAAAGTGCATGTCACCTAATCCCCAAAATCATAAATATCACCATGCAAACATATTATACATACTCCAGTTTTAAGGGTACGCAGAATGATTGTATATAACCATCACGACCCTTATCACATTTGCATATTAGTATTTCAACAGCATTACCCCTATTTCGGTCTTCACAAGTGACAGTTCTGTGGAGGATGTGCAGCATACAGCATATCATAAATGTCATGGCTGAATATCTAAATCTCGTAGCCAGCAGACAGGGAACATTTGCTTGGCATGATTTAGGTGTTGATCTGACAATGCGGGGTATGAACCGCATGTGATTTATGACCACCGTCACCTCATATGTGTCACGTAATCTCAGGCCCCAGATGTTAAAGTATAGCCTCCATATTGTACTCGCATACAGCCCTGATAAAGATTTAAAAAGCACACATTGGATAATGTGTCATTATAAGACATGGCTATTGCAAATGCGTTTACTATATATACTGGATATATTAGAACATATTTTACAGGAATTTTTATTTCTATCAGGATACAAGGCATTTAGTGTGTTTCATGTGAAATGTTAAAATGTAAGAAATGAATATTGGAAAAATATAAATGATCATCTTGATTATTTTGATATCTTCGAACACGATATACATGTACAACCTGGCCAAATGAAAGTCCACATTTCATAAGGGCAAAAATGCTGAAGAAACTGCTGAAGTGACTAGAATTGGATTAAGAACTGTGCAACATTATTGAAACCTGGAAGAATAGTACTGAATCGTCAACTTCACAGAAGAATGATCTGAAAAAAAAAATCATCAATGACCATGGTTGGAAATCACGTGACAGTACAAATCTCAGCTATGTTTAAAAGTGATTATAACAGATCACAGCTACGTATCCATAATACGTAAAAACCACTTGCTATGGAGTGTAAAAACAGATTGGACTTTTGAGCAATGGCAATTGTGGACTGATTAGTCCATAGGATGAGACAATGGACGTGTCAGGGTAAGAAGGGAAGAGCATGAAGCAATGCACACATCACGCATAGTGGCCACTGTACAAGCCTCTGGAGACAGTGTTATGATCTGGGGTTGCCTCAGTTGATCAGGTCTAGGCTCAACAACATTACCTTGTAAAGCTGACTACCTGAATGCACTGAATGCACAGGTTATCACATCAATGTTTTTTCTTCCCTGACTGTGAAAAAGTGATCCTGGGAGCATGAGGAATCATTTTCACACATAAACTGGCCATCACATCGCATGCCATAATGAAAGGTAATGTGGACAAATGCAATATTTGGGTGTACTTTTTTGGAAAGGCAAATATTTTCTAATAAAGTGTACATTATGCGCACCTTTCACCAAAATTCAACAGTGCTAACCACTACACCACCATGCCTCCATGTTGTGAATCTTTAAAAAAAACAACATTTTTTTTTACTTTCATAGGCTGCCTTCTTTAAATACACAATACATTCCTATTTTACATTCTGAAAATCATGAAACAAAGGCCTTTGTAATAATAAAAACATAAATCAGTTTATCTTCAAATTTTCGGGCTCTCTCTGCTATTCATTTTAATTATTATTTCTTTTTTTTGGGAGGGGGGGAGTAAATGTCAGCCAGTGAGAAATGCCAATCAAGTGGAAACCTCCTGGCCTGAAGCTTCATTAAGGTTTAATACAATGCAGGCATTAGCCTTCTCTGTACACACACACACACAGTGACACAATGAGAAGCAGAGCAGGGATACAATGATAGCTTTGGCCTGAGGATCTGTCCCACTGGCTCGTCTCTACAGTACATGCAGTGATATCCCAGTAAACATAATCTCCAGATAACTTCCCCTCAACTCATTTGGCAAAGTGCTAGGGCTGGAAGGACATGGAACTTTCAGCTCTCACTTTCATTAACCTTGATTACCTGTGCCACTGGGAGACCCCCTGCATCCTCCCTGCTCCCCACCCCACAGGGGGCTTCTGAGTTTACCTGACTGTGATGGCTATCCATATGCCTGTGTAGCAAAGAGGCACTGGGTGCAAGTGACTTGTGGTGTCCATCGTCCTCTAATGTTCCTGTTGAGACAAAAAGGTGTGTCAAAAATACTGTATAAACCCCAGTCATACTAATTAGTTTTGACACTCTTGATGTTAAATGTCAACATTTCTGAACATGTTAATAAAAATTATTTGCTGTTTCAGCAAAGGGTAACTTTTGAAAGAGATTATACCACCAAAGGGCCACACTTAAAGGACAAATGTATAAGATAGAGTCGGGGTTTGACAGGGGCCAAGATAGAGAGACACTACAGATGGAGTGATGGCTCATAGGGACACTTTATCAACTCCAGAGCCTTTCAGACTAATCATGGACTCCCTTCTATGATAGACTTCATTTTCCCCATGGCTCGGGATCTTCCTTCTCTATGTGCCATGGTCATCTGGGTCAAGGTCATGCTGGCTGATCGTGTAGCAGCTTAAACACTACCCTCCCAGAGCTCGGCCACTGTTGGGTAACTGAACGCATAATTATTACACTGATTTCCCTTAAGGGTATGAATAATATGTTTTTGTGTCACCTTTGTTATTAGTCTTTGGATGCCCGAAGGCTTTTTTAAAGTGAGTCTCTACATGACCAGAGATTACAGCAAATTTAATACACATCTATCTTCAGACACAGCTAGTTTTTGTAGATTACCATTGGAGATCTGGTTCCCGTTCTCCATGGGGGCAGGAATAGGGGAGTTGGGTGAGGATGTTCGGTGATTGGCGTTTTTGTCCTGTAGCTGTGGCGATGAAGTAGTGGGACCTTGCTCTTCTCTTCCTGGAAGGTTCATGTTGGAGTTGGAAAAACCTGAAAAAAAGTGAATACATCAAGTGATATTCTGATGAGATTCTGCCATTTATACTTCCTCTGACACACACTGAAAGTGCAACTCCATATTAACACATTAAATTTGATTTCCATGTAAAAGATCCATATAAATATTTGTAGATGCCAACAGGTCAAACCAGTGACATTTGGCCTCAACATGATGACATGGTGGAAGGAAAGACAACATCTGGCATGTCCAGCTTAGTAGGACACAAATCGTAGCAGCTGCAACGTTCAGCCACATGGGGAGTGATGACGCCTGGACAGGGGGCAGCGGAAGCAGCATGAGAACTGTTAATCCGTATGGCACGTAGGCCTGCTTAGATCTTACCGCTGCTAAGATGAATTTAGCACAGAGCGTCAGCTGCCCCTTCAACACATTGCCATCATTTCCATTACAGCATGCTCTCAGGCAGCTCCGGTGACCTCGATTTCTGCAGCCTAAACACGATCTAGAGCTAACACGAAGGTAGGTCATCATCTACAGTATCGCTACTATTTGGAATGCCATACAACAGAATTTAATAATTATGTTTTAGACGGTCTTTTATAATGCTAGGGAAATGCAGTTACTAATGAGAGCAATTCTTAGAACTAATCATCAGTTTGCACTTGTTTGCATCCATAATCAAAGCCTTTATTTTTCCTGTCTCTTCAACAGGAACATAGCATAAAACATGACACCTTACAGGACACCCCTTTCACTCAAGATGATGGACAGGTCAATCTCATTAATAAAGTAGGAGCTGAAACTGAGTCACCACATAGTCTCCTCCCAGATCCGCACTCATCTTCTCTCTCTAGGTTTCACTGATATCAGAATGAACATGATGGTTCACAGACCCACTATTGCATCTATGATGCAAAAGTTTAATGCCATGTGATGTATTATACAAGATTCTACTGGTGCATTTGTCCAAGGATATGTCTAGTTGAGATTTATCTTGTCTATCTTGATGAAGACAGGTGGCGTGTCAGTGGCAGTGACCACAGGAACATTTGAGGACACATGCTTTTAAACAGCTTGGGAATGATGATACATATGTCAGGGCGATTAACACACACACACACACACACACACACACACAGACATGCATGCACACAGATACATGCACACACAGTTACCCGCACGCTATACTGTAGTTTAAGTGGTCATTTCCTCCTCACATACATTTGCCTTAATGACTACTGTATATATGCGAACTCACCCTCCAGGGAATCACATACGCTTTGCTATGGAATTACAGTACCTATGCACACACTAGAGGACTTTGATATTTAATATTTTATGACTATATCATCTTCTGCTCATATAATATTGATGAGCCTAGTGCTAATACACCCTATGCCCCCTTTAGCCTCCACCATAAAGGGAGGCGGTGGCTTCCGTGCCTGAATTTTCACACTCTTGCTCTTTTATTACAGAAGAAGGACTGTACAAGAATAGTAAAGCAGGGACAGATAAAGTCGAATAGGCTCAGGAGAGCTTCAGTGTACACATTCTCGGCTCCTTTTGCCCACTTTAAAGCAGACTATCATTTTATGTACTGTACATTTATATACAGAAAATACACTAGTCTGCTTGAATGTAATTCTGCATACAGTGTTACTGAAGGTAGTTACGGTATATAAACTAAGGCACATTCCTGTATTACTCGTTGTATTTATGTGAGATTGTTTCTCATGATCTCTGTGTCCACATGGGCTTTTTGTGGGTATCTGGTATATGGTATTTTGGATGGACTGGCTTTGCTAAATTGGCCCTCAGTGAGAAGAAGTGTGTGAACATGCATGTGCATGGTGTCCTGCATTGCATACAGACCTTCCCAATTTATGGCCATATATATGTTTCCTAAAAGTAATATACAATACATGTAAGCAGATAACAAATCATCAGATTACCAGGTACACAGTTCACTGGTAATTCCAAGAAGTACATGTGGTGAATATGATGCCATTTGGAAATCAGTTATAATACTTCTACTACTACAACTAATAATAATAATAATAATAATAATAATAATACAAAGAGAAAGATGAAGGAGATATTTACGTGATTACTATGTGTGGCATTCAAGTCAAACCAGGACTTTTGGTTGTGCAGGACACAGTTATGAGAGTAAAAAAAACTTTATTTTTTTACATAATCCCCTGCTTGATGCTTGGCTACCATTAAGGTAGAAAGTTTTCTCAGTACACCAGAGCCGTGATCGAACTGCCTGTTATTCACATACAGTATGTAAAGCCTGCTTTAAAATGTTTGCACCATTTAGATGTTTTACTGTAGTTAAGAGTCTCATCACCGTACTGTGCTTAAAGGCTTCTGTAAATGTCAATCAGTTTTACATCTTTAATCATCAGAAATTTCATCCCCCAGAAAGTCCCTCAAAATAATTCTTGATTATTTCTCAGATTAAAGATAAATTAAAGATAACAGAGTATAAATATCAGAAATATACTCGATATAAATAGATTAAACAAAACCAAAATGATAGATATTATGATAAAATGATTACATTGTATGTAATTTTTCTAGCGCACGCTACTTGAGTGCCTGATTTAGCTTTGTTCCTTCTGTCTGTGCAATATAACATTATGGGCTCATTAATTTAAAAATGCATTCAATACTAAATCTTTAAGTAATGTGACATGCCCGGTGCACAGAGCAGAAATTATGGCCTATCAAATCAATGTTTCATGAAATGTGTGCAAGGGTGTGTGTGTGTGTGGGGGGGGTGTCTTTGAACACCGGGAAAATTAAACATGTAGAAGGTTTATTCATGCTGTTCTATCATGATAGTATGATCAAGGATGAGTCATTAGTTACACCCCTCTCAGAGAAAGGCTCAGTTTAACATGCAGTCAACCTCCTGACTGGGCTTTTTTTCAGTGCTGCACTTCATCACTCCAGCTCACAGTGCACCTGCGTCTAATTAACACTAGACTTATAGCCACATTGTGAAAGCTTGCCGTTGTCAGTGTGTGACCATGCTTTTTTACCGATTATTTTGCTTTCATGTTGCTCATCTTTGGCTGTTTATCCTGTCTGCCTTTTTAATCACCTTTAGACTTTGCGCATCAATAAGTCGGTCAGCGTTTACACCCAACTGCTTCACGGTTTTTGTTCACCAGTGTATCATTTAGCACCATTATTTTACGATGGATTGTTTCCATCCATCTATCATTTATACCACTTATTCTGTGCATGGTAGCATTGGGCCTGTAGCCTATGCCAGGGAACTCAGGGCACAAGTTGGTGTAAAGTGCCAACTTATTGCAGAGCACAAGCATGCACACACACATACAACCAATTATACAATGAGGGCAATTTGAAAATGCCAATCAGCCCACACTATATGTCTTTGGACTGTGGGAAGAAACCAAAGTACCTGGAGGAAACCCACCAAGCATTGGGAGAGCATGCAAACTCCATCCACACAGATCTGACCCTCAGATTAACTGACTGATTAATTGATTTTTTTTTCTTACTTTCCTTCTTTACTTTCAGCTTTTATGCTTTTGCTCCTTTCCCTTTTGCTCAGGAAATTTTGGTCTTTACACACATTATCACACACACACACACACACACACACACACACACACACACACACACACACACACACACACACACACACAGAGGTGGAAGCCAAGGTGTGGTCAGGGTCATGGTGGACTTATGCTCATAAATCCATATGATGGACGCGCATTGGGTTAAAAGTCCCCTATTCCAATAGAAAGGTTAAATGAGGAAAGAGGATCCCAGGGTCGGGACAGCTTGACAAAGGACACATGTACTCTTCCCATTACACACCAACATACTAGACACTATGTCAGTGGGAGAGCAGTCTGGTACCTCTGTGTTGTTTATTTATTTATTGTCATGGTAAAAGGATGAGATTTAATGCATCATCATGCATCCTCACTTTGACCCACTTAAGCAAGACTCGCCATGTGCAAAGTAGGATTCTTTGAATGTGTGCATGGGCTGTAGCATTAGAGGTAGCAGGCCAGGAAATTAAGTATACAGCCAAGCCTGATGTACAGTATTTACATATACTGACTTGACTTTTGCTTTTTCAATAAAACATAGCTTTCACAATCATTTATCAAGAGTGTCTTGGCTTTTTTTGACTGAGAAAGACCAGGATCTCAATAAAAGGAGTGAAGACACCCAATTTGTCTTCAAAGGTAACAGTCTAAACCGCTACTACTTTCTTCCCATAACCTACAGACAAGTTTTATCAAAATGACAGGACGGAAGACACACACACACACACACATAAAAACTCACCGCTATCTCTAATCTTTCTCCCGGTTGTGGACTTGCGGAGCAGACTGCGCCCAGAACTGAAAAGTGTATTTAACTCATCAAGGGGGCTTGTAAGGGATCTCCCATTAGCTGGATTGAACAGCAGTGGTGAGGATGAACATGAGTGTGCTCGCCGTGGCTCTGGCCGAGAAGACTTCACTGGTGAGAAGGGAGGCTTGGCACTGCCCGGGGGTGTCTCTGCTAAACTGTGCCCTCCTTTATGAGTCATTTTGGAGTCTGCATTAGCACGGCTCAGGACCTGGAAGTTCGCTTCAGGGGGAAAAGGGAAGTGCGATGGAGGCCGATAAGGTGGAGGAGGAGCTGCAGGTGGGGGTGGAGTCAGAGGTGGAGTCGATTTGTCAGGTATTAATACAGAAAGACTAGGGGAAGAGTCAGCTCTCTGGCGACTATACTGGGGGGAAAGCGGGCTGCCGCCATCTTGGCTGGAGTAGTTAAGGTTAGTCTCGAACACGGGCAGCTTCTTTACTTCAAGAGGGGTGAGCGGGGACTCATCCGAGGCTGGAGAACATGTGACTGGTGATGGAGGGAACACCAGGAGAGGGGGTCTATGTGGTAGCAGGTTGGGGAAGGGAGCGGGAATGTCACATGCCGTTCCATCTTTTTTCATTTTTTCACTCCTTTTATCTCCATCCCAGCTTTGCTGTCGTCCTATCAGCATGTTTGGATGGTCCATCAGGGCTACGGGTCTCTTGGGCTGTAGAGTTTGTGGCAGCTTTGCAATTGCACAAGTCAAGGGGCTGGAGTCACAAACTTCAGGCTTGGTGACCTGAGGAACAGTTCCAACCTCATCATGTGGGTAGTACTTCATTTCTTCATAAACAGCCTCATTCTGCTCTGGACTGTGAGAGTTTGCCATGCTCAGCGCCCTGCATGTGCTCACCATCTCTATGTAGACGTCCTCATCATCCCGTCCTTGCTGTACAGTCAGTGTGGCCATGTGTGGTCCGTCATCAGAGGATACTCGCTGTACGAGGCCCATAAAGTGTCCACTGCGTGTCAGGCACGCCAGCTTCATGTCTGTAGGGCGCACAGGAGCAGGAGCAGATGAGATCTCCTCGTAGGAGCCTGTGAGCTTGGTGTTGGGGCTGCGTTTGGGTTTGGGAGGAGGAATCTTCTTCATGGTGCTGTAGTCATCGCTGTGAGGACGTGGTTTAGAGAGAGCTGTGGACAGACAAAAGAATTGAGGGGAAACATTAACACAAAGCACAAAAGATCACTGACCGCTTAACTGACCTCTGTGTCCTTTTGACTACTCATCAATATCCTATGGACTTAGACCATCTGTTTTGATTTTATAGCTATGTAGCAGTAAATGGATTTTATAATACTCAATAAACAATTATCCTAATGATTAATAACACTACCTATTGGAATATAAAGAAAAATTAAAGGCATGTGTGATCAAAACCGAGATGAGGTAATGAGGTTCTCTGACATATAAAAACTTTATAAACACTATATAAAAACTTTTCAAAAACAATGAGATTTTATCTTCTTCAATCTTATTTAATCTCATTTCTATTGGTCCAAAATTGCCTTTCTGACCCGACAATAACATGGCATAAAACATTTAAGGTTTTTAGAGTAGTTAAGCCAAGCTAATTTAAGCTTTATGGTTTAAAAAAACCTTTACTCAAATGTATCACTTTACTAGTAAACGACATGCATTTAGCTATTAACTAGGTATAACCAGTAAGTTGGTACTGTATACAGTATGTTGCTGTAACTGGCAGTGTTTGTTTGTGTACATACGGTCACTGGGGGATAACTGGGTAGTCGGCGGGCTTCCTGATGGTGAGACTTGGCCCTCAGCAGGACTGTCCTTAGGAGCAATGCTCAAGCCAGCACTCACTGCCTCATAGGATGCACTCAGACGCGTGTTAGGATCCCTTTTTGGTTTGGGAGGCGGTTGTTTCCTTGGCGACGACAGTCCTCCACTACCCCCGTCTTCACTGCTGTGATTTACAGACTGAAAGGCCGGTTTGATTGATGGTCCAAAGCTGGGGTGTGCCAAGTTGTCTATGACTAGAGGGATAGGCACAGAACTGGAACGGAAGTGCCTGAAAGGACAGCTCCCAGCACGGCCCACAGGGTCATTCCCCCTTAGGCTTTTTTCTACAGGCCTGAGAGAAAGATACAGATGTGCACAGGGAATTAAATCAGAGTAAAACTACTGGTCCACTTTACCTGACTAATTCACCTGACTTCTATTGCAAAACTTACATTTACAGTAGCTATTAGCTATCTGGCTATTGAGAGCCTCTCAGTAAAAGCAGAAATAATGAAATAACACAGAATGTGCTATGGAGCTTAATGTGCAGAAGTGGATGAATGGCTAAATAGCTTATCTGTTGATTAAACACTAAGCAGCTTTTCTTAGCATGATATGCACACTGATTTTTGTCCTTTAATCTGGGGCCTCCATCTGTTTGTCCCTGGGGAAGCTGCATGTTTGGTGTGTAGTAAGGACTTAATATCAAAAAGATTTCCCAATCTGGGTGGCATGAGTCTTAGTTAGCGTAATGATACAGTGAGAAAGAGACATAAAAAGAAAAGGATTATGTGTTCATATGTTTAGTATTTTTTCTTTTGTCCCAAAGTACATTTAAAGAACCTTAAGACGAAATAAATAATACTTTTTATAAACCTAACCCTGGCTTTACCAAGTACGTCTTCAGAATGTACGTTTCTTAAAAATAATTTGTAAAATTATTTAACTTTTCAGTTAAAAAGTGCCAATATAGTGAAACTTGTAATATATTGCTGCCATTGCAGGGCATTTGTTCTCCACTAAGATCTATTGTTTAATATATAGACATAAGTACAGTATTCACAAAACTGTCCCCACAAAACTGAAATCACACAAATGCCTAGAATGTTTTAACGCTGTAGCATTACGATTTTTACCTTATTTGAGCTAAAAGGCACAAATTTCGATCTGGGATAACAATGCCACTGTGCCCACACAACAAGGTCTCTAAATATATGAATTAGTGTGGAAGAATTTGAATGACCTGCCTATCTGGGCCCTGATCTCAACCCCACAGAATGTTAAAAAGGATTAAACCAGGTCTCCTTATTTGACATTAGTCCCCAAGCTCACTTATGCTCTCGTAGATGAATGAGCATAAATTCCTTTAGCCACACAACAATATTTATTGGAAATCCTTCCCGGGAAGAGTAGAGACCTTTACTGCAGCCAACAGGGGCCCAACTGTGGGGATTGTCATTGTCATGGGTCATGAGGGTCATGAGGTTCTGCCAAATACAGCACTCTGTGCCAAGGCCAGAAAGTACAACTTCAAACTGAAGACCCCTTTTCCCATGTCTTAAAGATGTCAAACTCCTGTCTAATCTGTGGATGTCTACAGTAAATCTTCTTTAGCGTTACTTGTTAGTTTCCTTTGACTAGTCCTCTCCTTACCCAGTCACTGACATTTGGTAAATGGCCTTCTCAAGGCAAGAGTTACAGGTATAAAATATTCTTCCAAAGTTTTAATAATGGATGCTCTATAGGATATTAATGGTTTTAAGATAATGTTTTATAGGTAAAAACCCTTTGTGATGTGACAGTGTTTTTACTTTATTCAGCTGTTTTCCAGATGTACTAATTTGCACACATTTCAACTGGTTGCACCAGTACTAATTCAGTGGTTTCATAGTAATGGGGTTGATTGTGTATACAGTGGTGGCCAAACGTATTGAGACAAGGGTTAAGTTCAATGTTTTAATGACATTGTCAAAATTGTAAAATGATGACAATCAATATTATAAAAAAAACAATTTGTTATAAAATGCAATGAAATTGCAATACAGCAATCAATATTTACAATGAATTATTTATTCTTCAAAACCTCCTGGATCCGGCTGGGCACAGAGTCAAAAAGACATCTGCAGTACTTTGGTGTCACCTACTCAATCCCTGCCTGCTTGATTGTTTCCTGAAGATCATGTACAGAAATTTAACACAAAAGTATTTTCACTTATGAATTCCCTAGTTTTAGACATTTGTGCAGAGGTGGACAATATTCAGCTTAGACAGACTAGACATAATCAGTGACATCACTTGTTTTGCGCACATGGAGCAATAACATACACTGTCTTTGAGTAGCATACATACTTTTTATACTTATTTGTAAAAAAAAAAAAAAAATTCTGCACATTGTATTGCTTTTCATTTGGGATATACCATATAAATTTGTGAAGTATAGCCCATAATATGTTTACCAGTTCAGGTACCTACATGTGGACAGTAGGGTGAACACTTACACAAGCCAGTGATTAGATTGTTGATCAGACTATTAGTGCATTCATTTGGAAATGCTATAATAACAACAAAAAATATGTAAACCCTTTGATACACTGTGGTAATTTTATTTGGCCTAATTGCCTGTAATTAGAGTAATAATGTCCTTTTAAAAGAAATAAAAACATACAAAATGATATACAGTAAAAATGATTAATATACTGTAAATAGCTTCTTTTCTAAGCTGCTTTAAGGGTTGATACTGTTATATGACCCAAAAAGTAGTCGAAGTGTCAGTAGTGAACTATTTCTTACTATCAATATTTTTGCTTATGTAAAAGTTAAAACGGGAAGATTGTTATGACAAGAAAATTAGGTGGAGAAGACCTGTCTCTTCGATTTACATGCATCCTAATGTATTTGTTAGTGGCACTTAAACAGTGGTTCACCTTCTCGGTGAGTCATCCTCTATTCCCACAGGTTCAGGTCTCTCCCCCAGTGGTGGAGTGATGGCATGGCCTCTCAGACGATCATTTTCTCGTGCGATATCTGCCGCGTTCTGGATGACCAGACTGTCGTAAGCACGAAGGCCCAAGTCTTCTGCTCCCTGGAGAAACCGTTGTATGCTGCACTGTTCTCTTTGCTGATAGCTCAGCTTGCCGCGCACACGGTGCCTTACCAGCCAGCCACGTGCCACTGTCATATACATGTACAAAGTCATGCACTTAAGAGATTAAAACACAAAAACAGACTGTGAAGGCTACAGTGCAGTATAATTACCTTTCTGACAGGTAAGTATCTTCTTGTGAAGTTGATGGCAGCGATCGTTCAGGTGGTCAGCCTGCCAGTACCTCAGGAACACTTTGCTGCTTCCCAACTGAGCGCGAGACAGACGTAATTTAGAGTTAGCCATGGACGTTAAAATCAGGTGTGCTGAAAGCGTGCATACTCACCTGCCATCCCTGGAGCTTACAGTGCTGGAGAACATGGCGGCATTTCTCTTCAGAGGACATCATCTTCCCATGTGTGAGTGTGGTGTCCACCAGTTCCCGATATCTGCAGCACAGGAGGGAAATACAAGAACACACCTGTTTATTACCAGTGCTGGGGGACGTTACTTTTTAAAGTAACTAATTACATTACAAAATTACTGTCATTAAAAAGCAATCAGTTACATTACAGCGTTACTTTCTGATAAAAGTACTTTTCCATTGCAGAAAATGAAAACTTCTTTGCGATTCCTGACGCTTGTTGTTTTAGTCAAGAGTTTTAGTGCTGTGATTAGGTTTCCATCTTTCTGCGCGTCGGTTCTCGCATAGTCCATAATCGCATAGGTGAGATAGGGGTATAACAGCAGGAATAACAGAGGGGGGGGAGGGTTATCGGGGACTGGGCTTGTAGGACGACTTTCACACATTGGAAATGACTGCGCTCTGGCTCACGGATTACATAAATTGTCTGAATAACGGATTACATAAAAAAATAAATAACTAAATAACTTAAAGTACTTAACTGGCGGACCTAACGCGTTAGATTACTTGTTACATCAAAAAAGTAACTTTGTAACCCGTTACACCCAACACTGTTTATTACTGGTAGCTGATGTTGTTAAAATTTGGTAATTAATTTTAAGGCATATTATTATGACTAAGAGTTATGGTCACTCTCTGTGGCTCAGTGGTAGACTGCCATGAGTGACTGGATGCTTGGCATCCTTAGCTGTCAGTGAAGCTGCCCCCCTTAACCCTCTGGACCTGTCTGACACATCCTAGTACCCTGCTTCTGGATGGAGACCTCAATGCATCGAGACCCTGTGTGGTCTGCTTGGGATACGTGTTGTGACTGGGGATGGTTCCACTTGACCATGAACATGGTCTTGAACTCAGCTGATGCAGACAGCTGTTCTCTGATGACTTGTGACTACAGTCTCTCAATAGTTTAGGACTGAAATTCCCACAAAACAGTTTTGGACCTGAGCCTCCAACAACGAAAGTGGACTCCATATTAACTTAAACACATTTCCTCCTATACTGAACTTCCAGCCTCCTAACACTCAGTGTGACTGCAATTCAATTCTTGCTATCTGATATTACCCAAATGAGAATAGGTTCCCTTCTCAAGTGTTTCCACTCAAGGTTTCTTCCTATTGCCATCTCAGGGAGTTTTTCCTTGCCACCCTGGCCCTCGACTTGCTCAACAGGGACAATCTGATAATTATTATTTATACTGTATTTCCTCACTCTTTTCAAAATCATTTCCATATTATTATTTTTTTATTCTGTAAAGCTGCTTTGCAACAATGACAGATGTTAAAAGTGCCATATGATTTAAACTGAATTGAACTGAATTATGTGGAAGGGATAGTCCGCTGTGGCAACTCCTTGATTAAATCAGCCATAAGACCAATAACAATTTACTTACAATAACTACTATGAGTTTTTTGGGTAATTAGTTTTTCAAAAGTAGTGGAACTAATCGGAAAGGAACAAACTGTACAGTTCTTATGGAAGTGAAGGATACAAGTGTACACTCATCAAGGATCCTGAAGGTTTAATAGACTGAATTCAGAACTTAGTTGAAGCTAGTTGTTTTCAATCACAATATCTAAAAAACCACAACGTGTTTCATCAACCCCTTAAAGCATATGGCATGTTTGTCCATTTGATGGATTTTGTTTTTAATACTTTTTTTGTCCTTACAACAAATACTGTTTCTAATACAATGTTTTTTTCAGTTACATCTGTCACTTATATTAAATGCTTCATCAGTTCTTCTGAGCAACAATAGAAAGCTCTTAACAGTAATAAAATGTAAAAACAACCCAACCCTCAATATGATGTGACCTCCTGCTTAAAAAAAGAAAAAAAAAGTGCAAAAAACATTTCCATTACAATTGGCCTGGCCTTTCTCTCACCGTCTGCCTCTGCACCAGCTCTCTCACCCTGTCTGGCCGGCTGCGGCCTTATTGTAATGCTAACACGCTCACATTCTCTCTCACAAACATGCACACGTTTGCATTTAAACGAAAACAAGCTTGCAAACTTGGAACGATGTCACGCAGCAAGCCACTCACAAACAACAGGTCATGTTTAAACAAATGGCAACTCTATAGATTAGGATAAAAGGAAAAACTAAATGCATGACTCCATCTGTCTCTATGTATTCAACATGAAAAAAAAAAACAGCATCAGTACTCTGGTAAGTTCCACGCTTGAACTACTAGACATTGAATTCGGATTTCACACAGACAGTAATAGAAAATGGTAGTAGACACGCCGCAGACGTGCTAGTGTTGCAGCTTGGTAGTAACAGCATTGGAGTCCCGTGGCAATAATACTAAGCTAATGTATTTAATGTGAAATTTCATAACTGACCATTAAACCATTTTGACCTTTCGGAAGGAAAACACCCGTATGCCTATCAGATAACAATCTGCTTTATTTCATACAGTCACATCAACAGCCATTATCACAGAACAATCTGAACTATGCTATTTTCAGTCTCAAAACAATCACAGTCACACGACCCTCTGGGTTATTTAATCCAGGGTCAACATGGGCTTAGACGGAAGACGGGCCAACAATGTGTCTGACGTGGTCTGTCTGTCCGTCCTCCTCATTACTCTTTGTCCCTCAATGCCTGTCTCCTTAAATTTTCCAGTCTGTCACTTTCGCTTTCTCTCCCTCTCCTGCTCTATCACAGTCTCTCGGCTGAAAGATTCATGATGTTTACAACAAAGTAGTGGAAATTTCCAGCGTAATGTGACCCAGAATTGTCCTGATTCATTATCTCACTGGAATTTTATCGTAATCCTTTTATCCATCACATACAAAAAGTGAGACTGAGAGACAGATACTGCTACTGGACACCCAGTGAACAAACCCACCAAATCAGCAGAGACGATCAAAAGTAGGAAAGATTTAAAAAAAAAAAACTAGAAAATTTTTTTTACTAAAATTATAAATAAAGTGAACATAACCTCAGTCAACCTAAAGTCAACAGAACGTGCAAAAAACCTAGGGCTGAAAATAATATGAGGAAGATAAAAAGCCGGAGGAAATAAAATTGAAGTGACATTAAAGAGAGAAATGTTATAGACCTGGAAAGAAAAGTCTGCAGGCTGTACAGTGAGATGTCACTGTGACACAGGAATGGGGCGACGTGCTCCTGGAGGATGATGAGAGCAGAGTCACACTGTACCTAAGCTGACAGAAAGAATGAAGTGATCCTCTCGTACCCTCACAAGAGGGAACATGGGGCTTTTACTGCAATTACAACTCTACCAGACCGTTTTATGCGTTACCTCTCCTAAGCTTCAGGTCATTTCATCACTTTCTTTCTTATGCCTTTGTCCCTCAGATCAGTCTGACCTCTCGCAGTCAGAGGCTCCCCAAGCACATCCATTTCCTGGCCAATCACTGATACCCGGCAAACGAGCTGTTGCGGTTGAGCCCTTCACACCATTACTCATAGTGCCTTCCCACCCACCCTATACATACACCCACACACCCACACATCCACACACCCACACGCTGTGCCTCGCTCCAGCTAAACTTCTAAATCTATCACACCAGGAAGAAAAAAGTGAACTCTAAATGCAGCTGCCTCTTGGTGCCACCTGACCTCACGTGACCTGGATCACTGGAATCTAACTAAATGTCTAATAGTGTGTCCTCTCTGCTGAGTGCATGGAAACGTGTGCAGGTCATCGGCTGAGAGGCTTAATGTACAGTCGCTCAATCTGCAGCCATTCACTTCCTCTCATCCTGTGCATTAGTCTTATGTACCCTCACAAAGCAAAGAGCGGGCGCCGGCTAGGAGACAACATGCTGGGTAAAGTCTACAAGATACAAAGAAATCTTTGAGCTGCCAAGTAAAAGCAGCTGACACTAAAATATCGAGACCTAACTGATTATACAGGGTGTCCCAAAAGTCTCCATACATAGGGGAAATTACTCTTATTTTACAGAAAAAACATTCTTTATGCATGTAATTGCTTATGATTTTATATATATATATATGGAGACTTTGGGACACCTTGTATTATTATTTTACATTTGGGTATTATTATCAATATGCGATCCTCTTGAATTATTGATATTAGCATTTCTTTAACACTGTGCACTGTTTTATTAAATTAAACAAATCATAAAATTCTAATTAATAATTATTTAAAATAATAAAAATAACATTCTTATGTTTTGCCTCCTTGGTAGTAATAGTAACCAAACTAGTAGCAGCGGTAGTAGTAATGGAAATAGGACTAACATTGGTAGAGTAGAAGCAGTAACAGTAGAAGTAGTAGTTCTAGCAATAGTACTAGTAGTATTAGAAGTAGTATTAGTAGTAGTGAAATAGTGGTAGTGGTATTAGGAGTAACAGTAGGAGTACTTGTTCCAGCAATATTATTAGTAGTATTAATAGTATCAGAAGATCAATAGTAGTAGTGGTTGTAGAAAGAGTAGTAGTAATACCAGTAGTAGTAGTTAGTAGAAATATCACTAGTAATAGTATCAATAAAGTAGTAAGTAGTAAAGTAGTATTAATGGCAGTAGAGGTAGTGGGAGTAATAGGAATAGTAGCAGGAGCACTACTCGTAATAGTAGCCATGGTAGTAGTGCTAATAGCAACAGAAACAGTAGCAGTAATGTTTATCTGAAAAGAGTATCCAGGTATCTGGAAATGTACGGCAGTAACAGTACATAAACAATAAGAACAAAAGTAGTACTCAGAAAAGTAGCCTACATAAGTAGCGTTTAAGCAAAAGCCCTGAATGATGCACACTACATTCCCAGAAGAATGTGGGGTAAAAGAAACCTGTCCCGTGATGCGGCACAAAGCAGAACAAAACAACACTACTTCTTTATTTCTACTGCATCTCAGGACTGAGATTTCTGAATGAGTTGTGTGTTAAATTATACTTACAGTACATAAAGTCAGAGCTATTTACATCACATTCGTTTTTAATGTCTTCTTTTCTCAAAATGTAGCAAACAAAGAAGAAGAAAATGTTAACACTGCTTAGTGGTTGACACTATTAAGTACTGACAAATATATACTTTATATGTTATGTTAATAATGCATTGGGTCATATAAAAATCTGTCGGGAATATTTAGTTAAGACCTAAGTCATGAGACATTATAACACTGAGGTCACTTTAACTACGTTATTCACTGATTTTAATAAAATTCTAATTTGCTGGTGACATTCATTCGGAGGCTACATTTACCGCAGCAAGCACTTGTACAATCACACACTACTTAATTCCACCGAAATGAAATGTTTTGTAGCCGAGTATAATAAAAGAGTCACTATGTAAGTAAAGTTGATTTAAAACAGATGCATGGCAATAATTAGAGGACTCATCTCCAGGTCGTAGCGTACCTGGTGAGGAAGCCGGTGAAGGGCATGCGCACTGGGTAGCCGTAGCGGATCATGTGCACCATCTCAAGAACTCCAACATACTGCAGTTGAGCGGACACCAGGGTGCTGTCGAAGGCGTCGGCCTGGCTCGAGCTGTTGGGTCTCACGCAATGCACAAAGTGAGGAGTGCACAGCTGGAGCTTACTGCTGATCTCTGATAAAGAGTTCTGCATGCGGGGGGAAGAAAGAAACAGAGAAAGATAGAATGACAGCTGTGAGTCTGTGTTTGAAATACAACATGATACTTAATGCATCCATGGTGTCTTACAAGACTTTGTTTAACCTCCATTTGGCTGCAGTGTTAATCATACATCATCATGCAAACCATGTGACAGCACTTTTTTTTGCAGAATGATGATGTCATGGGTTTGAGTCAACATTGCTGCTCGTCATCTGAACATCTGACACATTGATGGACGTCATGCAACAAAGAAGTGATACAGGAAGGCAAGCAAAGATGTAGCAGGCTTAGCACACAAACACACTGCCATTCATCCAGACAAACAAACAACCGCAACCACATCGACAACAACAGTTACAGACATCTTACTCATGCAGGGCAACAGTCATGAAACACATTGACCTGACATCATTTATACGTGTTTGAAGAGTTTATTTGTTTTTCGATAATCCCTACTTGTACTTTCAAGCACTTAAACAACAAACAAAATGTCATGTCTTAATGAGCTACAGTTTGTTTGTTTGCTTGTTTGTTTTTTGCAGCAAGCCATGAAAGAAGCAGCAGAACTCTGTATGCCTGGCACACACCCGCTTTTGCGTCATCGCTGATATAAAGACCAAAAGGTTCTCTTGCATATGTGTTGCTGTAATGGAAATGAGATCATTTGGAGAGAGTGTGTGTGTATGTGTATCTGTGTATGTGCTAATAATGTGACGTAGTCTTATTAAGTGGGTGTGTTCTCTACAACATGCTCGAAAAATACAAAGAGCTCTTTGCCTGGGAAAAGGGCAGAATGTGTGTGTGTGTGTGTGTGTGTTGACATCAGACTGCAGTAAGGGCCCACTCTGTAATGGTGTGTATGTGTGACGCTACACAATAACGGTTGTTTACTGCTCATTCATATGGCTCCCACTAGCATGTAAAACCACAAACTTGTTCTCTCACCCACATACAGCCAACAACACCGACAGAAAAACCTTACTTACTGCCCACAAACGGCCACGAGCTTCACAATTGGCCAAAAAAACAACACACTACTGCCACAGCCGGAAACTACTTCTATAGCTTTAAAAAGATCACGCTAGGATACGAAACCACATACTCATTCTCCCTCCTACGCATGCACCCACACACAGACACACTCTCAGTCCGAAAACTCTCACCACCCACAAACCGCACTGCTAAGCCCACAAGACCGATACTAGAAACGAACACAAGCTGAATGTCAGAAAGCTGGCCTCTCTGGTTGCGAGTAAATTACATAATGATGTTCATACTGAAGTTATATTTAGATAGTCAGCAGTCCGTTTTCTAATTCATAAAATGAATTACGTGAGCTATATCGTTGCTGGATTTAGAAATGTTCGTCTTTGCACCGAAAGCACCGTTTGATGGTCCCGTGTATACAGATCAGATGGGCTGCTGTAGAAAAACATGATGGAAATCTCACCCGCAGTTGCACGGCCACAGTGACGGGGCCACAGCGCTCCAGCCTCTGCATGAATGATGTGGCGCCTTTCTTCTTCATGAGCTGCAGGGAGGAGAATGAGACAGTACAATGTCACGACACACATAAGAGTAAACATCACACCTACAGTATATATGCTCTTTGAACATCTAAAGAAAGGCATGACGGGGGACAAGAATAGAGCCTCAGATTAATAACGTTGGAGTGGAATGAATAAGATAACCCATAAACTCTCTCCCGTCTCTCTTTCTCACAGACACTGTAAAGAATGAAACCTTTACAAGAAAGTTAAAAGTGATATTTTGACATGACCTAACACAAACTAAGGGACATTACCGAACCATTATTTTACCTGTACATCCAAGAGTGTTTTATTACTTTTACACCAAAGTGTTAATTTAATGTATTAAATGCCACAATAAATGGCGCAATTATTGTTGACACATTAAACGGGGTATGGGTACCTCAATGGTGTAATTGGAGGATCCCAGGTTCAAGTCCTACCACCACTGTTGGCCCCTTGACCAAGGCCCTTAACCCTTAACAGCTCAGATTTATACACTAAATAAAAATGAAAATCACTCTGGATGTGAGTGATGAACATTCCATTAACAAAGTTATCACTTACATTACAGCAGCTATAAAAGTCGCTCCCTTACCCTTACATTTTCCCCCCCATGACTTGAAATTTTCCAAATGGGGGACAGTGTTCTAAAACTTAGGTAGCTTCAGCACTGTTGTCACTGGAGGCTCCTTCCACAAACTGCTTCCACAACATTAGTGACAAACTGTACATTACCGTATATGCCACCTTCCAGGCTGCTGCTGGTATTTGTATACCTACTATAAAAAGTGACTCTGTTAGCTTTTTATTTAGCTTTAGCTTTTAAATGGCTAGCACTGACACTGAAGCGCTCTTAATGCAGCATCTTAGAAAACCTCATGGCCTCAATGTTCTTGAAAGCTTCTTCACAGTATCTCACATAAATGCCATTAGCTGAATTAACCCAGACCGCTCGTTTCTGCCGTCTATTAGGCCTCTGGAGAAAAACAGCATGATGGTACTTCACATTGGCGTTCCCATGGCACTGCGAAAGCATAACTATTGCTTATGTAAGTGTGAGACGGTGGGTTGTTTTTCATGCAGTGGAGGGTTAAAAGGTGAGCTACCGGCTTGTGCACTGAATGCCTTACATAAGCCTGAGCCAGCTAGACGGCTCAACTGTGCAGTTTAGACAGAGCTCACTCACTCATGGGCTAGTGGCCCTATATAACGTTCCAATATACTAAACTCGACAGAAATAAATCGAGTACACAAGTCATTAGAAAGAGAACAATAGAAATTCATTTGTTCTGATGTCCAAGTGAAATGAAATATATGGAGAAAAAGACTAGGACAACTAGAGGACAAGCTCGGTTGGTAAGATGTGTGTGTTATGAATGGGCTGTTAACTGCCATAGGGAAAGAGATCAATAAGAGCTATCCATGTGTATGTGGGGTAACAAGGTCTAATTTAGGCCATTTCCCATTGCCCGCTCGATAAGCTAAAAATACTGGGAAGCGCCACAGCACTAGAAAGGCGCCACCCGCTCTTCAGCGCCAAACCTGCTTATCGGCTTATACCGGCTTGTTTGTTAATGGCTTATGTGTGTTTGCCTGTGTGTTTTGTACCACAGCTCTCTAATAATATAATCCATCAGCATGGAATCCCACGTACTGCTTGTCGAAGTTACGGATTTCCTCAAATCTGAAGCAGTGCTATTAGAGCTGCTATTTTAAGTGGTGATTTGTAAGTCGGTCTGGATAAGAGCGTCTGCCAAATGCCTAGATGTAAATGTAAACGATTTACTCAATAAAGCATGTTTAATAATCTTCTGAGAAACAAAATAAAAGTACCTTTTTGAGCTCCAAATATTTCTGTGCATCTTTGGGCATGCCGGCTGAGCTCGGCATATGTAGGAGCAGAGCGCCTCTGGACCTGCGCAGCTGTAGCCGCTGGTTTGGAGGCACCAGGGAGCCTGTCTGCGTCAGCTTACACTGGAACATTTGATGGATGAGCACGTTCTCACTGGCTGCTCCAAGAGACCAGTGAAAGAGAGAGGGTTGTTAAAGGAAAAAGAAAACAAACATGGGGTTACGCGACTTTGGAGCCCCGTTCTGCCAGGCGCCAGTGATAATTGACTCCAATCATTACTGAGCGCACACACACACGCACATGCAATTACACACACACACTCAAACACATCTGACAAGTTATATAAATCATAATAAAATGACTCTTGGGCCCAAAGAAAGAAAGAGCGTGAAGAAAAGGAAACTGAATGGCTGGTGTTTTACCTTTTTGGAAATGTCTGGATTTCTAAAACTTGACTGGAAGTAGAATGCAGGGTTTATATAGTAGTGGTACCTTGGAATATGAATTTTATCTGTCTTGGAGGTGAGTTCTTAAGGTGAAATTTTGTATTGCAAAACACATTTTCCAATAGGAAATAATGTAAATGGAAATAATCTGTTCCAGCCACAAAAAAATATTACCGATGTTACCAATTAAAAAATCTATTCATTTAGAAAAGACATGTAAATGAAGTCAAGTATAAAATAAATAAACATTAAACCTTACTTAACCTTAATTTATGATTGCTCTTGGCATCATCTGCTTTAAAAACTAAACTTAAAGTGGCTCTGTGTTCTTTTTGCTACCGTCTTTGCTAATATTCTTGGGACCCATGGTGTTATGTCTTCACTAAAGTTTGGACGCATGCAAAAAAAACCCCACATATGTAAACTCGATTTGTTTGGCTTTCCACTGACACAAACAAGTTTTGATCGGCTACCAGAAGTACACACAACCGGATGTACGTACGCTTCCATGCCAGTCGTTTTCATGCCAAAAATACGTCGTATGGCGAGGCAAATTTCTTGCAAACTTTTAGTTATTAGGGTGAAAATTCGCAAGTCGGGGTGTCGTTTGCCGAGTTACCACTGGGTATATACTGTACACTATATTGCCAACAGTATTTGCCCGCCTGCCTTCACATGCATGTGAAATTGAGTAACATCTGATTCTTAATCCATAAGGTTTAATATGATGTTGACCTGGTGGAACTGCTGTGGGATTGTTTTTCAGGAGTTGGGCTTCGCCCCTTAGCTCCAGTGAAAGGAACTCTTGAGGCTTCAGCATACCAAGACATTTTGGACAATTTCATGCTTCCAACTTTGTGTGAACAGTTTGGAGATGGAGCCCCCAAAAATACCCATAAACACACTCCTAAACCTTGTGGAAAGCCTTCCCAGAAGAGTTTAGGCTGTTATAGCTGCAAAGGGTGGGCCAACATCATATTAAACCCTATGGATTATGAATTGGACTCAAGTTCATATGCATGTGAAGGCAAGTGAATGCTTTTGGCAATATAGTGTATTATAGTATTATATCATTTATCATATAGATTCATTACACACAGACCAATATATTTCAAGTGGTTATTTCTTTTAATTTGGATGTTTATGGCTTGTAGCTAATGAAAATCTCAGAAAATTTAAATATTACATAAGACCAATAAAAAGAAAAATTCGAACACTGAAGCGCTACTGAAAAGTATGAACATGTACAGCACTTAAAGTAATTCATGCAAAGTGAAGCCCAACCATGTATTCAGTGCTGTACATGTTTATACTTAGGAGTTTTAGACAGATTTATGCAGTTTTATAAGAAAATAGTTGTTAGGTTTTACTGAGCTTGCTGGAGAATATGAGTTCTTCTGGTAACTTTGTCACACTCGCTCCTTTC
>JAOVVA010000051.1:10096529-10116513 GCA_028565275.1 Leiocassis micropogon
GTCATTAAAAAGTAATCAGTTACATTACAGCGTTACTTTCTGATAAAAGTAACTAGTTAGAGTACTTTTCCATTGCAAAAAATGAAAACTCCTTTGTGATTCCTCATGCATGTTGTTTTAGTCAAGACCTTTATAAAAATTCTGCCATCATCACTTAGCGAAGTTTGGCCCATAATCTGTTAACTAATAACAGCAGGCACAACAGAGGGGGGCAGGTTATCGGGGGCGAGGGCGGGGCTTATAGGACAACTTTCTTACACACACACACACACACACACACACACACTAACGGATTGGGAATGACTGCTGTCTGGTTTACAGATTACATAAATTGTCTGAATAACGGATTACATTTTTGAAAAAAAAAACTAAATAACCGAGTACTTAAATAGCGGACCTAACGCATTAGATTACTCGTTACATCAAAAAAGTAATGCAAGTACTCTTACTTTGTAACGCATTACACCCAACACTGATCTTTAGCGACTTTGGAGCCTGTTAGTGTAAAACATTTAAAGTTGATATCCTTGTATTTTTACCAACACTACCCTGTTTAAAACACTTTTCCATCCATTTTTTGGGAGTGTTGGCTCAGCTGGCTAAGGCTCTAGGTTGTTGATTTGGAGATCTGAGGATACAGGCTCGAGCCCCACCATCGGTGGTTGCCACACCCCATATTACCCAGCCAGTCCCGAACCCGTTAGGAAAAACAGGGAGGGTTGTGTCAGGAAGTGCACAACCTGTGCCAAGTTGGGTGCGGATCGAATGGTCAGCTGTGGCGACCCATTGACCCGAGCAGCTGAAAGAGAGTTTATCCATCCATTTTAATAAAGGCATCTAAGTTTAAGGTTCATATAAATCCATCCAACCCCATTAAAATATTACTTGAATAAAACAAGCAGTCTATTTACATACATCATTTTTTGGAAAAAGAATCCTTGCTGTACTTCACATGTGGTTGGATCATCCCTCCAGAGCTACAATGTTTAGCCCCTTAATATATCAGTGAAAGATCGAACAAGTAGTAAATACATTTCATTAATAAAACTGCTTTAAATAGGCGAAGCAAATAAACCTCCTGATAATTCTCTAGAACACACCTTTAATTCTCCTCGGATAAGCAGCAATTTGTAGGGAATAGATGGGGCAGTTACAAACTCATCTTAAACTGTTTGTCCCCCTTGTATACTGTGTACTAGCTGAAAGTACCTAATAAATCAGTGGAAATGTTCTGTTCTTTGCCCATTATGATAATTGTTTTTGCACATTTGCACTCTGTTCCACATTTGTTCAATAATGGTACTAGCTGAATTATCCTATAAAACAAAGAAAACACATAATTAATAAACCACTATTAATCTGAGCAGGTTGTTTAGGTAATGTTTTTCAGCGTTATGACATCATGCCAAATGACATCACCAGTTTCAACACCTTCCTGCATTAAAGGCACATTAGCTTAACTAATATTATCATTTGTAAAATATTCGCAGATCAGCCATGACATTATGACCACTGACAGGTGATGAATAACAGAATTATCTCGGTACACTGGCAACTGAAAGTGGGTGGTATATATTGGGCAGCAAGTGAGCATTTTGTTCCCAAAGTTTATGTGTTGGAAGCAGAAAAAAATAGGTAAGCGAAAGGATTTGAGCAACTTGAACAAAGGCTGAATTGTGATGTCTAGACGACTGGGTCAGAGGAACTACGAAACTACAGCTCCTGTGGGATGTTCCCCTGCTACAATAATCAGGACATACCAAAGGAGCACAGGTGAACTGGTGACAAACTTAATGATGCATGTGGGGAATATTTACATATGCAATATTCCATTGTTTTGTTCTTTCCCATATGTTACATGGCAATTATTCATAAAATAAGTGACTGAAATTTAATAACATTGTACATACCATAATATCCAACAAAGACTGATGTTATGTACAGTAGGCAACACTGAAAATCGATCATAATTTCCTCATATTACATTGACAGAAGGTGTTACTGTTGGAGCACTACTGCAAAATTACTCTTTCTTCAAATGTCTGATTTATTATTATCATATAACATATTGTTTATTATAGCCATTAGTATTTCTGATTTTGACATAAAGGAAGGATCTACAACCATATTTTACAACATCAGCATATTTTAGGAACATCAGCAGCCCAATGCTGATGGAGTTGAGGTCTTTTACCGCGACCAGATAATCCCAGACAGTTGTATTAAAAAGCTTCAAATCAAATTAGACCGCATAATTAATTTAAATCTGCTATCAGTTCATAGGTTATGCGCATTATGGCTTTATGTGTTCAGCCACAGGATTAAAACAGAAGATATTATATGACAAAATTTTTTTTTTTTTTTTTCAGAAAAATATTTTTCTCCGATTATTTTTTATCGGGGAAGCAACTTAAAGCTGTGTGACATAGTTAACATGAGGCCCCCCCCCCCCCCCCGCCCCCAGAGTAATAATGTAGTCCGGAAAAAGTTTTCTTCATTAGCAATCCCTTCCAATTCTCTCTCCTTTATAATGTTTAAGATTAATTATTTTCTTTAGTCTTTTTCTTAGTATGCAAGTCACCCTGATGTACTGAAATTAAAAGAACTGACTATGTCACATCTCTTTCCTTTTTATACTCTTTCCCAATATCTCTGTCACTTAATGCCTCTGTTTCTCCTTTACCATATCTCGTTATCTCACTCTCCTCAACACAGACAACGCACGCAATATTTGTCTCACTCCATTCCTACATCCATACACTCCGTCTATTTCTCTCGCTTTTTCTGTACCTGATAGAAGAAGTCCACAAGTGCAGGCTGACAGGCAGGGGAGCGTACGGTCTCCATGGCGACCCCTTCTTGCAGACATTCCTGCTGTTCTTGCTGGAAGAGCAGCTCTGTGGTATATTGCTGAATCCGCTCATTTACCATGTTTACGCACAGCTACACAAGAGAAAGACACATGAACGCACATGTTAATAAATACTGCACTGCACAAAGGAAAAGCCCATTAGCACTACCGGTTATTCATTAGTGAGTAAACCATATGCACGCTGGTCTGAGTTGACAACTCTACACCAGTGTATGACAAACAATAGGACTGACCCCCGGGTCACCCTGTACGTTCAGCTACTGCACTTTCCTGTATAATAAAAAGCGGACAGAGGTTAATTACTGCTACCTACAGGATGACAGGCAAGCTCACATGGCATTAATTAATGAGCCCTGCACGTTAACTCCTTATAAATCACCACACATATAGCGGTCACGTAACGCGCAGGCTTTTGCAAAGGATTTGTTGCCTATTAGCTCAATGTAATGAGAATTATTAACTGATTAAAACGGAGGCTGATTAATTTCCACGATGTCTGGGAGTGTGAGGGGAAGAAGTGTCAAGCATTACATACACTGTATTCCCTAAATACCTGGGGCCATCGTTCCCTGTCAATCACACACCTTTTTCCTATATCAGAGTCCTCTCTTTATCCCTCACAACAGTATCTGTCTCAATGCCTGTCTGTCTCTCTGTCCCCTAAATGGTGAGAACAGTGATTACTTGGGATGCAGCGAATAATCAGAGTAGTTAATGAAAATCGATGACCAAATTAGGTGGCAACAAATTTAATTAGTTTGCGGCATCAACGTGCAAGTTTTTCACGCTAGATCTGAACCCTCTCACTTGCCGACATCACTGCTTATTGGAGTGACATGAAAAAAACATGATGGCGACACTGTCACAACCATAAACCTTAAGAGCATGTTGATATAAAAAAACTAAAATAAAAAAAATCAATCGATCGCAGTTTTGTGAACGGCAAAAAAGTAACACAAATGGTAAAGGATGACCTGGTAACGTACGCACCACGGATAATTGTTGTATTGAAACAAAAATTTATACCATTATACAGTGAAACCTCGGATTATGAGTAACACGGTTCGCGAGTGTTCCTCAAGACGAGCAAAGATTTTGAATGAATTTTGACTTGAAAAATGAACAAGTCTTGGTTTACGAGTACCGAGTATCATTTATCACGCATGCACTTCTTGTTTTGACGCCGAGCGTCACATGATCACAACTGAGCCAACGGTTTTTCTCTCTCTTGCGCTGCGGAATTGTGGGTAATCGTCTCCCCTGCTGGGTCTTAGTGCTCGTCTCTTACTGGTATAATCAACATCTGTGCACGCGTGTACTGTTTACTATAACACTGTGACCACGTGTGTGTGCGTAAAACATCTTTTAATTTGTGTCTGTATCCGTGTGTGTACAGCGCGCATGATGAATAAAGCAAAAGCAAGTCTCATTAGAGACGTTAAAAATCCATTTTCTCTCTCTGCTCAAGGCTGCTCTTTGTGTCTGTGTGAGCACGCGTCATTGGACACCATGCCACACACACACACACACACACACACACACACAGACCCCTCCTACTTTCGCCTTCACGCGTGTGTGTGAAAAGAGTGGAAGAAGGGTGTGTAAGACGAGAAGGGGGGACCGGCTCCTTACTTTAACTTCTCACACACACACACACACACACACACATACACATATACACAGCGCCTGCGCGAACAAACGGAAACACTTATCTGTCGGGATTTATTTTTATTTTTTTTAAAGCTAAAGTGCAGGTTAATTTGTTTTATTTTTACTTTATATTTTGTGGTAAGTATTTTTATGTATTTATTTTTTTGGGCTGTGGAACGAATAATTTGAGTTTCTATTATTTCTTATGGGAAAATTCGATTTGGTTTACGAGTGTTTTGGAATACGAGCCCGCTTCTGGAGCGAATTATGTTCGTAATCCAAGGTTCCACTGTACTTTTATTAGTTTATTTTGTTTATATATATTTTTATATAATAGCATTAAATGAAATTAAAATGCAATTCATTGTGTCCTATCAATATGATGTCGTCCTTGATAATAATTATAATAGATATATAAATCCCTTTTCGAGCTCCATTTTTTTCATGCTCTAGAGAGGCACAGTGATGGAATTTTTTTTATTCTGATTTACGACGTTAAGACCTGTTGTTTCCTACATCATTCACAGTTTCACTCCCTGAGGTTTGAAATCGCACTTAACATGTCTGAAAACCCTGTGCACTTCACAGGGTACTTCAGGCCGATCGGAACGCAACCCTCATCTCAGTTTTCTTCATTTCCACTTAACTGCCATAATTGCCATGTTTTAATTTTAAGTAATTATAATATTTTATCTAAGATACTTTGCTTATGCTTGGTTTAAGATTATGACTTGGGTTTTATGTTTTTATTTATATTTTGTAGCATCAGGAAACTTAATTCAATGACAAATTCTTAAATAAAGTATTCATTGTCTTCATGCTTAAAACAAACTGAAGCTAATTTTAAAGAGTGAAAAAAACTTAAAAGCTAAATAGAAACCTACTGTGTTATTGCGCAATTTCTACCCCAAACAGTTATTACTCGGTTTGATAATTGATAGATTATTTAACTATAAAAATCGCTGTTACTTGCTTCTTGTTCCTTGTTCTAGGAGGGTCCCTACGATAACACACCACTCAACCCTCTAAAAAAACCAAGAAGCTAGGGTGACTAGCTACTCTTCATAAGTGTGAAAATGTGTACAAATCTGTGTATGAATGAGGCATTGTATTGGAATGAACTAAATATGAATAAATAAAGAAATTTTTACTGACCATTTGCATTTTCTGTGCTCACAAATTAAAGATTCTTCACTTGGATTGGATGA
Organism: Leiocassis micropogon; assembly: GCA_028565275.1. Taxonomy (NCBI): domain Eukaryota; kingdom Metazoa; phylum Chordata; class Actinopteri; order Siluriformes; family Bagridae; genus Leiocassis; species Leiocassis micropogon. The sequence goes on from JAOVVA010000051.1 coordinate 10,102,260, forward strand.
TTTAGTGATTACTTCTTCACATTAGGTCATGTAGGTTTGGACAACTTGTTTTCCCTTAATAAATGGAATCATCATTTAAAAATTGTGTTTTGTACTTGCTCTGATTATCTTAATTGTGACAAATATGAAAAAAATATATATAAGGAAGGGGCAAATCCTGAGAGTCCTGCCTTCAAATCATGGCAATGCCAAAGCCATTCAAAAAAGCACAACATAATTTTATAAAAAATGTTTACACACAAAAAACTTACTATATAAGACATTTTTCCTCTCTGGTCTATGGGTTGTGTTTAGTTTAAAACAGCATTACATGGTTTCCTATATAACATACATTACTGATGCTTCATTACCAATTTCTACCAATGCTAGTAAACCTTTAGGCTTTAACACACAGACACACCGACACACACACACACACGCTCAGAGCTGAGGGCTATAGGCTACTGAATTACATAGAGAACCTTTCTACAGATTCCCTAGAGACAGATCAGTATGTCGAAGCACAGCAGGCTTGTTGTAACTATCTCAGCAATCTACCAGACCTTTCAGCCTGCTCTTATTTGAGGCTTCTACGCACAGTGACACACACACACGCACACACACACACACACACACACACACACACACAAACATACAAACCAGAGCTCACACGTGTGCACGTGCACACACACACACACACACACACACACACACACACACACACACAATGCAATCATTCAGTGCCAAATCCTGGATGTCGATTTAGAGCCCAAATCTGGCAGAGTGTGCGAGACTCCTTTGTGTCTGGTGGCGCAGGGTCAACTGAGTGCAGCAAAGGGTCATGCCAGCACAGACTGAAAAATACACTCACACACGTCCTTCTGAACCCTGCATTACACACAGTCACACTCTATATTCAGATAACCGCATTGCTGCTTGTGGCATTGTTCAACCCTGAGCTTGAAGCACAAGAAAAAAAGCTCTGCAATGCAACATCAACACTAATCAAAGACTATCATATCACACCATAAGAATGTTTTATTAGGATTAACTGGAATTTTTGAATTAAGTCTATAGATATATCAATTTAACGATGCAGAAAGTTCTACACAATTCAAATTATTGATACATATTTCAGATACAGACTACATCATTTCAGTCATTACAGAGCTTCCGTACCTACAGTACACACTGCTCCTTTAAGAAAAGGCACACTGAAGAAATGAAGAAAGTTTATTATATATGCAGTTCATTAGGGACAGAGCCAGTAAAAATGCCCTTTCGGTGGGATGATGCATGTTCCGGCGGAGGGATCTATAAGGCAGGTTAATGTTTGTCAGTAGCAAACAAAGGGTGCACAAGTACACTGCTTTCATTCGCTCTGCTCTGTGGGGCTGCCAATCAGCCCTACATCAAACCCAAGCTGTGCCTACTGACTTCCAAATCTAGATGCAGGGCAGGAAGGAAGAGGCTGCATGCAGTCTGGCTTCTACAAAGTAATAGACTAGAGTGGGAAGAGCAGTGTCTGGACTAGTGCAGCCACAGTGACATTATACAGCTCGCAAATTAGGGCTAGCTGTGAAGAAGTAACAGCCTATTCGGTCAGGTCAATAAGAAGTCGGACAGTGGTGTAATTTTTCAAATTTTGCTTCGGTACACCTCCACAAGCGATTTGAAAAGAAGCAATCAATATGTGATAAGTGTACACATACAACTTTAATTTTAAAGGACACTTTAAAAATGTTCCTGTTTAATCTGTTTAAAAATGACATCTACCAAACACCTCAGTTTTCACAGGCTTAAAAGTAACTGGACAAACCAATACAAATATAAAGATTATTTTTAATATCTAGATGCAAATCCTTTGCAGTCAATGGCTGCCTGCAGTTTTAGCTCCATGGACATCATCAAATGCCAAAGTTTCCTTCATTGAGATTCTTGCTTATTGTTTACAGCTGTGTTGACTTTACTGTTTCTCGAGTTCAGTTTTATCTTCAGTAAGTGAAAAGTATGATCAGCTGGGATGCGGTCAGGTGACTGACTCTGCCTTTCAAGAACGTTTCCTTACATTAAAAAGCTTTTGCTTTCGTGGAATGTTTTGGATCGTTATCTATTTGTACGGTGAAGAGATGTTCTACCGGTTTTACAGCCTTTGACTGAATCTGACCAGAAATGATCACACTGTAAACTTCTGAATTCCCAATGCTACTTCTATAAACAAACCAGTGATACAGAAGCATACCCAGCCATACACGCCCGTGCCATACTGTACCACTGCCTATGCCTTGTTTGTCTTACACTTTATGCTATGATCATGAGCCCCTTCTTTTCTTCTCCATACTCCTTTCTTACCTTCATGCTGGTACACTTGAATCTTGGTTTTAATTTGTCCCAAAAACTCTTTTTCCAGACTTGTTCTGGGCTCATCTGGCCTTTCTATTCATGTGTTACTTGTACTTTGCATCTTGAGGAAAAACTTCTCTATTTACATTTGGGAGGGCATCTCTTGATCGTAGACTTTGTAAATTCAAATACGCCTACCTCCTCCAGAGTGACTTAGCCAGATGTTGTGAAGAGTTTTTACTTCACTTAAGAAAGAATTCTGTGACCATCCACTTTAGTTGTGTTCTGCAATCATTAGGGCCTTTTGTTGTTGCTAAGCTCGCCAGTCAATCCTTGTGTACAAAACTGTAGATGTGGCCAGTTGTCAGGTTTGTGCTATATCTCTTACAGGTCCGTTTTGTTTTTTCAGCCTTCTCATTTACATTGACGTGTCTCTGGACAGCATGCTAAGTGCTGAAATAAAGCTGAACATGCTTCACAATCTTTACTGTTTCGCTTCAGACTCATTGTGGTGGTATACAGACACAGAATCACATGTTTCACTGTTCAAATACTTGTGCATCTGACTATATTAGGAATTTTATAAAATACAATTATCAACACGTTTTTAATTAACCCTAAATAAGGAAGAATTTATCATCATTACATTTCAACATTCTACTTTATATAATATGGAAATGCCCACAGCACCCAGCCTTACCTGTTCAAAGTTATTCTTCTGAAATGTCTCAAATCCAAAAATGTCCAGGATGCTGATCTCAAGATAAGAGTCTCTGAAAACACACACAGGAAAAAAATTTTTTTGTGTGTATTACAGGTTTACCCAAAGGTCTGCATCACTATGCGGGTTTTCTTTTTATTCGAGATTCAATATGCCATCGGTAATGTGGATATAAAATAAGGTAGATTTGAATATAATTAGTTCTTGTATTGTTCATGTGAGTAAGACAGGATTCATATAAATTGTATAGCAATTGTTTTTTAGTCCATGGATTCAAACTTTTAGAAACGGCAGTTAGCCTTATCTACATGACTTTGGAAGGTGGGAGGAAATCGGACAACCCGCACGAAACCCACCAAGCATGGGGAGAACATCAGGATCCATGCACACAGCCCCGAGGCGGGAATCAAACCGTGGAGGTGCGAGGTCACAGTGCTACACATTTACAATCATCATTACATCCACTACTACACCATGATGCCTAAACAACACAAACCTATTGACTATCGCGTGTTACTGGTGATGTGGAACTGCTACAGTATGAATGGACAGGGATGATGTGTACATGTAGGATGTTTGCTGTCACTATGTGGGTGAGTAAGCGCACATGATCTTTCGAGAGTCAAAACATGAGACATTCTGAGATTGTCTCATAGCTATTAATGTTCAGTGGCAGACTTTAATACTTCAGTTCAACTAAAATACCACTGCATGCTATTACAGCCCTAATGAGGAACATTTAGTACTAAATGCATAGTCTGCTGCTTGACAGAATCCTCAGTGCTCACTGTGTGACTGTTATGCAAATCCAACTGAAGTGTATGTTAATGTGCGTACACTTTGCTGTAGGCAAAAAACAAAACAAAAAAAAAACATACAAATGAAAGAGAGAGTGAATAAAAAACCTTTTTGTGCTTACATAGTTTAAATTCCAGACGGTCCTTTTGTGGTTCTGAGACACCACATCCACAGTGACATTGTAGTGGATTTGGGAGGGGCAAGGCCAATAGTGTAGATAACCCAACCACGTCAGTCAACAAGCACTATGTATGTTATGCAAACTATTGCTGAACTTCACCTTCACTCACTGGTATGATTGATGCTATCGACACAGATTCGCCGACGGTCATGCTGACACTGTGTGTTACTCCTGCATTCTTTACACTTGAGAAACTGCTAAAGTCTTGCTAAAGATGCCGGGTTGTTCTTGAACTGGCAGGTGTTGTGTTATTGTAAAGAGCAGCAAATTCAAACATAGAAAAGTGGTTTTAAAACTTTTTTTTTATCTGGCTCCATGTCTTTTTAATTAAAGATTGAAGGTCATAATCCTGACATAAACTGTCAGGCTACAGTTTTTATCCACTTAATACAGTATAGTGGATGCATTTCTCAAAATTTCTTAAGCATTTTTGAATTCCTGGAATGCGAGTAGCACTTAAAAACATTCACGATTATACCTACCCAAGGCTCTCATCTTGACCTTGGAGATAACTGTTAATGTTGTTGACTAGAAAGCCGAAGAGTCGTCCATACAAAGCTTTGGCCAGGAGATCTCTGTACTGGTTGGACATTTCCACTGTATGGCGCCGTGTGATGACATCACCTGGATGGAAGCAGAAACAACAGGTGTTCCTGTCTTAATACCATGGAATTCAATAATTTGTGGTATTTTTAGAATAGTGAGTAATTCCTTAACATTCCCAAACATTCCATATTAGTAATTTAAGAATAAACTAACTTTTAATCACATGAAAACGCCAGACAGGACTGAATAATTACATATGCAACTAAAATTTGTTCTAGCCATATAAAATCATTTACAAATGTCTGAATAATATTATTCACACATTGTTAGTGATGTTAGTTATTCAGAACATCACTGATCTGAATAACTAACATCACTGTTATAACATTTGTGATTAGCTTGCTGCTGTAAATAAGACATAAATATGAAGGAATTATTTTTGTTTTTATTACGTATAAAATTACAGTAAATACGTATAAATATATTTTTTCTTATGCTGCCACTTCAAGTTACCACTTTTGACCACTCTGATCATACGAGACCATCAGTGAAGAATAAACTAATTTTTACTTCAATTGTTTTTTTCTTTTTGTTTTGTTTTACTTTACCCATCAGTCCAGAAGCATAAGTTAATAAAAAAAATAACAATCTAGGAAGGTCTGTAAGAGATCCTTTTTCCATGGACAAAAGATATGATCAGCTATAAAATGTACACATAGGACTGTGCAAAAGTCTTAGGCTCATGCAAATAAAAAAGCACAGCACTTTTTAAACAAACAAACAAACAAACAAATAGCACATAGCACAGTTTTTTCCGAGGACTTCAACTGTTGCACCTGCTTCCTTTTTGCATGCAAAACACAGCAAGGTCCATTTTTTGTTTTTTAGTCTTAAAAGAGGTTGCTTATATATTATGCTGCTATCTTTTCTCACACACAAATATTTTTCTGTAACATTTAACATGAAATAGTGTTGGAATATTAATGTTTGGAAATCAGCTACAGATATGCGACAAAAGCTAAAATGTTTAACAACACCAGCAGAAACTCCAAAGTCAGACACTGATCGGTTCTGCTACAGTATTTGTATACTTCTTGGTTCATTCCACTGATATACTTTGCTATAGTTGGAATCAGACTATGATCTACCAGATGACAACCGCTGTTTTAATGGGGAAACCATATTGGTAAATAATAAATTTGCAACTTTCTGTCTAGTAAAATGAATGAACTAATAGCATGCTAATCATCTGCTGACTTTGTGAATTGGCTAGCAGGAGACAATAAGAGCACAGAAAGAAAGAAAATCCAGACACAAACAGGCAGTAGGTCAGGGTGTCTGCAGAACTACGGCAAACTATCAGCTGAATTGGGTTAAAAGCCAGACGGTCATGTGCACCTAATAGTCTGCTTTAGCGGTAATGCTCATCAACATGGTGAGTGCCTGCCTTAGTCTGCAGTGTCTGTGAATCGAGAGGGCATTTGTCCTGCTTTAGCTGATTGTGTCATTAGTGTAGTCTGTTTGGGAAGCAGCCTCAGGCATACCATTGATAACTTTCTGACTGAGCCCTGGCCAGTGCTGCTGCGGTTTCTCAGTGAATTACTTACTGGGGTCGCAGGCCGGAGATTCCATTCACAACAAGTGTTGCATTGATAAGAAAAACACTGCGTGTACATTAATGAAAAGCTGAGCGTAGTCATTTACATTAGGGTTCCTTCAACTAACATTGTTTTAGTCATTAGTTATCATTAACAAAATGTAAAAATTCACCGATATGCCCTTAGGAATGCTAATAAAAATTAACATCTGTATTAAATTATGTGTTTGAATGTTTTGACCAATAAAACTCTCTTATTTAAAGTGTTATATTTACTAGACCCTTATATTAGGGATGCATTAATCCTGAACTAATGCTGGTATCTAATATTTGTCATTTACGCTACATACTGTATCTGATAATCTAAATGTAAATATCCAAATATTTATAAGATGATGACAGTTGAATTTGATCCACCTGAATACACACTATGCATGTTTGTGATACACACTACGCATATTTAAAAATGTCTGTTGGTGATGTAAAAGTGAAGCATGTGTCTCATACAAGAGACTGTGAGTTTTAATCCTAATGATGCTACAAGTATCTGTGACCAGGTCTCTAAGGCACCTTTCCACATTCTCGACCTTGGTAAGATCGGAGGAAATGTTCCGGTGATTGTTAGGATGTTTGTCAGGGCGTTCAGTATAGTGTGATGCGGTACAGAAGAAACTGTAGCCGTCAAAAACGTGTAGACCTTCTTGAAAAATCAGTAGTTGTTGAACTTAGTGTAAGATATTTAAAAGTGGATCATAGAGGTTTTTAAATGGTTCATAGACTGCATTAAAACTCAATTATTTGTCACATATACCGTACAGAACAGTGCTGTTTTTTTTGTGTATCCCAGTAAGGAAGCTGGGGTTACAGTGCATGGTCAGAGACCAGATAGGGTTAAGGGTTTAACACTGGCAGCTTGGCAGTGCTGGGGTTTGAACCCCCGAACCTTCGGATCAATAACCCAGAGCCTTAACCATTTGAGCCACCATAGGTGCCATTTCAAAATGAATTGGTGAGTCCAAACATATAGCAAATTGAGCAGTTCCAACTGGAGCCCTTATAAAAACCTCTCATGCAGGAATTGGAGCAAATGCGCTAAAATTAATTCCATTATGTATGGGATTTGTATAGTTACAAAAATGCAAAACAACCATTTGCTGTATAGTACAGTATTATATCCTTGTACCAGATGAGTGTTGTACCTGCTGAAAGTATTTAGTAAACTCTCACCATAGAAGTTAGTTCTCAGCTTCCACAGCTTATTTCTACTGTATAACCGCACTATTCCAGTGAATAAAATCTGCAATTCCTAGAACACGGTACATTTTTTGAGTCAAATTGTGTTTCTGGATTGTAGCACACACCTTTGAAATACTGAACATCAGAGGTTAGAGCGGCACCCAGATCCTCCGGACTCACTTGCAGCATTCCCGCCACTGCAAACACACAGAAATACACTTGCTTATCCACAAAGACTAGTACAAGCTATAAACAAGTGGAAATGAAAAACATGTTTGCACCAGGCAGAAGTGGGTAAAGCTAAACACAGAGTCCCTGTGTTAAGACTAGAGAGTCCCACATGACCTGCTGTACTTCCTGCTACACAACAGCACATACTGTAGCATCTACTCTTTCTCAGTGCTGCTTTCACCCTGGAGACCGTTCTTGCTGGCTCAGCCTGAAGGTGTGTGTAAGTGTGAGTGTACGTGTCTGTTCATTTATGCTCGGGCTCACGGGAACGACTTTGGGAGCCGGTGAACTCGTGTAGTGTTAATAATGGCCACACTGTGCATGTGTTTGTGTGTGTGTGTATGTGAGAATGAGGGCATGCTGACGGTACTTGTTTACTATGGCACAGGTCCATACTGTAGCACATGTCATGTTATGCAAGGAAGAGGGCAAAGAGTAGCCAAGCTGTTCTGCTTTGCCACTTATCAAGACTCAGAAAAACAGCTGACTCACTCACTGTGTGTGTGTGTTTGTGCATGGGTTTGTGCAAGTGCGTGTGTGTATGTGTGTGGGGAGAGAGAGTTTGGGGAGGTAAGAGCAATTGACAGTGGTGCAATCGTGTGTAAGAGTGGCAGTGTATGAGTGTGTGTGTGTGTGTGTGTGTGTGTGTGTGTGTGTGTGTGTGAGAGCGAGTGTTTTCCATTGCGTACTGAGTGGTCTCTCATTAAACCTCAGCAGTACTGATGTAAACAAGTCAGGATGGCGGGGGTGTGTCACAGCTCTCAGTGAGCAGCCTTGCTGTTCTGTCTAGATAGTAGGATGTACAGGTGTTTGTGCCCTCTGCTGGCCTCCAAGTCACGGTGATTCTCCTGAGGGCTACAAACAACCTCACCTCGGTCTAACACCTGCAGGTCAGACACCAGTGCCGTGTCAGCGTCCGTCAGGGCTGTGAAATACAGCTCCCCCAGGTGGAGCAGCGCAGAGAGGATGACAAACAGATTTTCCACTTCCTGAGACACACACACACACACACACACACACATAGAACAAATAGTCAGTATGTCTTTTGGTGTCATGGTACTCTTAACAGCACAATCATGTCCAAAATTACAAGAAGGGGTGGAGTCCTGAATCTGGCTCAGTTAAAGTTGTCATTTCCACTTGACAAGTGACAGTGGCATACTAACAAACAAGAAACCTCAGGTTTCCAAATTTATTTAGTTATTCTGGTTCCAAACATTAATAAAATGAACAACAATGTTCTATAAACACTTTGCACTGCAGCTCCAGGTTACACAATCCTAATATGCAGAACGCAGATTATGTCTTCAAACATGCCTTACACTGTAATGTATACAGCGTGAAAGTGTGTTATTTGAATTTATGAGCACCAATGAAGCACCAAGCAAATCCAGAAAAAATCTCCATGCGAGAGCTACAACATGTACAGCATTTTTTGAGCATATCAGTGGTACTGACTGATACATTGGATAAGAGATGGAATTTCAGTTTGATTTATGATTTCAGAACACTGATCAGCCATGACAGTAAAAAGACTATCATTAAAACCACCTAGGTTCTGGGTTCCCCACTTTGCCACCGGGGCAGCTGGCGGGGCAGGGTGTGTTCTGATGTCTGGCAACAGGACATTGACAGTTGATCTTTTGGGTGGACGTCTTTATCTGCCACATCCCATGAGTGCCCGATCTGGCGAGTTTGAAGGCCAGGTCCGCAACCTTGGGTGCTTTGTCTTCTGGGCCTTGTGCGTGGCAGGGTGTGGTGCACTGGGTGTTCTGGTGCCATTCTATTGTGATCAGCATAGTTCATCAATGTTATATTGCTCACCTGGCTGTGAAGTTGAGTTTATGGCTGATCAGTGTATACCGAACTTGTATGACAGAGACTGCTTTCCACAACAGGCTTAAATACCTTTGTAGAATTTACTCTTTTAGATTTGCTTGGGTAAATGAAACCATCGAAACACAATTCTTTTTTAAGATTGCCTTAATGTTATAGTGCCTAACACTGGAGGAGTAAACATACTGTACTGTCACCAATTACAGACAAAGCTCGCGAAGAGGCCTGATAAACTTACTTACTGAAAATATCTGAATAAGCAAAAAGTAAGGACACCTATAGTTGTTGATCTTTCGTTAAATTTACAGGATCAAATGGTCTCATGAGGCTCAAAACATCACAAAATGACATTGATATCCGACATTCAATTATCCAGAATTGTCATTATAATCATGATCATTATAATCAGACGAAACCTTCTCCTGGGTTACAGTAGGTCATGAGCAGAGAGGACATTGGTGATTTGTCCATTTCTGGCAGACAAAATGGAAACATGCAGGGTGTGGATATGTGCTGGTGTTTTTAAGTTAAGAAAAAGGGGACGAATGGAAAAGCTGAGAAGAGAAAATGAAAGAATAATAGTCCGAGTGTGTCAGGGAAAGGAGGGAATGTGAGTGAACGGAGGGGGAGTTAGTGGTGTGATGAGATGAAGGAACAATCCCTATTTAATGAAGGAGATTTAGAAGAGTTCTTGATAGGATTAGCACACTTTTTCTGTTTGGAGACCTGGTGTGTGTGTGTGTGTGTGTATGTGTGTGTGTGTGTGTGTGAGAGAGAGAGAGAGAGAGAGAGAGAGAGAGTCAAACAGTTTCAGTAAGGGTAAACCAGGACATTAGTCTGAATTCCTGATGTGAGAAAACTCTGCTCTCTGATATCATGAGCACTGATCCTTTAAAAGCACACCAATCCTGTATGTATGTGTGTGTGTGTGTGTGTGTGTGTGTGTGTGCAAGAAAGAGAGATCTGAAGGTCTCTCTTAATGATATCCACAGAAGCCATTAAAAGAGACACTTGAAGTGAGATCACTTTCTCAAGACTGTTAGAACTATAACACTGATCACAATCTTTACATCACCCTAAAGGTTCCAATAGATGTTTCTCTCTCAAAACATGTTCCTAAACACCGGTTTTAAACCCCCTGTCTACGATAAGACAAACACAGCCCTCTCTGCTTATTTCTCCAGCACACTTTTTACTGAGTTCTTTTTGAATATGAACATGACCCCACTCTCAGAAGCCAGTTTATTAGCTTCTACATTTTTATTCCTAATAAACGGCAACTACAAATTAATGTACATGCATAAATCTGTCCTAATAAACTGGCACCCCGGTGTAACCTGGGAATGAGGTTGTTGTGGCTAGGCAGTAAAATGCGCTCTGTGGGTTGTGTGTTATTAGCTGGTAAGTCATCAGGCTGCAGACATACGGTAATGAGCTGTAAAGAGTAGCATTACTGTGCTGTTCCTCTGAACCACTATAATACAGCATAAGACCAGGTCAAGAGCGGCTGCCAACACCCAAGGCCGCTCACCCTGCCACATATACACATACACATACTTGTATTGCTATATTTGCAGGAAGCAAAATTCTCTCATCATCTAAGATCACAAAATATCTTTATTGCTGCTTGTCGACATTCAGTGATTCATTTCACTGTCATGTTTTACTGAAAAATAAATTCGCTTTCAACTGTAAAAATCTAAATATTCTCTCACAGAACGAAAACACACATACATGACGTGTTCGGTCTACCACACACAAATAATATAATAATAATAATAATTATTATTATTATTATGATTATTGTGCCAGTGTACAGTATGTGCAGGTTTTCATTTCAGCCAAGCAGAAGCCACACCTGATAGTCTATTGAAGGCCAAGAACAACTCATTAAACAGGTGGAATCAGGTGTGGCTTCTGCTTGGATGAAATGAGACCCACACCTACGCCGGGGTGCAGCACATATGAAATGTACAACACTGTAAATCTGTCCATGTTTCCATCGCTCGACATGCTACCAATTTGCTTTGGTCTGTAATAGATCGAGCTGGAAAAGGTCAAATACTAACAAGTATATCTCCGGAGTCCGACACACTTCAGTCAATTATTCAATTCCCTCAACATGATTGTATACTGTGACAAGAGTAGCAGTCGAATTAGAGTCTAGGTGAGCTATAACCATTGCACAACTTACAGTAACTGTGCATGTGAACATACCGACTTTGTTATACACAAAGTCATGAGGTAAAAAAATTTGTGCATTCTATTGCAAAACCAGAATCGTGTAATAAATATCAGTCTTAATATATGTGCAAGTCAATCAAGTAAGTAATTTGAATATAAATTTATTATAAGAATAAAATGTACAACAACAAAAAAAAAACGCATCAAGTAGTAAATTTCCCATCTATCCATCGTCTTATCTTGTACTATTTATCCACAGTGGCCCTGGAGCCCATTCTGGGAATCTCAGGGCACAATCCTGGGAACACTCTAGATAGGGTGCCAAAAACTGCAGGGTACAAGCACACACTCATACACCCAATCATACACTACAGCAATTTGGAAAAACCAATGAGCCTACACTGTATGGCACTGTAGGGAGAGCATGCACTCAGAGAGACTCCACTCACACAGAGACATGAGATGCAAACCCCCAGCACTGGAGGTACTAGACACCAATGCAAACCACTAAGAAAATGTGCCTAATGCTAATATAATACATAATATATAATATAATAACTAATTTGTAAAATCTCATTAATATAATTTAAAAGCAAAAAAAGACAAGTGTTGAATATTGGTGTGACACAAGATGGCACAAATTTCCTACTGTATTCATACAATATCTCTACTCTTCCATTAGCTGCAGTGACGATCAATCGAGGAGGTATATCAGTATACAGTACATGAGATAACACACATCATTGTTGCTCAGAGTAAACACTGAAGTGTGGTTCAGGACTGACAGCAAATTACAAGACAGAAAATCAGCTTCAGTAAAACATCTCATAGCAAGACATCCCTTGCTAAAATGTTTCGACTATAGCCTGGAAGTCAAGTTTCTAGTTGTGTATGAAATATCGATAAAACTTCATATTACATGTATTCTCACTGCCACTGGAGATCAGAACAAAGACCTACAGTCTTCACTAGTGTTTACACAAATATTTAGTGATATTGCTCTTAGGGGCAAAACGGGGGTATCATACTTTCCTCAGAAGTAAATGGGGTGACATTCTTGCCTATGGTAATCACACATACAAATTCGGGAAATGGAGATTATATTGAAAAGCCGTAGGATATTCACTTATAATAACTGGGAACAATATAGTACAAACTGAGTTTGTGAGCTTGTACTCACCTCAAGCTTGAACTTGAGACAAAAACGGAAGTTTCCCATGAATGAAGGTGTAAAACCTTCCTGATTGGGATTCACAGAAGATTTAATGAGACTCTTACAGTAGATGCAGTAAAACATTTCAACAGTGAAAATGTTTTAAAGAAGGCCAGAGGTCTATGAAAGATGATCCTGGCCGAGGTGGCTCGAGGTCACTGCAGTTGTTCCCTTGAACATTCACAGTGAATAGAATGCCTGATCTTTGAAAACTTACTGATAACATGTCACCAACTTGCAAAAAGAGATAAATCTACTTGCACACCACTTGCACATTACAGAAACTTGGCTGGAAGTTATTGCCACATTCTCCATACAGTCCTGACCTTCCACATAAGTCAATAAAGGCATTCTTGGGGGGTGTCCAGCGTGTCAGAAGTGAAGCAGGCTATATACGAGCATAGCTCCGGCGTGTTGAGAAAACTTTCTACCTTGATAATATAAAAGCACTAGTGAAACGCTGGGATAAGTGCATTGGTGTACCAGGCAATTATATGGAAATCTAAAGGGATTTTTCACTTTAATAACTGTGTTGTTATTCTGTACCATCAAAATTCCCGGTTTGACTTGAATGCCCTTCGTATGTGTGTACATTTGTGTCATGCAGCATTTGTTAAAACTGACCCCTGACTTACATTTGAATCTAGATCCCCTCTGACTGCCTGTCTATCTCTCTCACACACACTTCCACACAAAAGTACAGTATGTAGTATGAGACTAGCGTACTGATTTGTTAAATCCAAGGGAACTCAGGGCATGTTTCAGCTCTGCCAGCTTCTCTTTGCTCTGCTCCATGTTCACTGCAGGCGCTTCACCAGGTGTCACTGAGCTCAGGTACCTACACACACACACACACACACACACACACACACACAATGAAGCACATTGTACTCTTGTCAATTGTGAAAGCCATGAGATTGCTTATGAGGGAAAATCTCATCTCTTTACAGTGGAGTAATTACACACAGCTGCTCATTCAAGACTTAAGCTCTTTCTCCAGTACATGGCTACTGTAAATACCAGTACACTTACCCTTATACTGTATATCAAAAGTTAAAGATAAATAAAGACATTTATTTGTGCATCTCTGTACATTGATTTTAGAGTTGTTTCTAGTATTTGCTGTAAGAGAGAATACCGTTATGCTTATTAATATTGAAATGTATTTAAAGATTAAATACCTCAAGTAACTAAAATGTAAATGCAATATTTATTGTTAAAAAAAATCTGACTTGCAAACTTACATTCATGTTTTTTTTTACAAATCATGCTAAAAATCTAAAGTTCAAAAACACTACATGGAATAATATGACACAGAGATTGAAGGATGCATTTTTAAACAAACACACCTATGTTGACCCCTATTCATGTGTGTGTTGGGGGGGCGGC
>JAOVVA010000051.1:10123739-10142079 GCA_028565275.1 Leiocassis micropogon
TTTCATTCTCGCTGATACTCTTTTATCGCACAACACACCTGCCACTTTTCTCCACCCATTCCAACCTGCCTGTACCCACCTCTTCACCTCCTTTCCACACTCTCCGTTGATCTGGACCGTTGACCCTAAGTACTTAAAGTCCCGCACCTTCTTTACCTCTGCTCCCTGTATCCTCACCGTTCCTCTTGGGTTCCTCTCATTCTGTAAAGCCTTTATAACGGCTCTAATCTGAGGTGCTGTTAATTGGTGATTTTTAAGCTGGTAGCTCTAAATGAACTTCTCTGCAGTAGAGGTACGGCTTGCTCTTGTTTTCCTGGGATGGTCTTCATGAGAGCCAGTTTCAATTCAGACAATACTCTAGCAGGAACTATTCCAGCTAAAACAGCTGAACATTTGTGTTTTAGAATAATTGAATAATTGTTCACTAAACAAAAAACTGAGTGTCTAAACTTTTGACTGCCACTGTATGTGGTGCAATGTAAAAAAAACTAAAGTCATACATACACATACAAACACACACATATGCACACACGAGTGTGTTTTTTATACACAAAAGTGAACTTTATCCTCATTCACCCTGCAAAGGAAGCTCAGATCTCATTACTCGCTTTTATGGAGACACAGCATGCATGCACACACTGCGGGCAGCACAAGGACACACGGATAATGTGAAAAGGGAAGAGGGAATGAGAACAAATACAGTTTAGAGCCCAAGAGTAAAAAAAATATAAAGACGAGTGGTTAAATAGAGCAAATAAATGCTGAACCTGTGATAAAACCATTAAAATAAACAAAACCATCTCTGCTATCTAAGTGCAAAAAAAACAAAAAAATGTGATAAATGCAAGACAGGAAACTTTAGGACCAGTTAGGAACTAGTTATCCCAGAAGCTGATAGAAAAGCAATACCGATTGCAAGACTGCTGTAGACACGGGGCATGGGGAGGAGGTTAACTGAAACGATCCCAAAAAGCAATACGTGTCAGTATAAAGCAAGGCTGTTAGATGATGTAGCATCGCTCTGTATTAAATAACAGAATGAGCTCTGAGGTGATCATAGATGATGAGACATGCTGTATTTCTGCCTCGGTGTGCATCACTGTGCTCAGAAGGAGGCACACACGAGAAGCCATGAGTGAAACGAATCTGACACACAGGGCCACTGAGGGCAGACTCCCCACCCACAAACCAAGCTGGACCTTTCTCTATGCTCATGAATGTGTGTGTAACCAGGCCCTGTTCTGGACCTCATCAATTGAAGTGTGTCCTTTTAAGCATTAAAGCAAACAGATGGCCATGTTGTCATCTTTTATTTCTCCTCTCACTGAGCAGGGCCTGATGAGCACACTTTGTCTGTCTATAGAGGGACAGCTGCATGCACAGACAGGGCCAGACAGAGCTAAGTCCAATACTTGTGTCTGGGTTACTTATGAGGGAGGGGATGAAGTAGATAATAAAATAGGGAGGAAAAGGGACTGATAAAGATTTTTTTTTTTTAAAAACAATGTAAGGACTGTTGAGACCTGGAGTGAGGCATGTTGAGAATCACTGACAGGAAAAGTATGAATTATTAATTATGAGATCAAGGCCACTTTCTTCTACATGCCCGGAGCTTTTGATATGGTACACATCACTTACAGGACCGGTCAGAGCATAAACAATGTGCAAGCAATGAGAGATAGTACTTACGAGATTAGAGTAGATGGGCAGGTCTTTGTTGGGGTTTATGAGAAGGAGAATGTGACCAATGTACGTCTGAAAAACAGGATGAAATGTGCAGTATTTATAAATAATAAACCTAAACAGAAATTGTGTTTTAAATCTGAGCTCAGGTTATTGATGTACAGGGTGAGTGAAAAGTAACTAGGCATTATGAATCGGTAACAAAGTCCATATTTCTAATACAAAGGTATTAAAACAAATTGTACATGTACTTTATCACATAAAGAAATTAAAGCAAATCTTTAAATTTCAACGTAGGCATCGGTGGCATCAAGCAATTTCCTCAAACGGCCGGGAATGGAATGCACATGTCTTCTGGAGGAAGTTGTTTGGGATATTGCCTTGAACCTCCGGAATCCGTGCATCCAAGTCCTCCAGTGTGCGAGGCTTTGTCCTGTACACCTCCTCCTTTATGTAGCCCCACAGGAATAAAAATCACATGGAGCGAGATCTGGACTACTTGGAGGTCATTCATGAGGTCTGCGTCATCCCAGTTAACATTCTGGTAAATCCTTGTCTAACCACGCCCGCACAGTAAGAGAAAATGGGGTGGTGCATCCATGGGGTGGTGCTCCAGTGAAACAACAAGTTCTATAGCCATTAAATATTGCCTAGTTAATTTTCACCCACCCTGTAGTATTTATGTATGGACTCAAACTTAGGTTGGACTTGTCCTGAGTTTAAGTCCCTGAGTGAAACTTATCTAACGCTTCAACTTTGACATCTTTACCGAATGTCCCATACTCTGTGTAAATGTGTACATAAGCTAGATATGTTAAAGGTCCCATATTACTATGTCTTTAACTAATTAATTTGTCCTTATATAATTTCATCATACAATCATCATGTACATGTGCATACAGTAGAAAAAATATCTTCTTATTATTTTACAACATTTTTGACTCGTTAATGGACCATAATGTGCAGGTGTTAAGATTCCCAACTGACCGCACTATTGTAAACAGTGTATCATATGTTTTTATTTATTCATCTATTTATTTACTTCAATAACATTATCTGTCTGTCTTTCAGTATGAGGTCACAACGGAAGAAAAATATAATTGGCTGTTTAGGCCTTGACGAATACAAAAATGTAAAATGGAAAAAGGGAAAAAAAGCTGAGATTTTTTTTACCCTCATGTTTTTTTTGTTTGTACACACATACACCAACACACAGGAGACCATCTAAATGTCAAAAATTGCCAAAAAAAATCATTTTACATAACAGATACCCTTTAAATGATGTTATTTGTATTATACAAATTAGTTTCAGTTGACTAATTTGATTGTATAAGAAAAACACTGGTACACAAGTATAACAGCACCGGTGTGTTTCCATCACTTTGCTTGTTTGTGTTCACAGCATACTATTCCAATTCTAACAATAGTTTGTTATATTGAAATCATGTCACTGAAACATGCTGTCACTCAGTCTGTGTGTTGCATGGCAACAAGCAATGCGCTGTCCAGCTGTGCCTTCGGGAACTATTTTCATTATCAGAGCAAAATTATACAAAATGTTTTGCCATATATGCAAAATGACTTTCTTTATAGAACTGTTGTTTACAGTAATAATCCCACTCACAATCATGCTGTTATATCAAATATCCGCATGGATGTGGTTATCCCATTGATAGTCCTATCAAATTATACTGTACAATCAGAAAGGGGTACCCTAATCTAAACTTGGGTTGGACTTTTGGACTCACCGTGAGATTGTGAGCTGCTGAGTTTAAACTTGACTTGTTCAACTCCAACACTGGCACAAGTCTATAATTTTGCTTGCAAAATCAGCCACAACGTAGAGGACGCAATCTTTATTCAGATAAAAGACGTATGTAGAAGCATCCGCTATGCCATCCTAATCTCAAATACTAATGTACAAATACTAATTCAAAAACTAAATATTTTATATACATCTGCACTGAAATAGTAAGGCTAACCACAAAAACAAATACAATTACCAATCAGGATGGTGACATAAGAGAACACTTCCTCATTGAAACCTGCATTTTTCAGCATGCCTTGAGGTTACATTTATAACAAAAATATAAACCGTTTCCTGTGTTCCGCTTGTTCATTAGAAACATCTCTCTCCATATCAACATTACTCTCCCTTCACTTCCTATACTACAATATTAATTCGCCATCATTAGGTTGCATTGCTCACTATAAAAATTGCTCTTCCAGCATTTCTTACTCACTCGCTCCTCATCAATCTGTTCCTCTCCCTGTCCTTCCACACACAGACCCAGGGCTGAGGCGTCATTAGGCTCTATACAACAGCATGGAAATAGCTGCAGCTATTAGGCATTGATTTTGTTCCAGCCATCAGCTAGTAGAGTCTTCAGTCTCCCACTGAGAGTGAGCTAGTGGCCAGGCATTACCGCCTGCCCGGAGCCACCGATAGCAGAACTACTCAAACAATCTGCACCATGGACAGAGGGAAAAGTATAGGGCACATTGATTTTCTCCATTAATCAAACCTCGACTGACTCACATGGAGGCCAAACTATTTGAGAATGTGTGATAAATTACTATAGAGGCTTCTTTGTGCATGTGTGTTTGCGTGTGTGTGTGAATGAGAGAAAAAGAAAGAAATGCAACAGATTGAGATTACCTTCACATTTTATATATCACAAGGGTATTTAAAGAAACTGCATGATGTATGATTTAAATAAATAAATTAATAAATGAATTCATTTATTGGAATGGATAAACTCAACAACAACAACAACAATAATAATAATAATAATAATAATAATAATAATAATAATATGGTTAGTATATTATTAGTTATTATTATTATTACTATTATTGTTATTGTTATTAGTAATTATATATTTTTTACCATTATTATTTATTTAATATTTATTTCTTTTTTTAAATACTTAAATAATCAGATAGAAAGATTAAATAATGTAAATATTATAATAATATTTTTGAAACAATGAATAGTCATTTTCATTTCAACACACTGTCCAATAATCCATTTAAGTACACTAAAGGAAGCCTTTTTGTAACAGAGTAACCCCAAAAACACTGTAGGAGCCTCTTAGTATCTCTCTATAGTGTCTGGCCAGTGTATAGAGCAGCCTAAAGGGCTGCCATGGACACACCAGGGTCTGGCAAAGCTACAGTCAAAATCTCGACCGAATCCAAAATCTCAAAGCAGAGCGAGAGTGTCAGTGAGTGTGTTCTAGCTCTTGGCAAGCTCACACCCTTGAGGTGAAGCATACTGAGCCCAATGGCTCAGACAGGGATCAAAATGTGTGCTGAAGGCAAGTATCCAGACCTTCTTCTCTTCCAGCTATCTCAAGAGAATGGAGGAGGGGAGTTTTTCTAAGTCAGGCCCTAAGTGCAGGCTTGCATGTGGGATGAGACTCAGAGCGAGCGCCTTTCCTAAAAAAGGCATTTTATTTTCCCTGCAGTGCCTCAGAGAGATCTACAAATCGATATGATACAGCGAGTGCTGAAGAAGAAGAAGCTTCAAACTACCCCAGCTAGGGTCCACAGAGTGTGCTTCTGTGCAAACTTACATAGATCTGGTTGTTGCCGAAGCGTTTCTGCATCTCGTACAGAAGGCTGCTGTCCGTCAGCTCGCTCAGAGAGGCCAGGTCGTCATTTGGTGCCGGAGGCATTAACTTTACCTGAAAGAAAACAACATCAGGGCAGCTTTAATCTCCTAAACTATAACGAGGAGTGCTTTCACACCCTATCTCCTCACTCTTATAGCATGATCTTTTCTTAATCACGTCATGTATTTTTTTCACACAGTTACAGAACCATCTTAAGGCTTAAAATTCTAAGGCACCAAAGATATTTAGTTAACCACCTACACACATTTACAATGTCGTGTAGCCTATTCTCCGAGGACTGCAAGATCGGAGGTCAGAGGTCAAACTTAATGTGAGGATTCCTACCAAGGTATGGGCAGATTCTACTAACTCACGATTCATCAGCTATGACACACACCACACACAGTAAAGTTCAGTAAAGAAAGCAAGACCAGCTTGCTACATTAATCTATATTCTAGTCAAGTGTCTGTGTTCAAGTCTACAGCATACATAACATTTGTCTTGGTCCCTCTCAATGTCAAGAAGACAAATGAAGGCTGAACAGAGCAGAAGTGGTTAGTGGCTGAATATTGTTCTTTACCTGTTCCAGTTTGTTAGTGCTACTGGGATAGGGTCCATCCAGCCCATTGTCCAGGGACGACTGACAGGTCAGCGCTCCTGAATCCCGAAACATGATGTCCTTTTCTGACAGACTGTCCCTCTTTGAAATGGGCAATGCCATAGGCGTTCTGCGGAAAATATACAGTACATTGGTATCCAAATAATTCACGTAGACTTTATGTGTATTTCCACAGAAATGAAAAGCACTGGATAAGAGACAAAGTAAATAAGGAATCATGTAAATATAAGGACTATTTTACATTTCACTTGGCTGAACAAATACACAAGAACTTCGACATATGGCAAGATGCAGAACTCTGTAGTCCATCTGTAAAGGATTAACAATAATCATCTCTTTATCCTATCATTTACTTTCACTCCTCATTTATCAGTGTTCCCAAATCTCATAATATATAAACAAATAAATATCAACAGATATCAAAATTCAATAAGTATTAAAATAAATATGAACAATTACATGGTTAGCAGAGGAGAAGTACAGTATAGTATGTAGAGTGAAAACAGCAAAGCTTAAGACTGATAATCATAACTCCACACACTAGAACCTTGAGCAAAAATTTAGTTAACACATACAGTAGTGTGTACATGTGAATCAGAACACACAGATGTGATTTTTAATTAGCTTAATAGTCCTGCATTTGTATACAAGAGGCACCTATTGCAATAACACTGCAAAAAACACGTCAATCAGGACAGTCTGACCCTACTGTAGCTCAATCGGAATGAATTTTTCATTTTTATCTGAAATAAATGAGTGGTGTATATCTATAAAAATCTATTTAACTGGTAAATATTACTCATGTAAACATGTGATCTGATCGTTTCTCTCTCGTCAGAATAAATATATTTTTTCTGTGCATGTTTTGCCCACATTGAGGTAACCTTATGTGACTTTAAGAGTTTTCTGAACTAAATAATTCTGTTTTTCCTTTCACTCACTTGGTCTCTGACTAAAGAAGGAGCACTGACTGACTCCTTATTTAATTTGTACTAAGGCATCTAACCAATCATGGATGAATCAGATGTACAGAGGGCAGAACCACTTCATGCATGTCAGTAAAGCTCTATTCTGAGTAAATGCTTTGACCATGTAAACACAAATCTGATCAGCATCCATGTAAACAGTCAAGCTGGAATCTCTAATCAGAATGATTTCCGAAATATTGTTCATGTAAACGTAGTTAATGTTTCAGAAATGCTACTCCACCCCCTGACCCCGACATTGGGCTAGACATGTCCTTGCCACACAAACCACATCGAATAAATTGACATCTCACCGCATGTTTTGGAAGCTATTAGAGAATGAGATCAACAATAAAACAAAAACATGTCTCACACAAATTTTACATATATGAAAGGAAGATGAGGTGAGTCTCGTGCATACAGACTATAAATAATGGACTAATTGGCGTATGTGTGTATTCCAGAGGATGATTTGATTTATTTGTACGTCAATTCCATGTACTTTATTCTCCACATGTTTATACACAATAGTGCAAAAGGGTTTTGTATCTGCATGAGTCCCCACAAAATACGTACAATTTTTTCACCAGCATGCTGACATCCTGGTTGAGGTCTTCACAGTGTTCTTCTGAATGTGGAAGTAGCAATGTGGGGTCCTTCTGTCTCTGCGCCCAGTATTCCTCCGCCTTCAGCAATACTTCGGCTATTTTATCTGATGCAGCGACATCTAAAATTAAGGAAATGATGTTTGAAAAGTGTGTAAATAACACTATGCAGTGGCAAAGATTTCAGAAGGGAGAGGAAGTATAGCTGCTTGTGTTAATTTTGAGCACACGCAGGTTAGTTTACTTCCAATCAATGACACTTTATTTGCCATCAATATTAGCTAACACAGATGCAGTAGCTATCATGACACTTTGAATTCAGTAGCTAGCTGTGACTTTTATCCCTCACTGGTCTGTAAGGGCTCTCATTTTTCAACCACACTCCACCGCTGTCTTTCATGTGGATTGCCTGAACTGAGACAGGAGATGAAGCCCACAGTGGATCAATCAATCTGTGCTTAGGAAGCACAGAGACAATAAAATGCTCTTCATTTATCTGATTCGCTGTGAGAGGGCACAAAAGGACAGCATTTCTATTCAAGTGACACCATACTGTCTCTTACTGTCTACACACACTTAAATCTTCTTTACCAAAGCTAAGCACTTTCTTAAACACACTAAAGGGGCAACGTCAAAGAGACGCGCTTTAGTGTGCCCCTAAGAAATGACCAGTTTTAATTAGTGAATTTAATGAATCGAATACGGTTGACTGGAATAGAAGGAGAGAACAGAGCTACAGGGAATAACAGGGAGTAAAGCGTATCAGACAGGGAAGCTAAACTTCTGGAGCATGCGTCTAATCCAAGTATTGACACTGCGTCAAGTTATCCGAATGAAGTATCTACAACTCAATATAAAAGGAACAGCAAAGTGAAACCTGAACTCTGTGAGACAGCCATGCTTAGACGTGATTTTAGATAAACAGTTCGGTTTTGTATAAAACAAAACCCTCTATTCATGGGGATAATACTATAAAAATGAAACTTTCTAGCTTTCTCATTATTAGCAAAACAACACCATACTGTGAGGTTAACTTCAAGACAAAGAAATATCTAGTACTCTTTACCCAATTACCCAAAAACATTGTTTAACTGAAACTATTCATTAGCATCCTCTGGTGCCTTAAAACCATTAGGAAGCAACACATAACACACTGACATTTAGCACTGACCTAGTTTCTAAATTTGTGGTTAGTCATTTGTCTCGGAAATACACTACAGTGGAACCTCGGATTGCGAGTAACACGGTTTGTGAGTGTTCCGCAAGACGAGCAAAGATTTTTAATCAATTTTGACTTGGAAAACGAACAAGTCTTGGTTTACGAGTATCATGTATCACGCATGCGCTGTGGAATTGTGGGTAATCGTCTCCCCTGCTGGGTCTTAGTGCTCGTCTCTCACTGGTATAATCAACATCCGTGCACGCGTGTACTGTTTACTATAACACTGTGACCACGTGTGTGTGTGTAAAACACATTTTATTTTGTGTCTGTATGCGTGTGTGTGCAGCGCGCGAGTACTGTTTCTTATAACACACGTGTGTGTGTGCGCGTGTAAAGCAAAAGAAAGTCTCATTAGAGAGGTTAAAGATCCATTTTCTCCCTCTGTGTTTCAGCCTGTAGTTATGTGCGCGCGCGTAATCTGACACCGTGCCCCTTCACACACACACACACACACACACACACACACACACACTTGCCTATGTGCGTGTGTTTGTGTAAAATTCAAATAAGAGAGGAGAACTCTTTTCTGTGTAAGATGAGAAGGGGGAGACGGGAGGGGCTGATTCCTCCTGTCATCTTACTTTAGATTCATACACACACACACACACATACTGTACACACATAAACGGAAACACTTATCTGTCGGGATTTATGTTTAGTTTTTTCAAAGGTTAATTTGTTTTATTTTTACTTTATATTTTGTATTAATTATTTTAATGTATTTATTTTTTAGGCTGTGGAACAAATAATTTGAGTCTCTATTATTTGTTATGGGAAGATTGGCTTTGATTTACGAGTGTTTTGGAAATACGAGGCCACTTCCGGAGCGAATTATGCTCGTAATCAAAGTTTCCACTGGACATGTTTTCCAACTCTTTCAAATTCTTTTCCACTAACCTAATGAATTCCTATATAGTTATCTTATTTTGTCCTTTTTAATTATTATCTTATAATTACGTAATGGGTACTTTTATGTCTCTTATTGGTTAAAAGATGTTTAATTTTTTTTTTTATCATCATAGTTATTACTCTTATATTACATTTATCTTTATTTACATTGTGACATCACTATTATTACACATTAGGCCTTTATTAGAAAGTATTAGAAAGTACATTATGTACATTAAGTTATGATGACCATTCAAAATCCTTGAATACTGTTAAGAATTAGTCGCTACATTTAAGCAGTATTGTATGAGAGACAGTAGGAGAGCAGCCGAGCGCGTTTATACTGTTTATACAACATGTATACAAACGGCATTTATCCTCAACAGATTATGATATGTTTGCTTATTTAACTAGTTATTTTTCCCCACCAACACATATTCTTCAGTAACTGGTGGAACAAGTATTAAGTTGGCAAACAGATGGCAAAAGATGATGAAAATGAACCAACCAAAGTGCTTCCATGGCTTGTTTTTAATGTGGGTTTTTGGCATTTAGCTGCTCTCCCCTCTTTTCAGTATTGCGGACTGTACTGACCTACCTTCACCCATGCTGATGACCAACAGTTAGTGTAAATAACAATTTCTAGAACACCTGTGATGAGGAGTAACACACATAGTTAAACGTCCCAGTGCATTTATGCTCTATATCACCCCTCGTGGAATGCCACTCGTCCAATCATGTTACTTGTTTGGAAGTAACTGTTGTATAAAAAATTATTATTTCTATTAGGTAACAAGTGGCCTTAAACTAGAGACAAACCCTTGAACTGTAAAATAGATTCAGAGTACACCATCAATAATATTTTAATATTTTAATAAGATTTAAAGATTTCTACATTAATTAATTTGTACAATAATATTGAATCAAAATCATGAAATTGAAGTCACAGAGCGATTTATTTCTGAACCCTCCACTGACAGAACACATTAGGTCCAAGGTGACATAATTGGATGGCTGATGTTTTTCAGCTATTGACATTTAGATTAAACCCATTCATTTCAAGTGAGCAATCAAACGATCGTTAAATATGAGA
Organism: Leiocassis micropogon; assembly: GCA_028565275.1. Classification (NCBI taxonomy): domain Eukaryota; kingdom Metazoa; phylum Chordata; class Actinopteri; order Siluriformes; family Bagridae; genus Leiocassis; species Leiocassis micropogon. The sequence goes on from JAOVVA010000051.1 coordinate 10,134,433, forward strand.
TGTTAATAATAAGCATTTTAATGAGTTAGCTAATGGCAGGGTGCAATTTTAATTGGACTTAATAGGAAAATGGTTATGCTTCACAAACTCCAAGGCTTTTGGGTCACATCCCACTGTACTGTACCTGCAAAGCGGTGTGCTTAAGACAGGAAATTCAACAAGGTTTTTCAACATGTAATGGTCAGCTGGCAATCATGTCCACACCTGCACAGCATTAATAATCTCTCTCTCACTTTTATGATTTCTTTGATCCATGTCACACATGTCACATTTACACACTAATGCAAAGTTCATTTAAAATGAAATGAAGATCAAGCAGAGGTGATTTTATCCATCCTCCTCTAAACATACCCTCTGTTCCACAAATATAATGCAGTACTCTTTCTATGTTTCATTACCTTGAGCACTTTTGTGCATGCGTGTGTGTCTGTGTGCATGCGTGCGCACTTGTCCTACCTGAAGCCTTATCTTGATTGCAGTTGAGTAGAGTGGGGTCGGCTTTGTGCTTCAGCAGCTGGTTTACAATATGCATCTACAGCGAAGAGAAAGCACAGGCTCACATATACACATGCTGGAGATAAGTTCAAACAGAATGCCAAAGATTGTAGAAGATGTAGGTCACATCCTTGCAACAGACTGTGCATGCTCCCACCCTTCAGAGCGCTCTGAGCCCACACGCACAAACACACACGTCCACATGACACCAGCTGCCCAGTTTTCTATATTAGCTTTCTTGAATATGGTACACAGGACCCAGAAGTATGCTTCGACACTAAGTACTGACTAAAGGTCCTTCAAACATAATTGTACACCAAACAAAGATTTGTGCCGTGCAAATTAAATTAAGAAAGGCAGCTGTAATCATTAATTATTGCAGAGGTCAAGAGTTTCAGTGCCTGAGATCAAAGTAATTCAATTCGCGCTGGCTGAGAAATCATTTATTCATTACAGCACAAGCTTCCTTTTGGTACTTTCTCACAATGAATAAGCGAATTCTCTACTCCAACTAATTATATTTTATTTTGTATATTGTATATTGCCTTGTACTGTATTGTTTTGTACTGTATTGCTTTTCATTGTTATGTTATGATTTTTTTTGTTATGTCAAATGCTGGGCCAGGAATGGCTATAAGGAATGTCCCCAGTTCGAGCCTCAGCACTGTTCGAGCCAGGCTGCCATTGTTAGGCCCTTGAGCAAGGTATTTCACGCTACTGTCCCTGCGCAGATACCATTGAGAGTCAAGCTGACAACTCGATCCCAGAAACTGCCACTGAAACAACAGCGGAGTATTTGTTGCTCAATGTGCCTGATGTTATATGGTATGTGTTAACAACATGCAGTATCAAATATATAATCTCATTTTGCAATGTGCAGAAAGTCAACTTTTGCATGGTGTATTAAACTGAGCTTTGATTATATAAAGTCTTGCCAGTTATAATGCTTTAATGGTCTTTTGACTTTGGATGCTTATTTTACATTTAAACATACACTGAGTGAGAACAAATACATGAGAGAAACAACACAGGGTGTACTATAGACTAGAAAACAATATACAACATGACTACCTTAAAATATGCTTAAGTAATGCTTTTATTGTAAATTTATGAGAATGATGAATTCAGACAATCCAGACGGCGTATCGGCAAAAACTTGTTGGCGATTCTTTTAAAAGGTGTTTGGGCGAACACATATCAACAGTGTTGGGTGTAACGCGTTACAAAGTACTTGGCGTACTTTTTTGATGTAACAAATAATCAAAAGCGTTAGGTCCGCCATTTAAGTACTCAGTTACTTAGTTAGTTTTTTAAAAATGTAATCCGTTATTCAGGCAATTTATGTAATCCGTGACCCAGACAGCAGTAATTCACCCACGCCAACTCGGTTTTACCTGCTGTTATATCCCTATCTCACCTATGCGGTTTGACTATGCGAGGACCGACGCACGGAAAGATGGAAACCTAATCACAGCGCCAAAACTCGCGGTGAATCATGATTCCGAATTATGAACTGTACTTATTGTATGGCCACCGCGCAAAACCGCGTAGGTGAGATAGGGATATTAGTAGTTAACAGGTTATGGGCCAAACTTCGCTGAGTGATGATGGTAGAATAATTGACTAAAAAAGGAGTTTTCATTTTCTGCAATGTAAAAGTACACTAACTAGTTACGTTGTAATGTAACTGATTACTTTTTAAAAACAGTAATTTTGTAATGTAATTAGTTATTTTAAAAAGTAACGTCCCCCAACACTGCATATCAATATATATTTCTTGCCTCAGCAAATGTTTTTATGTTTTTTAACTGAGGGGTATTATTTTGATGTTTATGCTTGCCTCAAGTTTATCACAAATGACCCACAGGTAACACACAGTGTACACACTATATGCTTTCATACTTTTGTTCATGGGTACGGGGATTTGCCTATTCAGCCACAACAGCGGTAGTGATATTCAGTCGGCATTCCAGTTTATCCCAGACATGCTTGGGATAGATTTCTTTACATTCTAAACAATTGTACATTCCTGGACATCCTACACAATTGTGTGCTTTGTGGCAACCATTCAGGAAAGAACCACATATATATGTGATGATCAGGTGTCCATAAACCTTCAGTACTACAAGAGATTAGGACCATAATCCAGTGTCTGTAAATATCATAGTCTGCAGAATACAGATCAGCAGCTCGGTTCAGAGATGTACAATAGCAGCACGGCTCAGAGCACTCTGTTTGAACTTTGACCAAATATTCGGAGGTAAGAATGAGGTGGAAGGCAAGCAATGGGTTTGTTATCTGCTTGTGCTCTACTCCCAATTAAATAAGTCAGCTAATGTTTCTTTCTTCACAACACAATTGAAAGTCCACAATAACTTTAACGAATAATTAACTTAATTAATCAACTTGTGAAATTTATAAAGAAAAAGAAAAAGAAATCAAAATGCTATTAAATTACTGTGGGATAAGAGGAATACAACACTACAATATGTGCTAGCATTTAATTAACTTTGTCTTTGCCTTCAACTTCTAATTTCACAGCAAGAAAAAGCCGACTTTCATTAACATTTTATTTCACATGGGTATAAAAAGAGGTACAATAGAATGAACATCCAAAGAATAAAAGAGCAATGTGGACTAAAAAATAATATTACCGGAAATTAATAGGAAATATTTCAAATGGAATATCAAATGAAATATTTGATTAAGGCGAAACTATTCCTCAATCTTAAGTGAATTGATCTTTGACTCTAAAAAGTCTCTGTTGTAACAGTTACACCTCCATTACAGAGCAACAATGAACAGAGACAGTTTGACAGCAGAATGTGATAAACTACATTTTTTTGCTCAAAATCATTTTGAAACTGCTATTTAACCTTATTTAGAGGCTTTAAATTTCCACGTTTTGGGCGGTGCTCCTTTTTGTCATGTGATCAGTGAAGCGAACATACTTCCTATGGAACACCACAGCTGCTACAAGTGGTTTGAATGTGTTGAAGGGGTTTTTGGAGAATGCTGAAGCCAAAAAAATCTGCATTTATAAACATTTATTAACATCACTTTACATTCACAGTATGTTCTGTGAAATAGTTGGATGTTGTGCGAACATCATGTAATATACTAAAACCTATGTGGGATACTGACACTGTGGTGAAGAAGAGCAGTAACATTACAGGTTAGCACTACAGGGCGGTGCATACATGTACAATGATGGGGAGTTGTCCGAAAACAAGTACAAAAGTGAAACTACAAATGGTAGAGGAGGATGCTGATGATACAGTAACCAGAAGTTTTTGTATTGCATATAATGTTTTTCATTATCTGCAACAAGTGTTGTACTGTAATTAAACTGTTTATGTGCAAAATAACACTTTTTCCCTTGATTTAATTTGATGCCACTACTTTCTGCTTGACTCACTAAAAATTACAATCAAAGCATGACTTTGCATTTTCATTTATTTTTATTCATTTAGTTTTTTGTTGTTACTCGATAAACATATTATTGACAATAAGTTGTATACTTAAATAACAACAAACACAACTGCAGGCTAATTTATCCATTGTGCCAAAACTGTGCATAAGCAAAAAAAAAAAAAAAAAAAAAAAAGATAACTGATTTGGAATTTTTTCCTTAAATGGAGTTTTTATTTTGCTATAAAACTGTTCACATGTGGTTAGAGTTTAAGGCAGAGTTGTGAAGAGACAGAATAGTCCCAGTCTGATAGAGTATACATCTATGTATGTGACGATTTGCTTCTAAACAAATTCACGTGTAGAGAGACTCTGTGTCTGTTAGGTGGCGCTGGCCACGTGTACATGCAAATCAGTCTACACAAACTATTATCCTGCAGGGCTGCACTACATGAGATGGATGACCTGCATTGTGCAAATGAGCCTGCAAATTTGACTGAATTAGCACTCGGGTTTCATTAAATTAGAATGCCAATAGTCATCTATCAAATGACACAGCAGAATAAATTTGTTTTCTAATATTTCACCAGGTTTGACCTTTCCAGATTCAGCCATGTGCACATTAATGTTTGCCTTTTGAAATTGGGCTTCTGAGGTGTGTCAATTACATTTTCCTTTAACAGCTAAGGCATGGATACGTGATTAATGCATGTCAGGCATGCTCTATGGAGATGAAGCTGCTGGACATTAGTGCCAGCGAAACAAGATGAAGAGACTCACCTGGCCATATTTGGCAGCCAGGTGGAGTGGAGTCCAGTAGCTGCTGTCTGTTGCCTGTACATCTGCTCCGCTCTCCAGTAACAGATACACCACGTCCCTATAGCCGCTAGCACACGCTATGTGCAGCTACACACACACACACACATAAAGCAACTAAATAAGGACTGAATGAGTATGATTTTGTTCAGTAATTGCATCTCACTGAGATTAGGAAATGTTTATGAGCTACTTAGAAATGTTCTGCAACAGAGCTGCACAATTAACCATATCTTAAATGTGACAACACTTTGTGAGTTGATAAATTAGTGAAATGTGCCATATTAGTGAGCTTACAAATGGTGTTATTGTGCTACATTAATATGTTTTAATTGTCTAATTGATTCCATACCGTGGTGGTACAAATGTGTATTTATTTCTAGTTAAAGTCTGTGTGTGATTATCATTTAAATAAGTGATAACTTCTTTTTGCCCAAAAAACTCTTTAAAAATGGGAACATTTTTTATGATCATGGGCATCCAGCAGAGAAGCATCCAAAAAGTATTAAATATTTCAAACCCCTTAAGCATCCCTGTGGAAAACAATGTCCTCAAATGTCTTTTAAATCTTAAGAGATTTAAAAAAAAAAATAATAATTTACATTGTAGCTGTTAATATAATATAATATAATATAATATAATATAATATAATATAATATATAAAAATAAGATTGTCTGGAATAAAACAATTTATTATCATAGAATAATATTGTACTGTATAATGCTATTAGTATAATTTATACTTTTGAAAATTTACCATAAAATATTTGGATGTGGCACTTACTTTTTGTATGAAACATTTATCTAAGAGAGCTGTATATATTTTATCACATTTTGATCATTTTTTGCAAAAACAAATGAATAAAAGTTTTGCAGCCCTGTTTGAAGATGTTTTTTAAATGTCAATAGGCCAAAAGCCAAAATATGCAGGCATGTTTGAGAATAGGAAGAAACTTCAAGTGTTGTTGCTCTATGAGATTCCATAATCTCATAATCCCATAATGTTTCCTTCAAAATAAGAAATACAAATATTATAGGGTAAATTTTATAATGTTATATCCCAAATTTTTTAAAAAAGATTTAAGGTAGAAGTTGATAAAAATAAAAATAAAATAGTAGTGATCTTTAAGGGGTTAAAGCTTGTTTAGTTTACATTGCAAGGAATTAATCCACATAATTTATTGTTATTTCAAAAATATGAAATAATATAAAATAATTTACAAATATGTAAGTAAAACCGTGATGAAAATCGCCTGTCATGTAGCCTTCTGCGCTTCTGTACTTACACACCTGTTATTAGGAAAAATCCCCAAGCATGTGAAGTTGTTTTGAAGCTTAGATAAGATATACCATGGATTTTACAATGAGGAAACATTACAAGAGTATTTATAAAGGTCGTAGAAGGAATATGAACAGAACAATTAAGATAACGCTGGGGTTAAATGAGGTGAATGTGTGTTCACCAGTGTGACTCCGTCCTCGTTTCTCTGGTTGACGTTGGCTCCGCTGCTGACCAGCTGTCTCACATCTGACAGCATGACAGAGGCTCTCTGAGTCTTCATCTGGTGTATGGAGCTCACATCCACTCCTGACACACACACACACACACACACACACACACACACACAGTGGGAGACAATGCATGAGCATCAAGTCTGTTTTCATATGCCACACTGTTCTGATTAGGTTGTGCAGTTCTAAAGTTTGGGGTTGCTGTATACAGTGGTGAGAGGATGGTTTATTGATAGTGAGCTGAGGAAAAGTCTGTTGTTAGCCTGTTATTCCCCACCAGGTGGGATCAGTGTGGGACTTTCCCCTTTCTTTTTTAAATTGCTTTCAACTCTGAGCTAGGCCTAGAATAAAATGCCTCTGTGTACTTGTTTGGCCGTTCCTTACTTTACCCTTGTCTTGCCTTGGAACAATAATGTTTTTACTGTATATCAAATAGACAGAATAAGGTTTGAAGGAAGAAAAACAAATTACCTACAGTATCATACATCTCTTTTGTGTAAAATGATACGTTTGCTCTAACACCAGCATAGGAATTGTGTTACTGATCACTTCTAGTCTGAGCAGAATAGCTTCTTACAGTATGTTGATATGTTGATACTAATCAAAGGCTTGTACAGATGTTATAACTACACTGTAAAGCTATGTCTCTGTATACGTTAGCATCACAATTTCCCTTCACTGGAACTAAGTGGACCAAACATGACAAACCACCTGTGTGCACAAAAAGGTCTGTGAATATATACCATCTAAAGGGTAAACGAAATAACTTCAAAGCCCTGACCTCAACTCCCATAAATCCCTTTGTGTTGTATAAACTGAAACACCAAATGTGTACCAGGACGTCTGACTTCACATCAGTGCCTGACCTCAATAACGCCGTTGATATAGTGGTTAAAAACGGGAAATCCCCACAGCTACACTCCAAAATCAAGTAGAAAGCCTTTTCAGAAGAGTGGAGGTTATTATAATATCAAACAGAGACTGAATCTAGAACCCGATCATAAGGATGTGTGTCAGTTGTCCTCAAATATCCTACCATATGGTTTATGAAGCAAGAGCTCACATCCTAACTGTATTTGTGTAAAGAAAATAGACAGAATGAAGCTAATTTAAAGAACATTTGTCAAAAAAAATGTCATTCAGTAAATGCATTTAAGTCCTTAAGAGTAGCACAGTGCTGCTTGGAGTTTTTCAAATAAAGAAGTGACAGTGGTGCTGAGGGCTACACTAACATGTCACAGGTGGGGGAAAAGGATTATGCACAATGGTTGGTGCAAATCAGGACACAACCAGAGCCTGTACACTTCTATACTTTATGGACTTAATGAGATTAGTACTGAACATACAAATACACTACTACATGTATACAGTATATTTCATTTTGTTTAATCTATTTATTTGGTACTGTTCTTT
>JAOVVA010000051.1:10161093-10192564 GCA_028565275.1 Leiocassis micropogon
AGCCATTTGGATGTATCCTCGTCTGGATACAGGATATAGAAGGTGTTACCACAGAAGGCATGAGGAAGCACAGTGAGAGGTCTGTTCTCAGAGCACAGGAATCTTCTTATTAGATTACAGTGTCTTACAATATTATAAAACCTTACAGAGCTCATGCAAGCAGAAGTGGGTGGACAGCACATTCCTCTGAGTTTGTTATGCCGTCCCCGAATGCACCATAAGCAGCAGTTCTAAAAGGAAAAAAGGGAGCATGTGATAACTTTCACGCTCCCTGATTGGTGGTTATCTCTTGACTGGGGAGGGCAGTAAAAGATGGGTGTGAATTGGCCGTGACTAAATTAGGGGGAAGAAATCAAGAGGAAGGAACTAAAAAAATTTTTTTTAAGTTAACGGGTAAGGTCACCGAGTCATTGTCATTGTTTTCATTGCAGTGAAAAAACTATTAACCATCACTGTGACAGCTAGAATACAAGTCTGCATTAGCCACAGTACATTTATCTTCAACTTAAGTCTAACTTCTTATTTTCAGTACTCATTGGAAAAGATGACTTTTGAGCACAGTCATATACACCCCATTAAACATGACAGTGTGGAAACGCTGTAATTCTCTAAATCCATATCCCTACTTTCCTACAATCAGTTACACTATGTTGTTTCTGTTCCAATATGGTGCTGTGATGAATGAGAAAAGCTTAAGGACTTATTAGCTGAGTGATCTACAGCAGTAAATGGATTCCCATGCTGTTACAAGCTGAGCTGACAAAATGGGAAAATAAAAATGAATGAAGACACTGCAGTGAAAATGAGGATGAATGTATGCTGTAAAAAAATGGACACTGACGGACATGTCTATGCAATCAGAGCTTATTTAGTATGTAGAGTATATTCAAGACCCTTTCCATACACGACCTTAATACTGTTTGCATTAAATAATTTACAACTTTATACTGTAATGATTTGTAACCCCACTATCAGATATCACCCAGAAGAGAATGATTCCTCAAGCTCCCAGAAACATTCTTTCACAATTCGAGTCATTAAATATGCCCGTGCCATCAGGGAACCAAAAAGCTGCATTATTGAGATGACCTGGTCATACAGTACATTCACGTCCTCAGCTGACTTCATTTTATTGCCAAATAACATTGCTGAGTCTAGACCTGACTTACAGGAACAACCCCAGATAATAACACTGCCTCTCCAGAGGTTTGTACAGTGGGCACTATGCATGATGGGTGCATTGGCTGGATTTATCAGTTTAGTGAGTTTTATCAGTGAGTTTTCACTGCATTGTGTATGTGAACATGCTCTCACTTTTACAATTAATCACAGATGTGATTTCGACTAATTATTTTCTTTTTTTTTAATGATGCAACTTCACCAAGCATTTAAGTCATCTCCTATCATGATTTTTTCCTGACTACATTTCTTCCACAACATTGACAGGTCAGCACTGTATTTCCAGGTTTTAATAATATGCTGGATAGATCTTAATTCCAGTAATTTCAGATGTACTCAGTTGTGTTCTTTGCTTGATGCAGCCCAATAATTTAACCCTACTTTTTTGGCCAGGCAGTGTATATACATAGGAACTCATACTGTATTAAACTAAATATTCATTGATACCTCAAAATACCATGTGGCTTCTGCTTCCAATGTAATTACAATCCATGGTGAAATATGCATTCAAACCCAGGAACATCTGCACCATCTGCCAGTTTGGTAGGAAAAGCCTCATCAAGGCTGAAAAAAAAACTAATAGCTAGAAAGGGGTAATAGCTAATTATGCCATGATCTGCTTGGTTATGCAGATCCACTTCCACTCCCATGAGGGAGGTCTTACACTAAAGGTAATGATACATTTTACCAAACTGATCTGCATTAAATCACCTATTGCCCTCTCAACTTAACTGGACAGTACACACATACAGTACAGTATGCTTGGCCTTAACTCTTCTTGCCTCCCTGACTACATACAGTATGAGAATGCCTGAATATGATTTTAATGCGTTTATAAATATCACATATTAGCATACACTAATACTGTATGCTGTATTGAACAACAGCACTAAAAATTAAAGTCATGCCACCATGATAACAACCCTTTTTTTGTACCATTTTAGGTAACCACCAACTGTATACAGCAAACGCCTATACTGTGCATAGCTACTGGAGTACAACCACTTACAATTTGTAATAGCACCTGAATTTCTTGCTGTGCTTTATACATAGAACGCAATTTAATCCATCCCAATCAGCACTGTTCATTTCTGAGTTTTAGACAGCAGACAGCATGCCGGCTACACTATTAATCAGTCAGGCCAATCTGCAATCAATAGCAAAGCAGGTAGTTTTATTCATTTTTTAGAGCCAGAGGAAGCTTCTTTCTGAAATGTGCAGCAGTCGAGAGCTTTTACAGCCACCACTGGGTCACAAGCTAGACACGTTCTCACTATTAAAAAAATGTTTCGGATCTTGCCAGAAGCCGGTAGGCACACTTTAAGAAATGTCCACAACACATTCTGTTTCAACGCACAGTATCCAGAGGTATTAATCCTTAATTTAGCTTACTATACTTGAGCAGAATGAAATCCTTGGTAAGATCCCCTAAGAGCAGGTAATGATTTAGACAGCACGAGATCCACCTGAGCATAGAGCTGGAAAATAAGGACATGGTCAAAGAAGGACAGATTTTATGCTGACTGGGGGGGAGGAGAGAAAGAGAATACATTATACATTACCTAGAGCTAAAGAGACTCTGAAGTACATCTGTTAGGCAGTTAAGCATAGGGCACCATGGGGGATAAACGCCCAGATCATGTTTTAAAGCTCACTACAGACTATGACTAAATGGACGATCAAAGGCACACAAAAGCTCTGATATTCCTTTACTTCACATGGACTTTATTGCCTCAAATTCTATACTGAAGCATATTCATGCATCACCTCCTCTGACTTCAGCAATTCTAACACGACAGAGGCTGTTCACCTTACGAACCAGCCTCTCCCTGGGATTTTCAGAGTGCACAGGGCAGAACCATTGTGCTGTCCAGTGCACGGATCTCTATTAGGATAGCTCATTTCCAAGGCACCGTATGCGTAAAAAAGAAAACTCTCACTAGGTTTATTTGCGTTGTGTTATTTGGTGCCTCCCTCAGCAACCATCATTTACTCCTCCCATACATCGCACTTCCGCTACAGGTTTGAGAATATGACTCAACTCCCTTTTGATTGAGTGATGTGATTCGGTTTTTACTCCACTTCCACCATGTCTTCTAAAATACATGATGTCATTGTCTCATGGAAGGCAATATGTAAAAAAAAAAAAAGTAAATGGCTACAACATCAAACACAAATGAAAATATAAATATATACGGAAAGAGCACAAAGTGTGAAATGAGCATTGATACGGTGGAGTGAAAAACATTGCCTTTTGGCTGATAAGAGAAATGCTGTTCTACCTACTGTAGGTGCTTATCGTTATTAACCTAAAGGATTTCATTCCATTGGGTTGTGCATGCAACAGTGGGCAAAACGTGCAGCTTCTAACTGTAAAATGACACCCCAGCTGTTGAACTCATATGTGGCGTTTCCATGGAAACCAGGCATGATGGTAAAGCATGAGAGCTGGGAAAAGGGCAAGAAAACGAAAGGTGGACTAAGAAGAAGAGCATGGGTAAAGAAATACAAAAGGCGAATGACAAAAAAATAAAAATCTGTGACTTAGAGGTGATGCAGTGAGGAAAAAAGAAAAGCTAGAAGAGATGATGCAGAGAATGCGATTCAGACAGCGCTTGCTGCATGTGAAACAAGCTCAGCAGAACAGAACCAGCTTGAATTGAATTGGATTGCTCTTGGGGGGAAAGGATGGAAAAGGCAGTGGAGTGGGTGGGAATAGGTTTTGGACCAGTACCCATTTCCACTGTTATAAGGTTGGTATATATACTGTTTATAAAGCCCGCTCTCTGGCAGAGTAAGGACCTGGATGTCCAAACCAAAACCATGGCACCTTCTCCCTTTCCAGTCGTTCCAGTTACGGGAAGCTGCACATGGATGACTCATTGCGCAGGAATGAAATTTTAAACCCATCACTTAGCACACCTCTTGTACTGGAAGCAGTTTAAGGAATAGAGTGGCTCTTGTGTCAGATGGATAAAAGCTCAACGATCTAACAAAGTCCCAAAGACAGGCACATTGCTGTCTTTTAGCTTTAAAAGGTTCTGCACAAGATTTGTCTAATGTGAAACCAAAATCCAGCACCAGCATTTTCATCTGTTTCATAAGAAGCTTCAGCTGAGGATGATACAGTGTGGGATGTTACAGATATTATCCATTATTCTTAGATTTAAAAGCTGCTTGCATACATGCTTAAACGGGAAAGTACTTGTTAGATAATGCACTAGGGATAGATTGTCCGGAGATAACACTGTCCCTGGGGGCGCTTATCCTATGTATTACAACAAGCAGAGAGAAAAAGCGAGGGAAATGTCTAAACAGGAATTAAAACAGTAAGAGTGAGAGTGTACTGTGTATAGAACATCATTTTCTCTCCGTTTTCTCCTGAGTGCATCTCTGTCCTCCATCATATTCAATCAACAGAACAAAATTGACTTTTTACATGTAAACATCTGCTGGTGCATTTGAGAGCCGACTCTTTCTTTTCTTCAGCTCTGATTCTTTACACCATTTTCCTTCTCATTTGTACCACCATCGCTGATATAAATGTTTTGTCTCCACATAAAAAAAATGTTTTGTCTCTAGAGCTAAGTCTTGTCAAAGCCCAATTTTGTCCTGAATACCACCTAGAATTTAAGTCAAGCATGCTTGCTTCATGTTTTCAAAATTGCCTTTGGAGCCTTTTATTTTTTTCTTTTGGCTACAAGTGTTGAACTAGGAATAAGTCCAGGATTGTGTAGTGGAGGGCTTTAAATGAAATCAGCCAGGCAGAACCATGTTTAGAGCAGAGACCTACTGAAGTGCTCCAATATCCCTGAAGAACTGATTCCAATCCCATTCTCTCCTCTTATCAGCAGCCTCTTATCAAGCACACTCCGAATTCATTATAGTTTCATGCAGGAACATCGCCAGTAACACAGAGTCCTCACACTGGACATAAAAACTATCATTTCTAATCATTATTTATTCTTTCCAAGTGAACAATAAAAGGTAATGTTGCTTATAATAATTTATATTTAAAGTATAGGTTTGAAAGCACAATGGTTATTTTTTTTAGATTACCAAGCCTGGTACTAGTGCTTGTGTAATTTTATTAAGCGGTAACACCAGCTTTTGCCTATTTCACTCCAATAGGTATTATTATTGATATTAGAATTTGCTGCAAGTATAGCAAATGCATACAATTTAGATTTTTTTAAAGTTTTGTAGCAAAACTAGAATATACTATAGTAGAATATACTCAGCTTTCTTTTGTAGAATTAAACAAAGTGCATATAACACATTGAATTTAGCTAAACAACAAGAAAAAAAAAAGTTTTCATAATCCATAACATATGCATAACACAGTATGCTTTGAATAACCTGTAACCTGGATGCTAATGTAATTTTTCTGCTTATAACTAGAAATGTTTTCTCTATTACAGTTTGATTCGACTGTGTTCCATCAGTGATGCATGCTAGTTTCTAACTTCAAGCATGCATCATTACAGTAGGAAAAGCACCATTGAAAAATGAAAGCATTTTTATACTTTACAGCGTCCCTATAGCTTGTCAAAATTAGTGCTTTGTGATTTAAACAATTATGCAATTTAATAAATTCATTTTGGTATTAATTAATTCTTTGGTAATTCAATAGATTTAATCCTTAAACTCCACAAATACTTGGATTTTGTGAAAATTTATAGGCAATTGGTGCAATACCCACTGGACTGGAGTGTGGAGTAGTGAATTGCCAGGTGAAATTGTTTTGTATGAGACATTTGAATGTTTATTAGACACGACAGTAAGACAGTTAGCAGTTGAATTTAATGCAGTGGAAATTTGCAATAAGCCAAAATCTCATCAAATCAACAGGCTACCTATGATTTATTTACTCTAGTCAAAATTAGAGTCAAGTCAACATTGGTGATATATTGTGTCCTTTTACAACACTTTTAAAATTTGTTCTTTCTTTTAATGTCGACATGATTCAATAAAGTTTGCCACTGGAAGCAGAGCTTATTTCAAGACACAAGCTTGAAAAGTCAGTGCCATGGCGGTGTCTGATGTTTGTAATCTTTTAGCTTCTCTGCCTTGTGCGGACTGCAATATATAATCATCTTTAATTATTGTAAAGGAGATGTGCTGTGGGATAATTTAGAGCTATTAACTGAGATTGATACCATAGAAACATAGCACACAACACTTGGCAAAAATCTACCCACACAGATGCTAAAAAGGCAAAACATGAAGTCGACTGCAGCACAGAACATCATAGATCTACCTAGAAATTAAGCTAATTTTCAAGATTTTAGAGCAATTTTCAAGATATTGTGAGCAATCAGATGGATATCCCCTTACCTAGTTTCCGTAGTTAATCTTTAAGGATCTCTGGATTGTAACCCTAAACTCTGAGCATCATATAAAAATATTTAAGAGATAGGTGGCATTTTTCAAAACGTCATACACCAGATTTTTCTGTCTTCTGCCCAGAGATGTGCTGTATAGATACTGGCCTCAGCAGCAACCTCATTTCCCATCTCATCTATTTCAACCACTCAGCATTCAGCATCAGCAGTATCCTGATCACCAGCCTGATCATCTGTCATCATCTGCACCTGTTTCTTACTGATTCATGCCTTAAGTTAGATGTTTTGGTTATGCTGGAATAATTAATAGGTCACTGCGTCGCTTAACAAACAAAAATATCCCAAAAATATCCCTTGGAACGGGGTCAGGTACAGGGACTGGACTGAAAATGAGAGCCAAAATGTCCTTCAGGAAGCCTAGAGAACTATTCTTCAAAACTACAATAAAAAATACAAGAAGGTCTGGTTCTTTGCAAGCAAGTTATGATAAAATGGCTCAAGACTTTTCCAATGTACTGTACAAGTAAAATAGTTATTTGATTTCAAAACTAATGCACTCAAGCACATTCTAAGTCTTTCCAATTCTTTGTTATATGCCGGGTTTTAGAGACGGTGAGAAGAATACTGTATGTATAAAGATGATGATCTTCCAATGCCACTCTCAGACTTGTAAATAAGAGCATGAGAGCTGTGATTAAATCAAGGTAGCATTTTGTTCTATATGCAAGAGGTGAAATTGAAACCCGAGTAGCATTCAATAAGTCTTCAGGTCTATTCATATCTGTGGAAATCATCAAATTTATAACAGTACAAAGCATAAAATTCAATACCAACCCAATAACAGCACAGGACCTTTAGCAAACACACCTCACATCAGCATTAGGGAAGGGTGCACACACACACAAAAAAAAAAAAATAGGGCTGAGATTGATTTTCACATTCAGTATGCTGAGAGTAGCAGATGCTCAGGCAGCACTCTCTCACTGCCCAGCCGAGCTACAAGGGAATATGGGATAACACACTATGACAGACTATCATAGACAAAGTAATATTCAGGGCAAATAAACAGAAGAATATTGAAGTGTCCCAAGTTACTCACAGTGAAGAGATAGTTTGAGGCGAAAATATATATCATCTTGGTCACCGTCTGCCTTGGTGAGTGTGTATGGGGTAATAAAGGCCCTGCTTTGTGATAAAAATTCTGATTAAACCATCACCAGACATGCAGCATATCTCCAGATGGAAGCCTTATCCTCTAATCCCTGCCTGATGGACGAGGAAGAGGAAGTGACAAGGTTTAATCAGCACACAAAGACAATCAGACATACATAGACTGAGGGAAAAGTGGGATAAAAAGAGTTGCACATGCAGCACGGTGTCTGCAATTCCACATCCAACTCATTAACAGCCAAAGCAAGGTTGATCTCACTGCAGTAGGATTGCTCTAGTGCACCAGTAAAGGCCTGTCCTAATGCAGGAAACCATAAGAGCTTATGATGACAAAAATCTAACTCGTTTCAATTTTAGAGAGATGTCAAGGAGACTGGAAAGGTGCCATTCATTAAGCAGCTGATTGACTGATACACTGGTTTGGACTATCTAAGTCTTTCTTTAAAAGATAATGTTAATTCTGTATTCGAAATACATTTGTTTTACTCCAATTTGTTTGTAATAAACAAAAGTCACCCACAAAATGGTCACAATCTGTCAACCCAAAGTGCACAGTCAACAATCTTGATGTCAAATGGTGTAGACACATAAAAGCTCCAAAGTGCTGCCCATGTTTTTGATTCCTAGAATCTGTCTAGACTTTAAAAGTGATAGTTAAAAGACCCATTAAACAAATTTTACTTTTAAGCCAATTTTCTTGCAAATGTAATAAAAACACATTTCCTGCTCTGTCTGATTTTTTTTCCATTTGTATGCTGGCTGAGGTTTTTCTTTTCTATCGTGACCTCATATGACCTGGTGGGAGTGGCTCAGCAGTAGCTCATTCACATAGGCACTGAATTGGCACGCGAGCTTGAGGTATGAAAATGCTGGAGCATTAAAACAGTGTGGGGGAAAAATATCGGTCCTTTAAAGCGACATCTGGTTAAGCATGAACAATCAATCACATAAAATCTTTTTTAATTGTGTTATGGACACGTACAATTATTTGTACACAAAAGACTGCAATTTTTACAGGTAATACAGTATATGGACAGTAGGGGATGTGTGTAGAGTTTGTCGGTAATTTAAGTATATAGAACACCTTTAGTTTTTTTTTATTGTCCTTATTGTCTTTCTCTGGTACTACAAATTGCTTGTCTATCATGCAACTACAAATTAAAAACTACCAGTCTAGACATAAAATCTGTTTGTTCAGAAGACACAGGCTAAGGATTGGTCTACCATTGTGACATCCTTTAACATATTTCTTACAAAAGCATCGTTCCAAGTTTTCCACCGATCAAGCCGCTTACAATAGAGATCTTGTCGCACAAAATTGAAAACGGGGTTAACAGCATCAATTGATAATCAGATTGAAGTTTGATTGATGTCTTTTCCCTTTATTACTGCCTAAAATGGAAATTTAATTGTGATGGAAATATCTGACTGATACACAAAAACAAAAGAAGTGTCTTTGTTCTCAGTCTTGTCGCTCCTGGTCTCTGTTTGTTTGTGTGTGTGTGTGTGTGTGTGTGTGTGTGGGAGGCCAGCTGCAGCCCTCACTGAAACAGAACATATGAGCTGGGCTTTTTATCCAGGCACTGTGGATTTGGCATTGCCTGTACAACCCACATAAAACACCAACACAAATCCTCTTGTAGACAGACATATCAATCCCTGTACTGCAGGTGTCCCAAAAAAATCTTTCAAACTTATAGCCCACATGAGTTACCACAAAGGTGTCACAAAGAGTTCAGAGAGAAGGAAGAACTCAAACGGAGCATGAGCAGAATTCGATTTTTCTGTGTAATTTTCACCCAACAAGAACACCCAAGAAGACTTTTGTTATAAAAACATCAACACCCAGACACTTCAAACTGCCTCACCCGGAAATCTGCTTTCCTTGTATTTCAATTAAAAAATTAATTCAAATATGACAGAATTCTGGCACTTGCTGACTTCTTCTTCTTTGTCTTTCGGCTGTTCCCTTTCAGGGGTCGCCACAGCGAATCATCTGCCTCCATCTAACCCTATCCTCTGCTTCCTCTTCTCTCACCCCAACTAACTTCATGTCCTCTCTCACTGCATCCATAAATCTCCTCTGTGGTCTTCCTCTAGACCTCCTGCCTGGTAGTTCCAACCTCAGCATCCTTTGGCACCTGCTGACCTCACATACAAAAATCATCTTGACACAGTTTCACACTGATGCTTTCTGAATCTATTTAGCGGACGACTTGGAAGCCTGAAACCAAAATGGTGGCACAGAGCCACCATAAGAAATCAATAATCAGAGCCAGTGAGTGGTCAAAAGGCATTTACACAAGACGCTAAGCATGTCTCTCTGCCTGAGAGAGCCCAAAGTCCGAAACAAAGGCACAGTGCACTGCCAGATTGGTAATTAGTGTTTAGTAGGTGGGCTGAAGTTTCCATTCATCCCCAGCCAAAGGTGCCTTGTTTCCAACAGGAACACCAGCTGGTGTCATGGACCAGCTGAACCCGGGCGGCAGCCAATGAGAGGCATTTACAGGCTGGTCTGCAAAGGCTGCTGGGAAGTGTGACACAGATTTGACCTGGCAGCTGGGTAAACCACTCGCAGTACAAATGACAGAAGATGATGACAGCATGAAAGAGAAAGCTGGAAAGTCGGAGACAAAGGAAACCAGTCACAGAATTCATCTGATCAGCTGCTGATCACTTTTCCATATCCGCACCTCTGACTGTAGATCTGGCCACAATGCAAGGCACAGGTTTATATTCCTTCCAATACATTATCAGTGTTTCTCACAGGTCTGAAATATACTTGCAGCAGAACGGCTCGGCCTTACC
Organism: Leiocassis micropogon; assembly: GCA_028565275.1. NCBI lineage: Eukaryota > Metazoa > Chordata > Actinopteri > Siluriformes > Bagridae > Leiocassis > Leiocassis micropogon. Next base: position 10,171,596 of record JAOVVA010000051.1, read on the forward strand.
TTCCAGCACAAAAGTGATCTACTACGTACAACAAACAACAAATACATATGACCTTTAACACAATATTTTGATTTATTTTATACTTCTATTCATTTCACAGTTCGGAGATCCAACCTGCAAACCCTCCGCTCCATCTACCTGTGCGTTAAGAGTAAAAATGAAAAAGAAGAAATAAACTCTCTTTGGTGTATAAAGTACTCCGGTTTCCTCCCACAGTCCAAAGACATGTAGATTAGGCTAACTGGTGTTCCCAAATTGCCCGTAGTGTGTGAATGGGTGTGTGAGTGTGTGTATCTGTGTGCCCTGCGATGGGTTGGCACTTGCCATTTCATTACATATGGGGTCAGTATTGTGTGATATAGAGAGACATATCCTTTTTTTTTTTTTTTGCACAACCTACGGAATATTGCATTTTCATTTAACCAACTATACAAACATGACTGAGCAAAAGTAAAAATTAAATTAGGAGAAATTAAATTCAAGGAATTAAAATAGCTCACATAGGCAGGGAAATAGCACAGAATCCTAAGATCATGTGTTTTTAATTGTCTTTATTTTAGGCTGTTTCTGTGACTAAAAAATAATAATAATAATATATGCATGTTGTGTGTTTTACATTTTTACAACGTCATTATCATATCCTGGTAGCAGTAAAGTGCATTAAAAGTCATGATAACTTTGTTTCTGAACGACATATCTGAAAACCCAAGTGCACAGTTTGATGTGTGAAGTCTCTCCCATCGACACACACTGGCAGGACTTCCATATAAGCATTTCTTTGTTTTTTTTAAAGAAGTTTCACCGTTTGAAATTGTGTTTCTCCACGGGGCATTTGCGACCATCAGTACACCTTCTTATTCTTTTTATGGTAATTCGTTGCTCAGTACACTGCTCTCGCGGTAGCAGAATAAACAGGTACAGGAGCGATGGCACGAGAGGGAACTGTCCGCTACTAGTTAATCGAGTGGCATGGTTCTGCTTGATGGAGTCGAGTGGCCCGTCGAGTGGTTGACTATACTTGAGTGGCCCACCCAAGTACTCTATGTGTGGGGAACACTGATTATAGTTTCTATATTAACAGCTTGTTTACAGAGACCTGTATAAGAGACCTGCCACATAACATGGATTTTAAAAAGAGCTGTTATGTAACAAGGAAAGTGTCCATCATTGATATGGTGACGTCTTGTGTAAGCAATATTTATGGTAGAAGTCTCAGGGTTCAACAGTTTATAAATGTCAGGAATCTCTCTGCCAATCTTTCGGATAGTCCTGAAGACAAATCACTCTGCACTTTCCCGTTTCTGGGTAATATGACAAGCTGCAGGGATTTTGTTGTCTATTAACTTTAAGAGAGAAAAAAAATATGGATGGTGAGGGAATGACAGTTTATGATTGCTACTGTAAAACAACTAGGACACACACACACACACACACACACACACACACTACAAGCAATTTGGGAATGGCAATTATCCTAATCTGCATGTCTTTGGACTGTGGGAGGAAACCGGTGTACCCAGAGGAAACCCACAAAGCACAGGGAGAACATGCAAACTCTACGTACACAGACTTGAGACGGGAATTAAACCCTCAACCCTGGAGGTGCAAGTCCACAGCGCTAAACACTACGCCACCGTGCCGCCCTATTGTGTTTTAACCCTTACATAATTTATGATCATCTACATAACAACTCACGCATACAAAATAACAATATATCATTATACTGTATGCAGTAACTATGTTACAACGTTAATAAACTGTCCTATCAAGCTAAGCAGTTACAAAGAGTTGTTATCCCCATTTTTCTATTTTTAAAAATATAATTTTATATCTGTTGATTCAAATCACATGTATCTGGCTGGTTATCCACAAATTTTCACTTCATTTACTCTTTATTTTGACAAGAACTGATGTCTATTTCCTTTTCAAAACACATAAGAGAACACTGGCGAAAATAAACCATAGCGCCAGTTATAATTAACAGACAAACAAACGGCACTTGGTGGCGATCGTGAAGATTTGCTAATAATTATACCCTTAAAGAGCTTACAGTAATTAGGAGGATTTAATAAGCATAAAAAGTGAGGCATGGTGGCTTAGTGATTAGCACTGTTGCCTCACACCTCCTGGGATGGGAGTGTGAATCTCGTTGCTGGTGGGTCTGCATGTTCCCCTCGTGCTCAGTGGAATTCTTCTGGATACTCCGTTTCACTTCCACAGTCTAAAGACGGCGCCATAGGTAGATAAAGACTGCATTTCAAGATTATATGTAATGTACTGTGTGAATGTGTCATAAATGTAAGTGCGCCTTTGCCCTGAAATGGACTGGCACTCCATCCTGGGTGTCTCTTCCCCTCCTGACCCTACACAGGATAAGAGGTATGGAAAATAAATGAATGAATGAAAAAGCATGACTAGAATATGATTCACAGTCTCTATTAGCAGATGCCCATGGCCAGTTGTTCCTGCAGCTGTTGGTTTAACTATGCAAGGCTTTTAGACTAATCCCTACATAATGCATAATGCAAGGTTTTTCTTACTTAATGGCATGCTTCTTATATCGTGCATGTTGCAAAGTTACCAACGTAACGTCACCAAAAAAAAAAAATTCAGAGCCCTCTTAGCTCTATCTGTCCTGAGAGAATTGAAAATAACTCTTCTACTCCACCCTGCAACCTCATGGGCAGAAATAGCTGGCTTGGTTAAACGAATTTTTCCTGCTTCATCGCTCAGGAAGGGCGTGTGGCTGTCCAGTCCTGCTTTCTACACACGGAATATTAGCTTTGACTAGGCTATAATCAGTGTGAAGGATGACTTAATACCCAGAGGCTAATGGCTGAGCCTGCGACTCTATGCCTTGCTGGAAATTAATTTTGCTGCTTTTTTTTCACCAGCTGGGGAGTCCTTGCAGGCACACGCCCACACACAAACAAAATAATATAATAAGATCTGCAGCATGGTAGACACTAGATCTTGAACTTGGAGTGTAATGTATGAAAACAGATGGGTCCCAAATGCCGTATGAACGAGAAGCCAAAAAAAGAAAGAAAAAAGAAACTGTATGTATCTGACATACAGTTGTAAGTCTGACATTTATCATGTTTTATACACACTATACACACACCATAATCATTTTCACGATTCGGGACACAGTGCCTCAAGCCTCACCCTCTTTATCATCGTGGCGTATGATGGCGTCCTGGAGGATGTCAGAGACGGAGAAGCTGATGGATTGTTTCTTGCGCTGACTGCTCAGAGGTTTCTGGGTCCGTTCACGCTCGTAGTATGCACACAGCTGATCACAACGCATCCTCCGCACCAGCCTCTGCCTTTGCCCCAGAGGTAAAGACTCCAGCAGGCACTGGTCTATCTCCATGTTTTGCCTGAAGGCATTACATAGCTGGAAACAACCTGAGAACAAGACGAACAGGAAAAGATGTTACAATTAAGACTCGGGATATTAGTATGTAAAACAAATTTTCCTAAGTCACCCATGCCTCTTAAATACTTGGTCTCATAACGTGGGAGAATTAGCCTGCAGTCTTGCCTAAACCAGTGCCTATGTACACACACCCCAGAACTGAAAAGGACCGTCATCTTCCTGGAAAACACTTCAAATGATCCCAGTATGAATTCAACCAGCTCACCAGTAAACAAGCTCTACAAGCCACTAGACAAAACATGTCTAACAAAACATGAGCTTAGTATTATAAGGATCTGTCTGGGTGAATTGAACTGATTATACTATAGTCACAAACCGCACTGGTTAAGAACAACCTCTAGTCTTGAATATCTTCTGTTATTTACATCATTAATTCTCAACACCATTCCTTCCGTCAGTGCTCTAAACAAGTAGTTTAGACTACTTTATGGCTTTCTTCAACTATTCTACCATGGTTGTTTTAGGTTTCACAGCTTTCACCCACACACTGAGTCACTGCGCTGTATGAAAGAAATAAAATGAAAGAAATGTCATTGCCAACCCAGTTACCCACTTGTGCAGAGATCATAATCATGTAGCACTGTCACTGCTACCAGTTACTTATTTATTAACAGTTGATAAATTGTTTATTGAGCTGAGCAAGATGTCAAGCGCCAAAACTCGTGAGGGTCAAGTAAAGTACAGGGTCCCATTAAACCCAGCTTAAGCAACAATTTGGATTTTAAACACTGTTTAGTTGTCCGAGAGGAAAAAAAAAAAAGAGAACGAACTACTAAAGTTTTCAGAACTTAAAAACTTTCAATACTGTATGTATTTGCATTTTTGTAGAGCTACTTTCGTGACGGGGATGTTAAAAGTGCTATATACATAAAACCGACATAAATTGAATGAGAAAAAGTGTGACATGGTGTCGTAGTGATTAGCACTGTGGCCTCGCACTTCCTCCTCCTCAAGGGTTCTACTGTATGTGTGTGGAGTTTTCATGTTCCTAATGAGTTTCCTCCAGGCACTCAGGTTTGTCTAAAGACATTTAGGGCTAATCTCTTTGCCAGTGAGTAAAGTGTTTAAGTGTCTGTGTGCTTGTGTGCCCTGCGATGGATTAGCAACCTGTCCAGGGTGAACTCTGCCTCGAGTCCCCTGTCCATAGGCTCCATGCCTCCTGCAACCCTGTACAGGATAGACGGTATAGAGAATGAGTGACTGAGAGAGTGAGAAATCGCACTAGAGAGTATCATGGTCAGTAGATTCCCTGTGCAGTTCGAGCACTCCAATATGAAAAATGGCAATTGCTTTTAATCGTTAAAAATTAAAACACACCATGTTGCATGTTTCTTTTTTTTTTCTGTACACCCGGACAAATGCTGTGTAGCGGAAACACTCATGAAGTCAAAGAAACACGCATGCGCATAACGCTGACAACTGCTTATATTCACAACACAGCTGTGTAAAATGGAGGATGATATAACTCAAGGTGACCTGTTATACAATTTGACGTAAAAAAGGCCACTTCCGGTTGTGGGTGTACTTCGGTTTTAGGAAAAATGATACACGTAAACCATTAGCGAAGAAAACATGAAGAGAGTGATGTGCTAAATCTGTCAAAGGGAGTATGCATACTATGGTTAAACACTAGTCGGCCTACAATGACAATGTACGTCTGCTTCGACAGCTGTGTTGTGTTTGTAACGGTAATATACTCGGTAATCCTAGTAATCCTAGTTGATGCAGGGATGTGTAATGTACTCTGGGTGTTGTAAAAGTGATGGATGGCAGGACTGATTTTCAGGAAGCAAAAGTGCAAGAAGCATTGTAAATGTGCAGTTAAACCAATTATTAATCCATCATCGATTGGTTTACTCAAACTGTTTATCCATTATGGAACGGTTACCGTCTCCCATCACTAGTCGGGACACATGGAACGGCAAGATGTGAAGAAATTTAGGGAGAGAAGAAAGTCAACGATTTTTCTAGGGTGTCTCTTTCATTCTTCAAGCAAAGATGTCTCACTCTCAACACATTATAAGATTGATATTGTGACTAAGCACATCCAACACACTTCTGGACGTGTCCTGGAAACAAAGCAAAAAGCTTAATTTAAAAAGCTGAGTTTAAAGATACAGTATTATACTCATTACAAGTTCAGTCTAGCCCAAGTAAAAAAATAAAAAATAAAACTCCATTCCCAGTTAAATCTACATTTTCATCTTGATGAATAATTGAAACTTGTAATGCCTGAGATGTACTGACTGCTTAGCGACTCATCTGCAGCAATCACAAGGCTGCTCGGTCATTCCCTTTCAGCTTATATACCTCTCCTACTGAGCTGATCTGCCACGTAGTACATTATAAACCCATCACCTCACCCAGACAGCGAGCAAGAGAAAGAGAGAGAGAGAGAGAGAGAGAGAGAGAGAGAGTGAAAAGACGACAGAAAGATGGACAGAAACAGTGCACACCTGCAAGAAAATAATGGGTTGGAGAAAGTTTGGGTTGGAGAGGTTTGACCTTGGTGGGCCAAATGAGTCATCACAATGTGCACATCCATCAGCTTTCCTTAGGCCGGGCTTTAAAAAAAAAAAAGTTTTCTTTATGAGCAAGTTGTCTGAACTAACAGACACTGCGTTCCTTCTCCATGGCTGTGTGCAGACTTGTAATTACTGAGATAATTCAGGTCACTGGAAGCCCTTCAGCCAGGGGAACCGTGGCTTCAAAAGTCTGCCTTTGTAGATAAATTAGGCGTCTCTCTCTACTTTAAACCCTCTCCTTTACTCACATCGCCTTTCCACTCGTGTGTCTCGCTCTCCCTCTCTCTGATTCAGCGGCTTGCTGCCAGCGCATAAGCCATAAAACTACTGGCAACACTGTGGACATTAAAGCCCAAGCAAGCCTTCTGTCATTCATACTCTTTTCTTTTCAATATGTTGTTTTTTTTTCTTTTTTCAAAGCGGATTCACCTTTTTATAGTTAGCTATGGAGAAGGATATGAGAGCTGTGTTGATTAGTCATGCCCAAAATGAGGCGAGTATTTTTTTTTTTGCCTAATCGAGAACATTGACATTATCTTATCAAGCATTCAAAGCCTGTCAGCCGGACTTCTCTTCAAATCCACGAAATGAATCTGTAAACACCCGAGCCGTGGAGTGTTGTTCAATGTGCTCGTAACAGACAATGTGATCTAATATGGTGTGGAGGGCACTTTATTACTGTGAGTAAATTGAGACCTTTAAGTAATCCAATTTCGCCCCTGCACGGCCATAAACCTCCTTTATGTACTGATCTGATATATGGCTTGTGCTTTCTTTAAATGTGATAAACCAGGTGCTAAACTTTACAGCTCAGTTGTCTGACCCCAAGTCCTGGACCACTACAGCCAAAGTTAGTGATTTTTTTTGTTGTTGTTGTTGTTGTTCAAAACACCTGATTTAGTCAAATATAAGCTTTTACATGGATGAGCTTGAACATACAGAACAAATCCAATGTCTGAGATAAATAAAATAGAGAGAAATAGAAAGAAGAAACCATACCCAAATTATGCTCACAGTTTCAAAAAAGCCTCAAGGCAGAAACAACACTTGCTCTATATTTAGTATCATGTTTGCCATAAAATTAAATCTTAAAATTCTTTACACTGATAGTTTTACACTATATACATTTAGCATAAGTGTAAGATCGGAATTTATCCAGATTTACAATCAAATTCCCATTCAATCGATCATCTGCCTTGTGATGTCCAGGACAAGAGTTTGTGCAAACATTATGGATGTATGGATTGATTGGAAAAAGCACTTTAGATTTATTTAAAAAAAAAAAATAAATAAAGAACTATAGTAATTAGAGGCTGCACAACTAATCATTCAAAGTTATTCATTAATTAATTAATTAATCATCTTGATCACGATTTTGGCTTCCCACAATTAAATGAACATGATCAACCAATGTTGAAAATGAGTGCTCAGCGCCAGCAGAACACAAAGCAAAAATATGACACTTGAATAATGGGCAAATTAAAGAGCTCATATATAAGTGAGAAACACTCACAAGGATTTACAAAAGCTGCATACTGTATATACAGTAAATCAAACAGCCATGCATTGCACAAATGCTCATTTATTTAAGAGTGCTACTGCGGGAATAAAAAAAAAGAAAAGAGTAAAAAAATGCTTAGTGCATGCATTTTTCTCAAAACTCCAAGAGCACCCACAAGACAAAACGTGAAAGTGCAATAAAAAAATTTTTTGTCACTAAAATCGATGAAGAGTTGTGATAAATAATCCCGATTTCAATATTGATCAAAATAATCACTATAATCATTTTGGTCCTAGTAGTACTAAAATATGCTATCTTATAAGACATACTGTAGTACAGTATTAACAGATTAGTATTAAAATAAGAATCCAGTGCATCTGAGTATAGCAAAGCAATACCAGTTCCTGAGACAACGTTCGGACCAAAACGTCTTTCGAATAATAACAAATCCATCCACACTTCTCCCAAAGTGACTGCCTCCACCTGCTGGATCCGGCAAATCTTGATAAGGTCACACGTCATGATAAGGTCAAACCATTGCTGTACTCTGTAGCTCACTGCCGGCCTGATTTTCCATCTCTGAGACAGAAAGCTGAACTGAGATGCTTATCACCCACTAGCTGACAAAGAACGCTTGAAGATTGATATGGCTATGGGCTCTAACCACCAGGAGACAGATAGTCATCTACTTCCTGCCTCTTCCACCTGTTTCACCGGATGCCTAAAGGACAAAAAAGTTAACATAAGCCGTGAAAAGGCCAAGCTAATTTGTTTACCTCCCCGCAGCATATGCCTCTTTTGACCACGGTTTATTTAGATCAAAGCAAGAGACCTTTTCGGTTCTCTTTGACTGGGTTCATGTCAGAAACAGGAGTTTCAAAGGAAAAACCGAAAACTTCAGTAAGGTCACACCAGCTTCAAACGCTACGTACAGATAAGATAGTACAGCATCATGCTAGAATAAAATAAAGATGAAAATGAAGCAGATACACCAGCTGGGAATCTGTAATCGGTGGCTGTGCACGGAGGGTTAATGCACACCCTGTCGAATGGGCTTATGACCCAATTCCAGGGCGATGCTCAGCACTGACACCTCAAGTATACACTCCCCACAACTTAAATTCAAAAATGTCTGCAGGAAAAATCCTAAATGCAAAGAGATTTGGGAGCAGATGTGTGAACACAAGTGACTGTCTGAGAGAGGGTTCTCCAGAGATTAGAAGCAAATAGGAGTCTGAAAAAATGACTCAGATATTCCATGGAGTATTGTATCATTCTCTTCTGAATTTCTGGTGAAAATGACACAGTCGGGTTTCTCATTTTCACTTTAACAGCCAATAAGAAACTACTTAGGGTAATTTCAATGTACCTGTTTTTATGCCTGTAACCTTTCAGCTTGGGTCAATTACAGTTTTAGTTTGTCACAGGAATCCTTTTCTTATTCCCTCTTTCCTCTTTACAGGCAACCTTGTCTATGGAAAACTGGAAAGTAGTACAGTTGATTCTATCAGCACTGTAAAAACCACAGAGATACGAGGTCTTAATATTGTAAGCAAAGAAATTAGAGACAAGGAAAATGGTAGTTCCTACTCTCAAGAGTTGTGTTTTTAAAAACAGACATCTGCTCTGAAGGGTTTTTTTTCTTCGAGACAGAGACACTGTTTTCACTTCCAACTCCCCACTGCAGCCATATAACAGTTGATGCAACACAAGTTTTGCTTACTACCTACTGGCTGTAACAGTACAGTATGTGCAAACGGCTAAAATTACAGGAGTGTTGGGCAGAATACCGTAAGAAATACTGAGTACAAAGTGAATGTTTCACAACAAAAAGGCCTGGTTCAACAACTCTGCATACCATGGAATTTGATCATAAAAAGATTGTTGATGTAAAAAAAATCATACAGAATATAAAGTAAAGGTAAAACAAATAATCCTGCACTTTACCTTTAAAAAATTCATGGCTGTAGTGATTGCGACCAGAGAGAGGACAGGAGAAGAAAGGAGGCTACTGTGTAGGACCACTTTCACACACACGCGCACACATGCACACACACACACAAACATGCACACACGCACACACACACAGACACACACCCCGGTTTACAGAAACAGACTCTCACTTACCCAAGCACGCGCGCACACACACACACACACACACACAGACACATGGACACATGCACAGCTTGCCGACAAAGCCAGAGAGAGGAAAGGGGGAGGGAGGGGGCTACTGTGTAGGACCTTCTCAAACGTGCACACGCACACACCAGTTTACCAAATAAAGACTCTTAATCACACTAGCACGTGCGCTCACACACACACACACAAAATAAGAAAATGCTTTACGCATACACATGTGGTCACAGTGTTATAGTAAACAGTATATGTGTTCGCACAGATGTTGACTATACGAGTGACACACGTGCACTGTGACTGAGCATGGGAGACGATTACCCACAATACTGCTCGTATTTCAAGACCTCGCTCATTTACTGAATTTAACTTATTTAAAATTTTTGCTCATCCCGCAAAACACTCGCAGACCAAGCTTGATTTAAATTAATCCCTTTATTTTTCCAGATCAATTGTCTCTCAACTGGCCGATCACATAAACCGATACTATAGTTATGATGCAAAATATAGCCAACAGCCACATCAATATGCCTTCGCCAGTCTGGGAATATTACCAAGTCTCCTTAAAAAGATGTCAAATTTGCAATACGCAAAAATTTTTTCTCAAGCAAAACCACCTGGGGTGACATCTGCCAAAAGTTTTAACACAACAAAACTTATTCACCGGTTAAGAAAGAAGTGTGTGAATAACAACAGCATGAATAATTTGAGTTTGAAAACATATCCGCAAGGGAGTAGCTAAGTTGACCCACGCTCAAAAAGCATGAGCCTTACTCTGCAGAGAGTAAAAAGACTAAAACCATTTTCACAAAAATAATAATGAAGAGAGAAATAAAAAGCGCTTCCCAGATCTGGCCGAGGCAGCCCCGGTTTATCTTACCACTCCGTGCATGCGGGCTGATAGTAGGCGACTATTCAGTAAGGCTGCACACATTTGAATAAATTTTTTTTTTAAAAAGCAGAAATTCTAATATTTATTAAGAAATGCCTGCCCTCGCTGCTTACTAATAATAATCATAAGTAGCCATGATTGGCTTCCCAAATACAAAGTGACTGATGTGTGCGTTTATTTGAAAACGTTCAGTGCAGAATTTTGACTTGTTATTTATTGACACAGCTTTATTTCATGCGCTGCATGTTATAAGAAGTGAGTATAGTAGGGGAGTCGCATTTTAGATAAGCATTTCTGCGTTTTTTTGTGAAAGCCTTGATGCTAGTTAAAGAATGGGAATGTTTTGCTCTTTAGTTGAGCATAGTCTATTCTATTTGTTTCAGTTTCTTTATAATATAATCTGCTGGAAAAAATAAGTTAATATGTTGCCTTTCAATAAATAATGGTTTACTGTACAGTATGTGTATTGTGTGTGTCTTTCGTACAGTATTTTTTACAGCTATGAATACTAAATTAATAAACAATACTACACAATAAATAAATGTTAAATGGCAATTCCAATAACCCACACACACACCTGTGATAGCAATCGGTGATCACTATCGGCCGATTCTGATTTCTGTGATCGGGGATCAGCCTCAAAACTCTGATCGGAGCACCCCTACCCTAGGGTATCCATGTACTATAACTGGTAAACAAGAGTCTGCACTCTTCCTTAAAGTAATCGATGCATTTGCCTACAAGATACAAAATGAAGTGCTGTCCTAGATGCTGACTTTTGGACAGACAGGCATACTTGGACAAGTTATCGCATGCTTATTAAGTTGATACATCCTTTCAACTGCCAACTGCGGTTTCATCATTTTGGTAATCTGCTTTTCAGGAACTGATTAATTTCTTTCCGTGTTTTGTTTACATTAAATAAGGATTTGTTCATTTGTTCAGGATGAGATGCGGCTCACCTATCAGTACAAATTAAGCTTTAATAAAATCTGACTGTAGCAAACTCTCAGCGCTACAAGATCTCAAATGAATAGCTATAAATAGTTTACATAAATTTCAGCAGCTCAGGGCTCAGGTTGGAAAGCAGTTTGTTTTTCTATCTGATTAAACAAACTAAAAAAAAAAAAACACCTTCAATATCTGTCTTTTCATTTGCAGCAACCTTGAAATGTATTTTCCTCACTTCCTGTTTCATCTGCTCTTGGGTACCCAGGTGAAGAACTCACCATCGTAACATCTGCATACATTAAGGTGTGTTTAGGCTGAATTAAATGTATAATATACGAGATTACATGACATGCTCCCTGCCGTGCATATTTGTTCATACCCCCATTCCACACTCAAATTTGTGCTCGTTTGTTTGGCAGAAATTTGAACCTGGATGAACATAAGATTTCACATTCATTTGCATGTGAAGCAATATCATGTGGTTATCATATTTTGGCAAAGTCAAACCTACTGGAGAGAAAATGATATTTGATACCATTCTCAGCAACAAGACACACCACTTGCTTCCTCCAGCAATATGTCAGGCAAAAGAAGGAGAAAGCTTTCTCATTTCAGGTCCACATCTGACCCCCCAACTCCCGGCACTAAGCTAATTAATGTGTCTTAGAGATGGAGGCATAGAAAGGAAACTAACACACATGCAATAACACAGTGGTGTGAGCCAGAGAATCGTTAAAGGATAGGATTAGCTCATGGCTGGGTGTTTCCCTGTGCTCAATCTCTAAGCAACAGATATGTAGGACAGTAGAGTAGTGGAACAGTGCAGACTGGCACACAATGCATTCTGGGACAAGGCATTTCTCTGTAACTCTGCCTTCATAGTGGCAGACCTTGAAAATCTTTACATAGATGCTTTTCAGCAGAACAAATAAATCTCACTGCACATAAGACTGGATGCACTGCTGGATCTGATGCCAATCCACACCGGTAGTTCCCATTCTGACATAAATACCTGAAGGCACCTCCATGTTGTCTAAATGCACTGCTAGGCTTGTCTACTCTGCAGAGCACAACACACATTTAGATGCTGACTCTGCACCCCATCTACCCATTTCAGTTTTCACTTTCTGCATCTTGCCAGTGTTTTCTGTCCCTGTTAACACATTCCTTGTTTATTTTTTGTCACCTTCTTTTTTTTCAATTATTTCTCCATAATTGCAAACTTGCATATTCCTCAGCACAGTGTAGTCAGGGGATTACCAATGTGCTAAACATTGGAAAGCATTACCAAGCTAGTCCAGTAGTTCCCAACAATTGTCCTCACTGCCCTATTCACATTTGTGTTTTACCTGCTCTGCCACATGTAACAAAGGCATGTAATTAGCTGATTTAAGAAAACACTAAAATGTGCAGACCAGGATAGGGAACAATTGAGAAAGTCCACTCAGTACATTAAAATTTTGTCAATTTAGTTATTCTCATCCATTCCAAGTCAAGCCAAACCAAACCTAACCAAGCCGAGCCAAACTAAACCAAGCAAAACTAAATCCAGCTCAACTCAAACAAAGCCAAGCCAAACCCAAAGAAGCCAAACAAAACCAAGCCAAGGCAAGCCAAGTCAAACTAAAGCAACCCAAACTAAGCCAAGCCATACTAAACCATGCCAAGGTAATCCTAGTCAAACTAAACCATGCCAAACTAATCAACCCCAGGTCAAACCAAACTAATCAACCCCAGGTCAAACCAAACTAAACCAAGCCAAGGGCAACCAACTTAAAGCTAAATTAAACCAATATGCCACAACATGCCATACCAAGCCATTCTATGCCAATCAAGTTTACTCCAATGCAAGCCAACCTAGTCATTTTTCCTAGTCTTATTCACCAGGTCACAGCTTTTGTATGGATTTACTTGTTTAACCCTACCTGGATTTTTCTAAGTGATGCTAACTCTGAAGCATCTAACCGACTAATAGAAAATTTAACAACTGCTACAGAGGTGTTACGGCATATATGAATTTAGATCATTTAGATAAGTAACATACATCATTTATAGCTTAATGCACACTGAATTTATATCTACACTGAACACTCATCCAAGCTTCCCCTTTTTGTGTCAGTGCTCTCTGTCCTTATTATATGCGAGTCTCAGCTGGAGTGGTTTTATCACTAGTACTCACAGACTCTATAACTGGTTTATAGAGCATAGTAAGACATTGAGCCTTTGGGCAGGGAAGCATGGCATTGTTTGATGAAGATGACCACAGAAGCCCTGAATAATGTACAATACAGTAGGTTAACTATCAACAACATAGTGGCTTTTCAATGTAAAGGGTTAATAGTGGACATAACATGAATATATATGGTATAGTACAATACATACAACACTTCTTATTAAGTACTCAATTACACAACTTTTAATAAACAGTATGAAAATCTAAGTATCACGCCATTTAGATTTGTAAAAAAAGTGAAAAATTGCACACATCTGGAATTTGTTTAATATACACATTGCATTTGCGATGATGACCGATATTATCACAATATTACCTTTTTGCCCATTTTTTGAAGCCCAAGAAGTAGATATGTAATAGTATGCAGTCTTTCAGCATGAGATTCTTGAAAATTGCTAACCAAACAGGAAATATACGGTAGCTCTTGTAAATGATTTTTTCTCAACAGTTCTTGCTCAGTATACTCCAGTGTAGTAAGGTATTGATTCACGCTCAAATATCCTACACAGGATGAAATTAATAACAGTTACATGCTTAAATCAGACTGAATAAACAGAAACCTATTTGCTTTACATACTGTACACACACAAATATACACACACACACACACACACACACACACACACACACACACACGTCAGCAGATGGACTCAGGATACCCAGACGTTCGGGCTCACATTTTGAACTGAACTCATCCTGGGAGAAACGTTATCAGAAGAGACAGCACTGGATGTTTCACAGAGCTTTAACCTCTCTTATATCTCCTACACATCTGCACAAGGAACGATTCACACAACACACATACACACACACACAAACACACACATACAGAGAGACATAAAGCTGGATGAGTGTGCTATCCTGCTGAAATAAAGCGTTGCTTCACAATTACACACCCACACAGTGAGTCCGAGCCTCATGTATTCTCTTACTGCTTACAACCCCATAAATGCAAAGCAGGCAAATCCATCACTCTGTCTGCTGCACACTCTGTAAACCAAACCACACACAAACACACACACAGTCCAGTCTATGTTCTGCTGGCTCTGCACCTGACTGTGCGACCTTGTCTTTTCTCCTTCGGGTTGTCTCTGGCACTGGACGTAAACGAGTCCCAAGCTGTCCAACCACACAGGATGCGAGTGTGTACAGTATGTGTGAGTGTGAGAGAGAGAGAGAGAAAACGAGTGAACTAAACAGGTAACATTAGAAAAGAAAAAGAGTGAGAGAAAGAGTAAGAGAAACTGCATCTAGATATTAGAGAGAAGAAAAAAATGATGCTTCTGTGGTTTGGTCGGAATGGGACCTTTAACAGAAATGCTCTCATTTTCCACAGTTTCAGAATGCTAGAACTTTACTTTTGGTTGTGCTACATGCAAACAAGAACCTGTAGTTTTCAAAACTTCATATTGTAATAAATATACTGTATAACAAATTTCTCCCAGACTGTCACACTTATACTGAGGGACTATTTGACTTAGTCACAGGAATTTAATTTAAGCAAAATGCACTTTATTTGAACAGCCAAAACATGTTTTTCAGTTACACTGGTTTAGATTTGTGTGTGTATCTGTGTGTGGGCATGTGAAACACGCACTGCTGTCTCATTCCATAGCAATCCTTCCAGGATGATTGCAGTTCAGTATGTTAGCCTGAACGACTCTGAATAATTGGTCCATCTGTTAACGTGCGTGTGTGTGTTAGTGTGTGTTTTTATCTTGGTGAGGACAAAATGTCAACATTTATCTTTAACTTTTACATTTGACTGCTCTTCATAGGTGTAGCGGTTTTTTGTTTTTTTTTAAACCTGCACTAAAAGAGCCATAAGTGTTAAATTATTGTGTAGACACAGTATTAATAATTATACATTATAATGTGTCAGTGGAAGACCAGCACAAGTGCCTGTGCGCGCGCGCGCGCGCGTGTGTGTGTGTGTGTGTGCGTGCGTGCGTCCGCGCGCGCTCTGACGAGCAACCTGTCAAGCTGTAAGAAGCAGAGATGAAGGAGTGCGTTTTGTGAATGCAGATAAAAAGACAGGCGGGTAAATGGACGAGTTTAACAGCCTCCTTTCATCCAGCCGTGCCTCAAACAATCTCTGCAAATCCCTTTTCTCTTTCAGCATCCCTCTGTTCTCTCTCTCTCTCTCTCCATCACACGCTCTTTTCATGTCAGTTCCATCCTTCTTTCCTTCACACACACACACACACACACACACATACCAACGTGCAAAAACCCTGCCGTGACTGTCAGACTGTCACACTGTTTCCCCGAAGTTCCCCAGACTCCCACGAGAGATCTCTTCACACCTGCCGCAATCAGCGCTCAACTTTTACATGGCTGCCGCATCCTGCATCCCCCCTCTCTCACACACACTCACGCTCCATAGCAACATGCACTATGTGCAAAAAAAGACAGTGGAAGAGAGAGAGAGATAAAGCCTCTATTTCGGTCTCAATGATTACAGCATACACACACATGCGCGCGCACACCCATACATCAATCCTCTGCAGGAAGGCAAGGCGCGCGCTCGCTCGCTGCGATGACATCATTGCCAAAGTGAGGACATGCAGGGGAAAGTGGCGCGGTACTCACAGCATTTGATGAAGCGGTAATGTGACATGTTATCCTCGTCAGGGCGCCGGAGCGACAGGCTACAAACCGGCACAATGCAGCGCTTAGCTCGCCTTCACCGCCGTGTGCATTATTCAGCTGCAGAGCCGCTTTTCGTGCGCCTTCTGCCTGTCTCTCTCTCCCTCTGATTCCCTCTCGTCCTCGGCGTCAGGATGCAGCAGCGTCGCCTCCCCTGCTCAACCCCGCTCCTCCGCGCGACCATGACCGCAGCACGTGCTGCCGTAATGCCGCTGAGTGACGCGCCGTAAGCCCTGCCCACGACCGCGAACACGCCCCCCTCGCTCCTTCTATCACGGACGCGCGCAGCCGCCACACACCTCTGCGTTGCCTGGCGCACGCGCTTATACGCTCGCTCACACACCTTCCCGTGTGAGACCAACGAAAAGCAGGCAAACAGAGAGAGAGAAGAGAGATTAAAGCATGGTAGAGAGAAAGAGAGGACTGAGGATGGTTATGATAAGAATAGGACTGAGTAGAGGGGAGAGGGATAAAAAATGGAGGTTTGAAGAAAAGAGGGATTTGAGGGAGGTGGGAACAGAGCGAGAAATTAAGAGAGAGAATCTGGTGCTGCAGTGCGGCTCCTGCAATCCTGACAGCTTAACTTCCAGACAACTGCCTTTCACCAGCCACAAATTAGCCATGATATACTGACCTCCATTCACCAGCAAAGCGATCAACCATGACAACCTTCATCTTCCCCTAACTGGGGGCCTGAAGTGTGTTGTCTATGTGTATGTGTGTGTGTGCACAGTATGAGCGTACATTCGTGTAGGTGTGAGTATGAAAGGGGCTCTCATCTGCATCTAAAGGTTTAGGCTACAAAACAACAGGTTTAATTGGCAGTTTGTGTATGTGCTTAGTGGTTAGCACTGTCGCCTTGCACCTCCAGCAGATTAACCTAATTGGCGTTCCCAAATTGCCGTAGTGTGTGAATGAGAATGTGAGTGTGTGTGTATGTGTGTGCCCTGCGATGGATTGGCACCCCATCCAGGGTGTACCCTGCCTCATGTCGGCGTACATGAGGCTGTCCTAAGTCTCCTAGGATAGGCTCCCGGCCCAGCGAATCTGTATACAGGATAAAGCGCAATCGACGATTAGGGAGTGAGTGAGTGTATATGGGAAGACTACCCCTTTTGAAATTGCTAACTGGTGGTGGTTTTGGTGGTTATTACTGGTTGTAACTTATGAAATACAGGGTCTATACCAGGGGTATTGAATTAAACTTTAAGAAAATCCGGTCAATACATTTTTCTTCAAGACAAGGTCCAAATTTCATGTTTGTGTTAGGATTTAGATCTCTCTATATTTGTCTGTAAAAAAATATGCAGCTAAAAATTTCCATAGCATTTCAATAACATTTATTGTCAATTTTCATTAACTACGTTAAACATACTGTATGGACAGTTTCATCATTGATGGCCTTGTATATTTCCTTGCAGTGGAAAACAAACAAAAATCTTTCATCAATCTGCTGGGGTGTAAAGAAATGTAAAAGGACTCTGGTTACTTTGTATTACCAGGCGCTTGAGTCAGGTATTTTACGCGCCCTAACCTCGGACCACTGTGGAGATGTTTGCTAAACGACACGTGTTTTGTCTCATAATGGAGCTTCAAATTACTGCTTTTTTTTAGCTTCACATTTTTGGAGACAAACTTGTTTTAAACCTCCCACAGGAAATAAGAATAAACATATATTGATTATTGATTTGCCGTTCATCCTTGAAGGTTCAAGTTTTATACTCTACTTTTTTTAAGTAAGCCATGCTCTATCATGCTTTCAGTTCTGTTTCTTCTGCACACACTGTCCATACACTGTAAACTATCTTGTTGATTGCCTCTGTTGAGTGATGTGAATAGCCACACCCATGTCGAAGGGAAAAGCGCTAGATTACCGGTATATTAATTATTCTCCTTTATCAGAAAAGCATCAGGGTCCAGATAGAACTGACCCAGATTGCGGTCCGCCATTGAGTGATGCCTGATCTATACAGTCCCACCTTCTGCAGGGCCAGAAAGCCATTTCAGAGTTGTAAACTTTACAGTCTTAGAGAAAAGTGTATTAGTCTCTCATATGTCACACATTGTTTTAAGTGAACCACTATCACTCAGAATAAATCTATCCCACCATTACCACAGACATGGAGAGGTATAAAAGAAAACTGCTAAAAATAAAAATAGACTTCAGAGAGAGAAAAGGAAAGAGATGATTTGAGAAATATTAAGTACATTTATTTAATCATGGATTCCAAATTTATAAAAGTTGAAATAAAGAACCCTGCGATGGATTGGCAACCTGTCCAGGGTGTACCCCGCGTCATGCCCAAAGTCTCCTGGATTAGCCGCTATGTTCCCCCGACCCTGTACAGAGTAAGCGGTACAGAAGAATAATTGAATGAAAGAATTAATGAATTAATGAAATATAGGACAAACCCAGAAGGTACCATCGGTATAAGGAACAGGATGTAAAACAGCATTGTGTTATATTCAGAGGACGAAAATATTGCTTAATTGCTTATAAGATTCTAGATTTGAAAACAATGCATGAAAATAATAGAGACGTCTCAGGGTAAACAGAAGACAGTTGCAGAAAACTGTCTTCTGATGATGATGGGGATCCAGAGAGAGAAGATGAGTATGTCAGTGAACATTATACTGTACCCTTTACAATGTGATATTTACACAAGGTCATGCCTTATAGATCATCAACAACCTTTCTGGATCACTGCAAGAGCTGAAACTCCCCTCGCCCCAACCTGTGCTACAATCAGACCCCCTGCAGCTATAAACTATCAATGACACACACACGCACGCATACACACACACACACACACACACACACACACACACACACACACACACACACACCTGGAGATGTATAAAGCCAGAGAGGCAGGGAGTTGTCAGCTCCTGTCCCAGTTTCATCCTCTGGAGACTCAGCCCTGAAAGGTTGGGGGGGTCAAAAAGAAATTTCACTGTGACTGAAGCAAAATGAATGGAGACATTTTTCATCCTTGCTACATATTTCCCCAAGCTTTAAGTAAAAGACAGAAATAAGGAGAGGGTTCCCCTGTGAACGAGGTGAAAAGTAGAACAATGATATTCTTATTTATGCTAAACACCAAAGTAGAAACAAGGTAAAAAAAAAATATGACTTGTGAGGAAAAAAGGGTTGTCTATTTATAGAGGTAAGTCTGTGAAAATATTACAAATGTCAGGGCTTACACACTCCTGGGAAATGAATATGTAACAGTGGTTGTCAATTTTCAAGGACTATGCTTCTGGACAGAATATCGATTAAAATTAGAGTTAGAGAGATCAAAGTGGAGATCCTGGGACCTTTTAAACGCTTTGTTCATTTTTTTAATTCCTAAAATCACATTTTTGCATTTAATCATTGTATTAATTTAGCAAATTTATTGTTCAATTTTGCATAAAAGCAAAAAATATTGTAATGCCAAAAAAGGTTGGAAATTACATCAGATTTTTTTTATAGGTAGGCACAGCTAAGTGAGCTCACCAACTGACTAATGCTATAGGAACAGAGTTGCATCCTTACACTTCATATAAATCACATACATAAATAAAAAGTGACTTCAAATGGGGGGAAAGGTAACATTTCTGCCCTTCAGGAGGACTGAAATACATCATTAACTCCAAGCATGACCAGCACAAGCATCTGGACCACAAATGTTATAGACATTTATTACTCCTTTTAGCATAATGAAAAGGAGATCCACAGATAAAAAGGTCATCTTCTGGTCATTAATAACACTAGCCATCCAGTTCATGCTTCCCCAGGGCTCACTTGAGGAAGTCATTGCTCATTACTTAAATGGTTCCCGTAAGACACAGTGCATGTTATAGACACCTTACCTATCAGTCCAAGAACTACTGTTGTGTCAGTTAACAAATTGCCCTGTTTATTTATCTGATTGGGTTTCACATGGAGAAATGATATTAAAGATCTTCAAGTCCACAGGGTGCATAGCAATTAGATCTTAATTCATAGTTAATAACAAACAAACAAACAAAAAAATACACACACACACACACAAAAAAGTTATACTGTTAAAGAAAAATAATGAGTCACCCAGAATTGTTTTATTCCTCTATTCAATTTTGGCAAAAAATTGCATGTTGCATGTTGCATGTTTTAACCATTTACAGTTAAATTAATGAAACACCCACCATGTGTACTTTGTTATGCCGATTGGTTATTTGGCATGTGTGCCCTGTGATAGATTGGCACCTTTTCCAGGATGTTCCCTGCCTCGTGCCTGAGTGCCCTGGGATAGGCTAATAAACTAGAATAAGCTATGATACTAATGTTTACAGATGCTAAAAAAAAAAAGTAATTACATTTTTTTTTTCAATTTTAAAAAGATTTGTTTTATTTTGCTTATTCTAGTTCATTATCGTTACTGTACTAACAAATGGTTATGTATTGTACTCAGAATAGCATGGTGGCATGGTGGCATGGTATATATATATATACAGTGGTGTGAAAAACTATTTGCCCCCTTCCTGATTTCTTATTCTTTTGCGTGTTTGTCACACTTAAATGTTTCTGCTCATTAAAAACCGTTAACTATTAATCAAAGATAACATAATTGAACACAAAATGCAGTTTTTAAATGAAGGTTTACATTATTAAGGGAGAA
>JAOVVA010000051.1:10216647-10227619 GCA_028565275.1 Leiocassis micropogon
TTTATCTCAACATGATTGAATCTAATACATGTTAAGTTGTTGAATTTCATGCAAATACAACATGATTTAATCATGTTTATCTTGAAAACATGAAATTATTGTGTACAAAACACATATTACATTTTAGTAAATGTAACAGGTAGCCAAGTTCATTTTTTTGAGTGAAGAATGGATCTGGAAGCATGAGGAATCATTTTCACACAGGTTCGTTACACTTGACTTTAAGTCACACTCTCCAGAGGGGGAAAAACACTGTTGGCTTTGATGGTTTTATTTAAACCCAGGGAGATGTGAGTTTGCATGTGCTATCATAGCGGTTGCTTCTTTACAGATCTATTGGAAATTCTAAACAGTGAGAAAATGTTGAGCAGTAGTGCATTACAAGCTGTTTCACTCACAGTTTCTGAAATACTCAACACTGCCAATCTAACACCAACAACCATGCAATGGTCAAAGTCTATTTTTCCCCCTCATTCTGCCAAAACATCAACTGATGAAAATAATGAGTGGTAAGACACTGTTGTATTTTTTTGTAAAAGGATCCTCTTCATATGTGACTCATCACATCAAGTACTAAGTCGCACAGGTTAGTTTTCTGCTATGGTGAGAATGCACTACGTGAATTTTTCAAATTTTCAACTTTGCAGAAAAAATTGGCTGATAAATGCTGTATCTTCCTGATAATTCAACAGAATTGAGAAAGTTTTAATCCTAATTTTTAAGCACTTTACTGAACACCATCTGTTTACTCCAATTGTTATTTTTCTTTAAAAACCTATGCTGCAGGTAGAAGGGAATGAGGATGAGGGTTCACTCTCTCTCACTACTGTATGTCTCATTTGAATTTTCATTTATACATTATAAATATTTTAATACATTTTTCCAACGCCATCCTTGGAAAACTTGGTAAACAATCTTACATTGGCCATATCTCAGCAACTACGTATTTTATCATAATGCAGTAATAAACTTTATATCAAAATTGGACTTACTGAACCAGGAATCCAAAAATATGTAGGACTCAAATCACTGAAAATATGTCTTAATACCTGATTTGATGTGATGTGTGACATATACAGTATTATGGATCTATTATATTAATTACATTTGATTTTAATATATTTGCAAATCTCACATATATTTTAACTATTAATCAAACAAAACAAATAACATAAAAACCCACTTGGAAGAAAAAGCTCAATACAGTAAGTCAGGCACATGCTTTAACCGATGCCTTTGTAGAAAACCAGCTTTCCTCATACCTGATTCACTTATTCTTCCTTTAGTCTTATTGTACACTTTCTCCTCCTTTGAAACTCTCCAAAACCATTAATGCAACCACCGCTCCTTGCAGCAACAACTTCTGCTTCAACACAGACAGGTCTCTCCTCAACACAGGACCTCTCATCATTTTTAAAGAGAATGTTGAAAGTTTCTACATCTCTGTTATATTACACGGAACCTCATCTGTCATTTTTGTCTGTAGCCTTTATCCAGTCAACTCACTGTCCATTGATCAACAGAGTCAGAGATGAGTTTGTATTTTAGCTTAAACACAGTAAGCTAATCTACTCTACATACCAGCCTTAAAATAGAGTTAGATAGAGTAACTCTCCAGAGGTCTTTGAGTGTATCAGGGTGTGTATGTGTGTGTGTAAGAGAGAAAGAGAACTGTACTACTAAAAAACTAAAGCACCAATCAATTTTTTAGCAAATTTTGCGTAAGGACACTAGTCTTAGCGGTAGTTTTGCACCTTCCATGCGGAAGGCCCTGGTTCGAAGGCCCTGCAGTGCGGTCTTAATAAAATGGCAGGGTCACATCAGGAAGGGCATCTGGCATGAAACCTGTGCCAAGTTCTGTACAAGTTGGATGATCTGCTGTGGTTACCCCTAGAAGGGAGAATCTGAAAGACCAATAACAACTACCAAAATATGGGGTGGGGGATTGGAAGTTCAAAGCCACAATGCTAACCACTACACCACCATGTCACCTATTTTTCTCAGTGAGTTTAAGAAATCTCACTATTATTCATCCAATAACCCTTTAGAATGGGATCTAGGTTTTTTATTTTTACGTCTAAAATTAAGTTCTTTTATGCTTTACTGTTTTACCAGCAAAAAAAAAAAAAAAAGTGTTCAACATTCTATTAATGCCTAAAATTCCTACATGAATGTTCTGTGAACCCGCTGTACTTTGCTGTAACTCCTTTACGTAACTCCTTTGCTCTTTTTTTCTCCTTGAGAAATGAAAACAAGACAACATAGAATAAAGCAGAACTCTTTGCTACACACTGCCCACAGTGCAGCAGAGCTGTAAATTTAATCTGTGCTCAGAGTAAACGGCAGCTTTCATGGAGGGAATTTGAGTGTTAGACAAACATTTTCTCAGCTCATTCCCCCACAACGAGCCAACCAGTGTGTGCATAGTCATCAATCATTCTCATTCGTCTCTCATTTACAGCCATTACACCAACCCTGGCCGAGTGCCTCCCAACTGAAAACCGCTGTAATATTTTGGCTTAGTCGAGGAGTGTTTCAAGGAGGACTATTTTTTCATTAATCTATCATGACAAGGTCGGATCTATTCATCAGACATTAATCAGCCACAAGTTAATCAGCAATTACAATCCTAACCTTTTGCTGAATCCTGAGGTGCTGATGTCTGGCCTCAACAGAAAATTCCATGATGAAGATGCCACTGTGCACTACTGTACCCATCTGGAGATCTCAGACCGAGAGACTGATTTAAACTCAAAGAGGAAAACATGACAGGAGTGGATTGACAGTGGATCATATCGCTCAGCAGCACACAAGTCAGAGAAAACTCATCACGATTCCGGAGGGCAAAAAATTTTGATTACTCTTTCACTGCGTTGTAGAGTGTTGTCACGATGCACACCTGCGCACACACTGAGGTTTGTACTAAAGTAGAGGGTGAGAAAGAAAGATAGGAAATGGGAGAAAAAAAAGAAGGAGCTCCATCTCCCCAATAAAATCACCAGTCAGTTTAAACCAGATAAAGAAACAACAGCAGGTGTAGTCAGAGTGGCTGTGAGGGGAAGAATGAAGGAGTGTGAAAGAGACAGAAAGAGGCGGGTGGGTGGGGGTTAGGTGGTGTCTTCAGCTGATGCTGACCACCCTAAATCAGGTTAATGT
This sequence comes from Leiocassis micropogon, assembly GCA_028565275.1. Lineage (NCBI taxonomy): Eukaryota > Metazoa > Chordata > Actinopteri > Siluriformes > Bagridae > Leiocassis > Leiocassis micropogon. The sequence continues at coordinate 10,219,804 of JAOVVA010000051.1, forward strand.
GATGGATTTGTTCCAGCTCCCTTGCTGAGGCCTCTAAACTAAAGGCATGTCAGAATCAGCAGCACTCCCAAGGATCCTAAAGAGACCATCTGCAGGCTTACCTCAATCTGATTCCACTCCTTACCACACACTCACACTCACACACACATATAAACACAAAGACAACAACTAATGACCTAGATCTAAAATCCCACACCTGTCATTAAAGAAACATGTCTTACCAAGTTAAGAGAGTTAATAATGGAATTTATTAGTGTATAATGCTTTCTCATTAGTGTATTATGTATAAGAATGTTTTATTAGTAGTTATTTTTTCATTTAGGTCAAATGCAAAAGAGTAGTGTGGAAATATTGGCACCCTTTAAGACGCACTCTGTCACTCACTCATGCTCTATACAGCTTATCCTGTATAGGGTCACTTGATGCCAGAGTGCCAATCCATCGTAGGGCACAATCCCGCGCACACTACACGCAAATTGAAAATGCCAGTTAATCTAATCTGCATGTCTTTGGACTGGAGGAGGAAACTGGAGTTCCCAGAGGAAACCCACCAAGCATAGGGAGAACATGCAATCTTTAAAAACACATTCTCAAAGTATGAATCAAACCCTCGACCCTGGATGACATAGTGTTTATCACCGTGATAAACACTATGTCATCGTGGTGCACCGTTTAAAACAATCATCAATGTCTGTATAAAATAAAAATGGTGGCTAATGATTATAATGTTATGATTCAAATTCAAATTGAATTTGTCACATACACAGTCAAATACAGTGCGATATGCAGTGAAATGCTTAAACGACCCCTGTGACCTTAAAAAAGATTATTAATAGGAAATAAATATAGAAAAACTTTAGCTAAGGAAAAAATAGCTATAGAAGATAAAACAAAATATCAAATATAAGATTATGTATCAAGATCATGATTATGATGTTATGATTCATGACATCTTGAATATACTTAAATGATAAAAAATTATATTTTATTCAGAATCCCGAATCTGTCTTTTGCAAAGATCATTGACAATGTTTATAAAATATTCTGAAATGACACAACATAGGGCACGAACATACTGTAAGTAGAAAATGAATACAGAAGAAAACATGACTCAAGTCAAGTCAAGTCAAGTAATGTGCTGTCAAGTCAAGTGTTTTGCTGTATTTACTAAGAGGTCTAGTAGTACAACTGCAGTGTAAAGTAGGCTTAGTCTGTCTTTCATCAGTTTTATCTCCTCTGCATGCCATATGTTCTAGTCTTTATGTTAGAGCAGTGTATCTGTTCAGCAGTGGCATCCCGATAAAGCTGATCATGACAGAGAGGACAAGGCTGAATCTGTCGGGTATTGAACTAACACTAGAAAGTGAAAAGTTCTACGACTCCTATTCATCAGTGAGTGACAGGGTTGACCCACACACATTAGAGACATCTGGATGGGTGACCTGAGGTCCACACATTTAGGACAAACCACCTTTGCAGCACACACACACACACACACACACACACACACACACACACACACAGGACACTACTGACCATGCTAAGACCAAGTGTATTTGAGAATATTATTACTTTGATATACTTAACTTAGTGTACATGATTTCAAATACTGCAAGACAGAATCACACAGACACAGTCTTACCTTAAAAGAGTAATCCACACAAAAGTTTGTTGATCAAGCTCAGCGGTTTGCGATTCGCTGATATGAAGCGATATCGAGCAACTCTATGTTGTAGTTAAGAGCTCCTTACACACTACCCAGAACTACATCTGTACCAGTGAGATCCAGTGAAAGACAAAGTGAGAGAGGGAGGGAGCAGTAGACATTCAGTACTAAGAAACCTTGAGATAGATAAAAAGCAGAGTAGCGTGTAGAGCAGAGTGAGACAGATGTAAATCTGTAATTGCATCTGCTTAGCTAAAACCAGCTGCCCTGAAACAATGACCGCAGTCTTCTGATGGTCCTGAAACTGAATGTGTGAAAGGCAGAAAGAAGGGGTACAGGAGGAGGAGGAGGAGGAGAAGGAGGAGTAAGGGAAAAAGGAGGGCCAAGGTTATTAATTATGCACCTCTGCGGGCTGTCCAGTTCAGTCCTTCCTTGGCTACTGCACATGGCCCGGCCTGCAGCCATCACAGCAGATGAAGAGGGGAAAGAGGGGCAGCATGAAATCACTGACATGCTGTCATACTCTTCCCCAAGCATCCTGCTTCTCAAAAATAAACATGAAAAACAAATCTCTTCTGCTTCTTCCGCTCACAGAACTCTCGCTGGTTGGTATTAGCATAACAATGATGAGTGCTTGACCCTCTAGATCTCTCTCACACACAGCAAGAGAGAGAGAGAGAGAGATCACACCAGCAGGGTATAGAAAAACACCAGTCTAGAGATGGGTTGTATCTGTGATACATACTGTATCTGAAGTGGGACTAAAAATAAGAGAGGAAGAGTTCAGTACAAACCATATACGAGTGTGTAGAGCAAATTAAGCACTTTAAAATATATACACCATGTCCAATGTGATCTATCCCAATAAATGCAATAACATTGTCATTACATTTATTTTCACTTTGAAAATAAACAATAACCTGGATAAGCTGTTGTGGGGTGTTTTTTTTTTTCATTTATGTCCCTGGTTACATGCGAGTCTGAGTGAGCTTTTCTGGGAACAGTAATTACTTGGCTTCACAGAAGACACATTTGCGGTGTCAGACACGCTTCTTGTTTAATATTTTACTCAAGCTTCAATTCTTTTGGGAAAACTTTCCACTGGCTGTGTGAATGTTGCTCTTGGGATATGATGTCATGGAGCCATGAATGGCCTACAATCGGCATTCTAATGCATCTCTTTGGATATTTATCGTTTGAATCATTAAGGTGAGTTTATGGCTTGCTAAATGTAATTCATGACTGTAGAATTTATGTGTGTATTTTTATATGGTAAAGAAAATGCTTTAAATCGGTAGTCTGTGCTTATAGACCAAGAATGACCGATATAACGACCCATATGGGTCTGAACAGCAATTAACATGCAACTGAGACATAAAATGAAAACAATTTACCATTTAAATCTTTTTTATTATTATTTCCTACCTTCTAATTCTGTCCTGTACAAGCAGGAGACCTTGAATAAAAATTTGGTGAACAGGACATTTTTCATGGACTTGTCCTGTGGCAGAAGGTGTAATATATAAACCGCTAGTTTGCTGTGCCTGCGCTCTTTCTTACCCCATGTTCTATGAAAAGCATCCTAGACACATGAATTATTAAAAGCCAATTTCAGCCTTTTTTCTGCAACTAAATGCAATTGCAAAAACATTGCATTAATAAACAAGAAGCGCCGCAATAGAGCTTCTTCACCAGGGGAAACATAAACATAAAAAACACACACCAGGCCTGATCATAACCAAGAGATGTAACTGGTAACATTATAGCATCATCATCATCATCATAATTACATTGATATGCATTGCTACTGAAAATAAATAAATAAATAAATAAATAAAAAAACTCAAATCTTTTTAGAAAAAAAGTGTATATCGTAGTGAGGTCTGTGGAGTAATTAAGTCATATAAGAAAAGATCTGTTTTATCCTTTAACAGAATACTGACATTCCAGTCATCCTTTGTCATTGTTATTTAATGCTATGCCTCGTGTCTTACATGTAATATATAATAATAAAATTTCTATACAGTGCACAATGACATTTATCATTCTAAATGTTCAATTAACCATTTTTTTGTTGCGATTTCTTTCATTCTAATCCTTTCCTGTATGAGCATCCTAGTGCACACCTCACCTGAACTGCACAGCTCAGAAGCAGACCCTGAAGGTACAATTCCGTCTAAATAGCTGCAATCGTTTTTTTCACCTAATAGAATAAAAATGTGTGGGTGTTGTAGCAGAAACCAAATTTCATGTGGGAGGCAATGTTTCTTACATAGATGTACAGGCAGTTGGAAAGATAGTGATGCTCTTGTGCACATTTAATGATGAGAAAAGAGAATTTGTTTGAGAGAACTGTGCTCTGGGAGGGGTCTGCAGTGGGACACAAAACGTGTTAAATATAGAAAGAGTCATTTCCCATGTTTTTTTGTGTGCACTAATGAGGTAATTAGGAAAACCTAGGATTGAGAGAGAAAGGGGCACTGGTGGCTCAGGCGGTTGAGGTTATGGGTTGCTGATTGGAGGCTTTGGGGGGTCGAACCACACCAATGCTGAGTTGGCACTGTTGGGCCCTTGGGCAAGGCCCTTATCCTATGCCATATATAATACCCAGCTACTGAAGTTTCAGGTCATCCTCAGTGCCAGCCCCAATGGTTTGCAGCAGGAAGGGCATCTAGTGAAGTAACCCAGGGGTAGCCCAAGAAAAGGAAAAAAGCATGGAAAGAGAAAGAAATGATGATGAAAATAGAATGGGGAAAAAAATTACATAAGAGAAAAGGTTGGACCAAGAATGGACTAAATCAATGTTAGAAAAAGCTCAAATCTTGCTTAAGCCTTATCCTTCTATTGTGTTTATTGCATTTTGCATTTAAGTACTACAGTAGGTGTGCTGGAACCTTGAGCATCGAGCATTACACACATTCAGGTGCTACTGTTAGTGCTCATAAATTTTACTTGCTCATTAAATTTAATGTACAGTGACTAGAAAACATAATTTAGTTATACTGTTGCTAGCAAAGGCAAATAAATAAGAGAATAATTAAATTATACTGAAACTTAAAGTAGATTCTAATCAACATTTTGTGCTGGTTGGTAGCAGATACACTTCTTGTAGACTGATTGTAGTAAAATAAGTGTAAATAAGTTTGTGTGTGTGTGTGTTTAAATCAGTTCATCACTATTTGGGCACAGAATGTGTTCAGCTTCTTTCATTTCCTGTGGCACAGAAGTCTCTCCACCCATGCCTCTTTCTTTTCATCGCCCCCTCCTTTACTCCATCACTGAGCCACATTCACATGTTCCTGACATCAGTTTCCGCCAATCTATTAGCCATCACCACGGCAGTGCACAAAGACATTTTTAGGAGGGGAAGTCACTTAGCTTATACATTCAACCATCAGAGGACTGACCAGTCTCTGCATTCCTCTCACTCAGTAGGCATGTGCACAGCCAGATGCTCTTTTTGTGTTTTGCCTTTTTTTTTTTTTTATCATGTGTTTGGCCTTCCACTTGGCCCTGCTTCTTTTATTATGAGTAGATCTTTAGCCATTTCTTTTTATTTTTGTTTTCACTCGTACTCCTTTCAGCTCCCAGCTGTAAGCTTTCCACTACTCAAGATCAAGAGGTTTGTTGCCATTTGGAATCTGGAGCAGGGTAGCACAAAAACTACTATGTTTCATTTCATAAATTAGACATTACATAAATGCGATCATTTACAAATAAATGTACAAATATATACACAACAGGATAAAGAACAGACTGGCGCTAATTTGTTTAAAGCCCAGAATGTACATTCACATGGCCTATTAGTGATTGTGTCAGGTGATTGCACAAGGTGAAACTCCCCTTAGATTTTGTGTGAATTGGTGCTAAATGTAATATTTTTCAGCCTTCAGCCTGTCAGCTTCACTGACACATGTGTAAGAAATCATCAGCAGTGCCTGAGAACACACACAGCAATGTGGGCATATTAAATAAAGCAGTGGTATTTTCTCTATCATCCTTTTTTTTTCTCCTAAAATGCCTTCGGAGGAGAATGCCTCACATTATTACATCATAAGTGAAGGCTGTACTTTGTATGCAGCTGCCTGCAGTCACTGATGTTGAGCACGACTGAAGCCTTTAGATGCCTGTTGTACAGTAGTTATACCAGGGCTTGGTGTTCAGCCGCTGCAGTTGGATGGCTGTCAGGCTTCTTTCTTGGAACATTTGCAAACAGCTTGTTGGTATGATAGTGTTATTTAACAGCTTGACAAAAAACGCCTTTGGAGGAGAAACTAAAGGAAGATTTGACTAAACACACATTGTCTGGAGAGACAAAAACAATGCAAGTTTAGCGGGTTTTGGTTTGAACTAAAGAGCTTTTTTTGAAAGGAACATTGCATGAATCAAGCAAAGGAGCTGAAATACATTCATGAAAAAAATGAAATAAATACAACTACCAATTTGCCCTTATGTGTGTAATACATTATATCATAAAGTTGTTAGATTTTAGTACTTTAGCCTAACATAATGAAGATACACAATACCAAAAAATTTATTTTCATACATTTCCTTATATATTTATTTAGTTTCCTGATGGGGAGAAGAGATTTAATGAGCTGGTTAGGAGGATGTGATGAGTTACATGTATAAGAAGTTTCTGTGCGTGACATACTGTATAGATGCAGTCGGTCATGTTGAACATACTGTATACAACTAGACAAATCCAGTCATGCAGTTCTATAGTAGATGCTGTGCTGCCAATCACACTAAGCTGCCTTCTTTAATGTACACAGGCACAGGTTTTATGCCGGATGCCCTTCCTGGCGCAACCCTCCCATTTATCCGGGCTTGGGAGTATCATATACATACTGTATATATACTGTATATATTAAGGTTTTTTTCCCTTTAAAATTTTTATGTTTTAGCCTCTTTTTTTTGGTGTCAAATGAGCCAGGTAAAAATGAAATGAATCATGGAATGAATCACAGTGCAGAAACATGGAGCAGAAAAGAGATTTGAGCGATGTAAGGCCTAACCAAGGTCATTTTAAGCTTTTGTATTTTCACTGTTTAAATCTGACAGCAGTACAAGCTGCTGTTATTTTGAATGCAGCCCTCTTTAGTCACCAGTTGGCCTGATGGCGTTCATGGTCACACATTTGGTCACATCATGCCAGTGGTAGTACAATGCTTAGTGTTCAGGCACTGCAGTTTAGATTAGAAGGCTACTTGTTGAAACATTCACAATTCGTTATGATGAAATTGAGATTTACCAGTTAATTTTGTAGTATGACAACATGACAAAGATGTTTAGCTTCAGTCTTGTGAAGTATCGTCACATTGTGCATGATGTCTATTCATCATTTTTTTTCTGACCAGGTTTGTTGTGTTTGATGTTTCTTAACCCAATTCCACACTTCGTTATATTGCTTTATCCTGCGTACAGGATCTCAGGGGGCCTGGAGCCTATCCCAGCACACTTTGGGCACGACAGGGTGCCAATCCATCACACTCTTACTCAATATGGGCAATGTGGGAATGGCAATTAGCCTTTAGTCTTTGGGAGGAGTCATTTCAAATCCATTTAGTTATTTTCATTGTTTGATACAGTCCAATCGTTTGCTCTTTCTGGATTAATAACATTTTATTTAGAGGCAGTGAACTTTTTATGATACATAATGTGATATTTTTGTCATAACAATAAAAAAATTCTTCTATTGTATTTTTTGTCACAAACTGTATATCAATTATTTCTTTGACCATCGAGTATAAATAAATTACAAGCTGGTATTTTGTGTTTCAAGCTTATAGTTCACATACTGTAATATATCACATAGAGACCAAACAAAAAGAAAAAAAAACTGCACTACTTCATGAAAACACTGCAAACATTTACAGTCTAAACGATTAAAATATTGTTTAAATTGTATTGTTTCAATATATGTTAAAATATTTAAGCAGTGGTGTCATAACACAATTTCATACTTGATTTATAGGAACCTTTCTGTAAACTGTTGTATTTAATATCTAAATTCAATTCAATTCAATTCAATTTTATTTATATACTGTAGCGCTTTTAACAATTGTCATTATCGCAAAGCAGCTTTACACAATCAAAAGAATTATTTAAGTTTGTATGGTATGTGAATGTGTATGAATCAAAATGGTC
>JAOVVA010000051.1:10234330-10247612 GCA_028565275.1 Leiocassis micropogon
AATTAAAAGTTATTATATGGATATGGAGCTTTACTCACTTTTTTCAACACACTGCTATTATTTTGAACACCACTGTAAGAGCCATGTGACAAGGCAATTCTCTTTTGGGAAAAAAAAAAATCAACCAATCTAAATAAAAGGCATCACAAAGGAATCATTGATTTTCATTCAGAATCTCAAAAGATCTGGGTTTAGCAGATCGGATCATTAGATCACACTCCTCCTGAGAGGTCGATATTTCAGCAGAGGAGGGAATTTGAACTTCATCCAGCTCCTTAAATTGCACATCTCAATAGTATTCTCTCACTGGGTGAGCTAGTAAAGCTTATTCAAAGATCTTGTCAGTTTAAAGTGAAACCTGCACCAGGATCAATGTCACCTATTAGACAGATCCATAGGTTTAATAGCACGTAGGGATATGTTAAATGCATTTTCATATGCACAATTAGGATGTGCAGGTTTTAGGTGTGTAGAAAATACTGTAATGGATTAAAATAATTATTTCTCTTTTTTTTGGCCACTTTTCCCGTTGGTGGTGATGGCTCTACACCTTCTATTGATTTCTGTCGTTTTTTCCTTTTTTACAAATGCAGGTATCTACACCCCTCCAATTAACCCTCATCTTTTAGCCAGGCCTGAGAAATATAGACACACTCACACACTCGTTCACACACTATGGACCAATTGGAAACCAATTACCCTACTCTGCATGTCTGCGGGACAAAATGGAGTACCCAGAGGAAACCTACCAAGAACATGCAAACTCCACACACACAGCACCAAGACCTGAGGTGGGACTTGAACCCTCGACCATGGACATGCAACTAACTGCTTCATTAACTAAATATATAAACCAAATATGTTATAAAAATTAAAGAAAAATTCTGAAATTCTTATTCTAATTACATAGTTTAAGGATTTTTTAATTAGATGGAAGCAATTATAATTCCCTCTAATAGGACAAATAAATTGAGTTTTGAAAATACAATTTTCTTCTCTTCTAGATTGTTAGCACCAATGCCTTTTATTGAAAATAATAATAATTAAAAAAATTATAATAATATAAAAATAAAAAAAAAAACTAAAAGTATATTGGCCGTTCTTTAGAAAATCACTTCAGGCTACAATACTGATATATTTTAATTGCCATGTTTTTTGTCTTTAACTACTTACAGAGGTATTAAAAAAAACCTGTGAAATTTTCCATCTATAGTAAATTGTTTGTTATTTATTTCCAATTCCAACCTGTCTTAAGGCACTGCCCTATGAAGTAACAGCTTCCAGAGAAGGTAAGGTGTTTTTTTCATGCAATGTTAGGTGGCAGTACAAAATACTCGAATACTCAGTTGCACCTAATTTTTAAGTATAAACCTAATAAATTTACTCAGACATAAAGTATCCATGATATACAGAAGCAGGTTGTAGATACATTTCAAAGACTGACAGAGAGAAAGGAGGAGATGGGGTGCGTTGTAGGTGCGTTGTAGACATCACTAATCAAAAAATACTGCTCACACCATGTTGAACTTTTCCAAAGCAATACAAAGAAATATAAACATTTCTCCTTTTTTGTGCATGTTTTTATAAGGAAGAGGTAATTATGGAGAACTTATAAGAACTTAAGAATTATAAGGAACTTGGCAATCCTGAATACAACCATAACTGTATTGGGGCAATTTATACTAAATATTTTTTCACATCAATATATGCACAATCCCATGTTAAAAATATCATCATCATCATGACCATGGTCTTTTTAATGCCACCATCTGAACAATATCATTAAAAAACTACATACTACAATTTTCCCCTCTACATGAGACACGAAAGCAACAACAACAAAAAAAAATTTCGCAAACCATTTTACACATTTATTTGGATTTTAGTTAATGTACAATAATTGACAGACAAACCATATACAATAACACATTTTTATATGACCTGCAACACTAATGTAGCATTTTACAAATCTCAGTTATCACCATACTTTTGTCATATAGACATATCAGCATTAATAACTGGTAACTTCAGCCAGATTCCACAGGTGATTGTTTTCACTGATAATGCACACAAATTCTCCCATTCTGCTTAGGGGTCTTGAACAGACTATCTGTCTGAGCCTTGGTATCCTGGTACCCTCTCTGCCATACTAAATCATACTAAATCTGGATTAAAAGAAATTAAAATAGTCTCTAGAGGGAGTTCTAGATGTACGTTTTATCACAAGTGTTTCAAACCTCTGCTACAAATGCTTTCTAATGGAAACTGATGCCCTCTGAAGGTTTAACTTGAAACATGTCAGTTTTGTGCTGCTACCAGGACTAACACTAATGCTGATACCATAAAAAAATAGCAGTGGTTCCAAAAAAGGCAAGGCAAAGGATTGTGGTCCAATTATATGCAAGTGCTGCCCTCTGCTGAAATGCAAAGAAAGATCACTTAACCACAAACAACAAAATCACATGGCTAAAGAAAAATGTATTCAAAGGCTGTGATTTAACTGTTGGCTAATTTCACTAGCAAAGTTAAATTATTCTGTGCATGGATAAAACCCACATGTCCTATGCTTACGGAAGCAATAGGGAAAATGACCAGCTGTTTGCCTATGGTAGTGGTTTCATGTTCTAATTGTCATTCAGCAGTTTGCTCTGTGCATGTATTTTATGTTGTTTAAGCAGATGGTGATTTATGTGAATGTGTGAGAAAAGAAAATGTTTAAAACTTGTTAAAGGTCAATTTTTTTACAGCCAAATCTTTGTAGGTTTAAACAAGGCTCTAAACATGAAGTTATTATAACACTTTTTTTAGTTTTCAAGTTCCACAGGCAGACTGGGTCTACGTCTCTCAGCCACTCAGGTATATTCAGTACGCACATTATGCAGAGTCCGGAGCACATCCTAGGAGCACCCCGGGAGGTAAAATGGGAAAAGACTCTGGATGGCACGCCAGTCCATTACAGGGCACCATTCAGACACAATACACTAAGCTGTGCAAAATGACCAACGGTACAAGACAGTTAAAGAAAGTGCTTGAAAACCGATGCACTGAAATTCCCCAAAGCCATATAACCTGGTGTCTCATGTCCACAATCTTCCATCTCTCTAAGTTAAATCAGGCCAGTTTGATGACCCCCAAATAGGTGCAGTCTCCATCCAGAGAGATATTTGCTGTGGGGCGGGGTATGAGCAGCTCCACTCTGTCGCCAACGTCAAGCTTTACTATTCCTGAAACAGCATAGGAAATGAGACTAAATCATTCTTGTCATTGTTGCTTGATGACTCAGTCTGAGTTAATTATGGAACTTTGTACCTGCAAATGGTTGAAACGTTATTAATGTTATTTTTTTAATTTTACGGTATCACCTACCTCCAGTGTAGCAAGTGTTATAGGGAACCTTAACATTCATGGTTTGGATGCATCGGAACAGAACAACATGCTGACTTTCATCCCCAACCACATGCTTTTTCATGCGTATAACTATGTGGCCCATTGCAAAAGTGGGGTCTTGGTAATAAACCTAAAAAAGGAAAAAACAAACAACAAAAAAGTGTAAATAAATGGCTTAGGGTTATTGCAAGTATCTAACAAGCAATCTATAGTCCATAGTACATAAAAAGTAGTAAAAAAAAGATTCTCTCAGTGCACATTGTGTGCTAGTTCCACTGCTTATGCTAAAGGCTCTTTTTTGTCATTGCATGTAAATACTGTTCAAACTGTTACCTGGGTAATGTTGGGTGGACTGTAGTTCTATACCTGACTGTAAATGAAGTAGTAGCCCTCCTCTTTGACCACTATGCCATCCTGATCTTCCTCAAGAGCCTCACCTCGCTTTAGACTCACTTGCCATGGAATGCCAGTATGTTTCTCTAGTGCAAACTCTAAGCAAAGCAAACAGCATAATTTTAAAATGTCTGTCAAAATATATATATAAAAACAAAACAAGTAGAGATTATTTTAAATATTATAACATACCGATGATCCATAACATTAACAAATTAACATTGTTTATTAATTATATACCAGTAAACTGGTGAAAGGATCATGGGCACCCATGGCTCACCCATGTCCCAGGTCCCAATCTGATTGAGCACCTGTGAGATTCACTAGCCAAAAAAGTCTGATCCACAGTCCTAATGTCCCAGTGCCAGGCACTACAGCACACCCCCAGCGGTCTTTTGGAGTCATGCCCGAGGGCCTAGCACCACCTTGTGACACAACGGGACCTCGGGAGTTGTAATGTTATGGCCGATCGATGTCAGACATTGTAACATAGAAGACCAATCCTGCAAATGAGTCTGTGGTACCTTTTTGAAAGATCTTCCTCTTGCTGTCTCCCATCATCTGCAGGAATGGCTGAAACACTAACCAAGGACATAGGACAATTTCATGAATTTTCAATCCGATTCACAAAGTTGAACATTATACGCTGAGTAAATAATGTCTACGCTAAGTAAATCATTTATATATATAAAAAAGAACTCGCTCTCTAAATATCTCCACTTTTCACACATTGGACGACCAGAAACAAGTCTCAGAAACATTTCTGTCTGTATATCTGTCCAGCCAGTTTTTTTTTACAGCATCATGCAAAACTGGCTCAACAGAATTTAATGAAACTTTACCAGTCCTTAGTTATTTGCTTGAAGTTAAATCTGCGCCATAAATAGAATCAAAATGTTCAGTAGACGTTATGAGTAGTTATTTGCCAGATTATGTCACATATTGCATTTTTTCTCTAGAGGTGGGCATGGCTATACACGTCACTCAACAGAGCCAATCAACAGGATACACAGTAAATACAGGGTAATTACAGTCATGCACGGGATTTAATAATCGACTTTGAACACGGTGGTGTATTTGGCTAACGACAAAAGAAGTACAACTTAACATAAACAAGGCTTAAAATACTCAACCTTACAAAATTGTATTTCTTGGTATTAATAAGTTAGGTATAAAGTTCTGCCATACAGGAAGACGGGCAGACATGTATGTGGGCTTCAACCTGACTTACGAACATTTGAGTTACCAATTTCTGCAGAGACGAACGGACCACAGATCTACGAATGTTTGTAGATGCGAACAAATAGCGGCAGTAGCTCACGTGTATTGTACAAAAAATAGACACTGCAGTGCACCAGGTGAAAAATCCTAATTTCAGAAAATCCTCAACAAAACAGTTGAGTCCAATAAAGCTCTGAAACAAAATGTCGTCTGGTCAAGCTTGCCATAAACACTATGTAGCATTGTCGTCCCCCGACGTCTTCCCAGGTTCCCTTTAATCAAGGTCAGCTGACCCTGCTGCAGTCTCCTCGATTTGAAGGTCTTGCAAGAAAAGAACCAAACCTGTGTGTGTGTGTTTTTATGCTTTACATCATATATTTATATCAAAGGTGTATAAGACTTTCTTTGTCAAACTTATGAACGAATCCGACTTACGAACATGCCTAGGGAACAGAACTCGAGGACTTACTGTATTTCTAAAAAAGCTTTACCCTTCAACAACGGATACTAACGCTAGTAAACAATAAACAGTAAATTAAAAGATCCTGTTTCAGAAGGATCAAATCATTGGCCTGCATTAAGCAAAAACAACCTTAAAATGATTAGAATTGGGTTAAGCACATTATTAAAACCTGAAAGGATAGTAATGAACTGTCAACAACGCGGAAGAAATTTTGCCAGTGTGTCAGTGTTGTTAAGTTTGTAAAAACAAAGTAAGGTCACTGCCATTGTCCTCCTGGAGGAGATGACTACCAACAGGATAAAAGGTTTCATCATAGCAATCAGTCAGAATAATTTTGTACAGACGTGCAGTGGCTCTTCCCCTTCATGCCAGGAAAATGCCCAAGACAGCTTTGACAGATGTTCATACAACCATTAATGAAATCTAAATTCTATCAGTTTGCACATCCCTTCCTGGAATAGAAATGTGTTTACTTTTTTGTTTTTTCGATGTGTTGTACATGCACAGTTTGGAATTTTTGCCTTTTTTTTTTCAATATTTTTTGCATCACTAGATTACGGTATTTGCTGATATAATGTTCTGGATACTGTGATACTTTTCCCTCTTTCCCAAATCTGTTTTCATTTTACTCGTTACTGCTTACAAGAACGCCTGAAAACAATGATATCTTGTTTCTTCCATCCGTGTGTTTTTGTCAATTCCGGCCCAACAATACTGCTTATTGACACTGTACTGCATTTTACTTAAAACACAAATTGCTTTTGCACCTTTAATCTTCCACCAGCTCTGAATGTAGTGCATATTTACTCATTTTACCTGCCAGATGTGTTAAAACCGCACCACCACATTTACCTTTTTACAGTAAGTCAAACAGGCAGTGCTTCCTGCACATGCACACTACTTATGCATTAGGCAGCCAAGAGCAGACTGTAAAGGGGCCATATTTACTGATAATTCCTCACTTGATAAGTTTGCAGATCACTATGCGCAGTTAAATCAACAGCAAAAAAAAAAAAAAGACTTGCCTGATTGTTCAGACTCACTTTGCAGACTTCTCTTCTTCAAACCGAACCGCTCCTGCTGCTTTCCAGAAGCATTCATATGCATTTTAGGAGGCACCACACTGTTCCTCACCTGCATGCTCCGAGGACAGGACAGAGAAGAAGTGACTCATATATTATCCGAAACCCTCAAGTAGAAATGTTATCAGAGTGCCGCACTACAACTCGTTTGAAAGGAAGTGCTAGGGCTGTTGATAAATTTAAAGCTTATCTGCTATTTTCAGATGGTGCCAGGCCTTTCATAAATCCTCTTTTTGTGTCATGTGGCAGTAATTTTCAGGGGGGGCGGGGGTACTACAAGGACACTCTTTGTATGTACGGTATAGCTACTGCAGGACTCTTATTAAAAAGGATGCTGGGGTGAGGGGTGTATACAGTACATGACACCATTATTTCCCCACTATCCCCGCATAATAATTACACCGCATTCTACAAACTCTGCCACCTCTTGGTATATCTCACCAGGGCTTTGTTCCCATCATCCTCATGTTGGTGTTGCTGAGGTTGAGGTCCTCTCACACTTTCCCCGGGTGTGTCCTTGCACCCTTCTCTCCTGCGGCTCACCTCACTCCTCAGCACCTCCACCTCTGCCTGCAGAGCCAGCACGTGGTACAGGGACAGAGCTGATAGCGAGGATGAGGTGATCGCCACCACGGTCGCAATCACTACGACCCATGAAAGCCTCTGACCCTCCACTCGAAGTGGAGCAGCACCCACTGCAGGCATTATCCACAGGTTCAGTGGGATTGACATATACTGAATAGATAAACACATTTTAAAAATGTCATTATCTTACAAAAGCCATATCTCTGGCCTTAAGCACTAAGACTATAAAAATGAATAAATTATATCTAATAACCAAAATCAAATACTTTGGTGCTTCACTATTCAGCAAAAAAGACCAAATGCATATCTGTACCCACGTTTTAGTTTTCTTGTGAAATGTTTTAGGTTAAAGGTGAAACGACTTTCCAGCAAGAAAGCAGAAAATGATGTAAACCTACCACAAGCTATTGTGTTTTCAGCCCATTAATGACTTAGTCCTCGAGTTCGCCTTGTTTAAAAGTGAAGCGAGGAACAAAAAGAGAAAGTGCGCGAGAGTGAGAAAGTAGAAAGAAAGAGAAAGAGAGAGAAAGAGTGCTGCCTTCATTTCAGTCAGTTAACCAAACCCCTACCAAACTTCCTGCCAAGCTCTCTACGCCTACTGTCATCAAATTTATCCACTACACATTCCATGAGAGAAAGAGAAATGAAAACCGTCTCACATATTGCTCAACATAAGTTTAGCTCTAACATAAGAGTAGGTGTAAATGAAATTGCCTGAGGTGTATCCGCACACACAAACACATACATCATAAAAAAAAGCAGTCTTGGCATGGACTTAACCTGCAATAAGGAAGAGCACGGATTATCATGTCAATACAGAATTACCAAAGGACTCATTTATTTATGGAAATATCGATGGAGGAACTAGACACTTATTAACACTGAAAGAATTTCCTTATTGGGCCACAATTTCCAGTATGCAAGTTAATTTAAGTTGAGAAGGAACTCTATCCAATCTATTTATATGAACAAGAATATGTGCATGTTCAACTGAATTAACAATGGTTGATTAAATCAGCTCCTACAAGTGGTTCATGCTCTTCTAGATCTTTTATTTGGTACAAACACTGAAGGATATCACAAGCAGTTACTCCCACCCAACTCCCCCCCCCCCACACACACACACACACACCACACATCATCGCCATGGCACTTTGAACTCTGAATAGTCATAAAAAAATTACGTAAATGTAGAACTCTTTACATTTCACTAGGAACCGACAGTATAGGAATGACTAAAAAAATCAATATGGTTATCAGTAATCTCTCCAGATATGGTTAGAAATCATAAGACACAGCTTCATAATAATGATAACGAAACCATTACAGATACAGCATTCGACACCCGTCATTCAGCGCCTCTTATGTTTCACACAAACAGTTGTGTAATTTGACAAACAGCTTGCTTATTGCTGAACAGGCAGTATTTTTTTTGGAGGCTGTTACTACCTTTACACCCATCATCAACATTTCTAAATATAACTGATAAAGCCCTTAAGAACAAATTCAACAGTGTGACAAATTATAGACATTTTTGGATTTCAAAATTAAGTTGCAGTCCAAGATAAATGCTGATTCATAAGTATATTTAACATTCACTTACAGTTGTGTGTGTGTGTGGGTGGGGGGGGGGGGGGGGGGGTCATGTGACTTAAATATCTGTAAGAAACATCCTGAGCGAATGAAAGGTAACTGTGACTCTGTCTGTTTAAAGTTGTGCTCCTCGAACAACGGTTAATATTTTTTCGGATAATGAATCTCATGATAATATTGGTTCAATTATTTCGTTAAACTGTTTCTTTTCTGCAGAAGAATGATTGTACACATGTTTAACAGAAGAAAAACAAGAATTTGGAGCACATGGTCCAAGGAACATACAGAAACACCCACTTAGATTATTAGTTCAGTGCTGCTGAAAGTCGAAAGATGTCTTTTAATTTGTCATGTCAAAGCTATCAACTGGTAGCTTCTCTGTACCAACATAAAAGGGTTTGTAAGGCAACACTCATCAGATTTGGATTGACCAACACGTGTGCAATGGGAAAGTTCAAGAAGCTCAGTGCAAATCTGAGAAAGACGATGGTAGATTTACACAAGTCAAGAATGTATTTTTCTTAAGAAACTGCATGTACCAAGATCAGTTTAAACATCTCTATGTAAGTACAAGTTATCAGAAGGTGTAACCACTTTGCCAAGTTCTGAAGGAGACCCACAAATGAGAGGAAATTGGTTTAGATGGTCAGGAACATCCCAAAACACCCAACCCAAACCCCTTTTAGAGGAAAGATTAGAGTTTGCTGGAGTAACTGTGATGTAGCATTTAATCCCAAGAACACTAATTGTTAAGCGTCATGTTTTGGAGTTGTTTAGCTGCCAGTGGATCTGGTGCAGTGCAAAAAGTAGATGCAATAATGAAGAAGGACTACCTCAGAATTCTTCAGCGTATCCTAATTATTAGCTAGAGGGTTGAAACCTGGGCAACATTGACTGTTTAAACAGAACAATGACCCAAACACACACATTAGCTGGGTGTAAAATGGATAAAGTATGGTTAGCTTTAAGCTTTTTAAGATCTAGCAAAAATGTGCGAACCATGCTTAAAAGTGAGGTCTGTGCCAGTGAACTGAACAGTGACAACTCTGCCAAGAACAGTGGGCAAATATCCAACCAGAATTCTGCCAGAAGCTTGCTGATCGCTATCAAAAACTTCTGTTAAAGGTGAATTTCACCAGGGCCATTCAACGAAATACTAGTGCAGTAAGTATATTTTTTAACCCTGTGTAGAAAATGCTAATTAATTTAAAGCTTGTACAGAACATTCCTTTCTTTTATTAACAGAAAATGTTGTACAATAATTCTTCCTCAGTAATTAAGTTTTTAGACAGAAAGAAAAATTAATTGTAGGCCCATAAAGCCTGGTCATTAATATTTATGATGAGATTATGCAAAATTCAGGCCTGCAACATGGCCTAAAACATTTGACAAATCTTAATGTTGACTCATGCACATGAAAGGGCTGTGTAAAATTAATTTGTCTGATAATCCAGAGATGAAAAATCGAGTTAGGGGTTTTTGGGGCTCTAACACCACATACACTAGGTACTTTTTCAAGAAGAGGATAATAATTAGATATTTGTGCAATAATCCAGCAAACAGTTTAATTTATTATTACATTGCTTGCTACTACTTTTTAGCCTGGTCAGGTTTCCAGGCAACTAACACACAGATCTGGGCAGCACACTGGAGCTTGCCTGGCAGGCTAGTAACTCTATTTACCGGTAGTCCACCACTGTGAAGGCCAAAAGCTTTGAAGTGCAGTAGAGCAATTTCCTCTATGAGAAAACTGGAACAATTTCTGAAACATCACCAGAGTATAGGGCTTTATTAAAACCAAGTACAGCAGCACAAGACCTGTGCTCTTAGACATCTTATTTACAACGGTTGTACAAGAGGTGTACTTGCAACACTATCACACTCCTACATTCTTTACACCTTACACTGTTTGAAGCCTTCTATCAGCCACAATGATTCACAACCACCTTTGGATGAAGCGAGTATGCAACACGCTCTGAGCATCTGCTGGTCGGACACCACAATGCCAGGCCCCAAACTGTGATGGTTCTCTCAGAAAATTTCCTGAGTCCACATTTAGTTTCAATTATTTCTACTAATTCCATTTGCCCAAATAATAATAATAATAATAATAATAATACCTTTAAAAGCCAACAGAATGAAATATGTTCAACCCACAGGAAAGGAAAAAAGGAAAAAAAAAAAAAAAAAACACTGGTTGCACCTGTAAGCACAGACATACATCTCTGCCTTTAAAGAAATACATCTCTGCGCGGACGTAACATCTGTCTTTAAATGTTAGCTCTTAAGGTTTTTTTTTTTTTTTTTAAACATTCAAGTCACACTGCATCAAAACAGGGACAAGTAAAAAATAAAAATAAAATACTTAACACTTTGCCTGACATTATTAGGCAAGTATCTTTATTATACAGTATGGTGTGCAGTCAATGATCATTTGGTATACCTGGGATGGTAAAGTCTCTGTATAAAAACGCCTGTACAGTCGGTACAAATGAGTGTGTGAAAATGAAGACTAAGAAGACATTGCATTATATGAGCATATCGTTCATGCATTCATATTTTAACTGAAAGCTCTGAATGTATGTAAAAATGTGTCCTCCTCCAATCACAACTCCACCCCCCCCCCCCCCCCCCCCCCCCCCCCCCCCACACACACACACACACATGTCCTTAATATAATAAGTGCTAGAAATGGAGCTGGGCAAAATGGGAAGGGAGCGTAAAAATGAACATTCTATTACAGCAGGTCCACACTTGTAGTAGTGGAAGCAGTCCTTAGATGATGGTGACGCTTGCTGAGCCCTGGGACGCCTCCTCTTGAGCATGGCCCTTGAGCAGCTCTTTCATAAACTGCTCAAGAGCAGCGAAGTAACCCTGGCACTGCCAGGTATCGTTGTGTGTTCCCTCAGGGAAGATGGCGAGGCGCTTAGTCCGCGCAGGCGACAGCTCGTATAGCTGCTTCATCATGACAGGTGGGATAAGTTGATCCGACAGGCCTGAAATAAAAAGCGAGGGCATGCGGCACAGCGCCACATATCTGTAAGATAAAAATTTGTTCTTATAGCACCAAAGGGGCAGGTAGCGCATAGGGAAGAAGGAAAAGAGCGTGGATGCCATATGTGGGATGCTCAAGAACGTGTTCTCCACCATTATAGCTGCCACGCGATGTGGGTTGACTGAGGCCAACCTGATAGCCACGGCCCCCCCAAGAGAGCGGCCAAACAATATGATTTTAGTTTTGTCAATGTCGGGCCGAGACATTACATAGTCCAGTGTGGCCTCAGCATCTTGATAGAGACCCTCTTCACTCGGCTCACCATCACTCTTTCCATAACCTCTGTAGTCTACCAGAATCACGTTAGCTTTAAGATTAACAAGCATGAGCAGCGCGTTGGGCACACGATGTCCGATGTTCCCTGCATTGCCATGAAAATACAAGATGGTGGGCACTAGAGCAGGATTTTCACCTGTGTAGCGCAGCAAAATTAGGTTGAGCCGCACACCATCTTTAGTGCGTATATAGACGTTCTCATTTGGAATTCCAGTAGGCATGGGAACATAAAGGCGTGAGGAGGAAGGCTGGTCAGGGAAGTACAGGAGCACATCCTGGAACTTGTACAGGATCCCAGCCACAGAGGCCAGGATGAGTCCCAGCAGCAAGATGCCTCCATAGAGATGGAAGGTAAGGATAAGAGGCAGCAGTGAGATGCGACAAACTCCCCAAGTCCAGGAGCCCACAGTGAGCAGGCATCGCTCCAGGATCCCCCAAAACCTCCATGATTTCTCCATGACAAGCCGTCTGATAGAAGACGCTCCAATCTCACTCTACAGGGAATCTAGACAGAAATCAGAATGCCAAAAAAATTAAGTGAAATTTGACAATATTAGGATTGAGAATTGCTTCAGATTACACATCATATCTCTATGGTGTGATAAGTATGATGTGAGGCAAATTATTATACACACATGCTTAAAAGATAGACAGGCAGCTGTATTTGGGATACCTACATTTATTACATCTTATAAAGCCCTGCTGCATCAACGCAGTGTTTTCTACAAGCCCATCTTATCAAAACCAATGCACCATAAACTTACAACTCTGTCATGTTCTCTCATCTGTCCTTTTATGTCATTAAAATTTTTTGAGAGAACGATAAGGCAAATAACTAATTTACATGCATTACTCCAACTGCATTTCACCGGAACGTTGCCAGTCATCGCTGCTGTGGAGTTACAGATGTGTGAGTAATAATTTTTCTATATTAGTCCTAATGTACAAGAAGCCTAGGAACTGTTTTACTCTGTAGAAATTACCAGACACACATGTTACTGAATCTACTGTCCAGGATGCAAAGAAATCGGACTGATGTGAACTCTTCATATAATTCTGTGTAATTGCCTTAATACTGATCTTGATGATGCTGTAATCAGTTTTAAAGAAAACCGAATGGATCCTTTTAAGATACAGTGGGACAAAAAAAGATTTAGTCAGCCACCAATTGTGCAAGTTCTCCCACTTAAAAAGATGAGAGAGGCCTGTAATTTTCATCATAGGTAT
>JAOVVA010000051.1:10247813-10259925 GCA_028565275.1 Leiocassis micropogon
GTAGGTGACCAAATACTTATTTTCCACCATAATTTGCAAATAAATTCTTTAAAAATCCTACAATGTGATTTTCTGGAATTTTCTTATTTTGTCTCTCATAGTTGGGGTATACTTTTGATGAAAATTACAGGCCTCTCTCATCTTTTTAAGTGGGAAAAGGCACAATTAGTGGCTTATTAAATACTTTTTTGCCCCACTGTATTTGTTAACAGAATTATACAATAGTTGGTTCAGATGGAGCAATCTGACACATTCCATGAGTGTTTAGGATGGACTCACTGGTGTGTTTAAATATAAGCATCACTCAGTGTCCCAGGTCTTATAATAATAACCATTAATTACACTGACTATATGTTGGCTGCAGTATGGGTGAAATAGGTCTTTACGGTCCTCCATACTGACAAGAGAGCAGGTGCCTGTCAAAACCTAGACTCAAAATCATCACTGCTTCCAAATTGCACAGTCAGTCCAAATCTTATCTGAGCTGTCCCTGTTTTTTTTTTTTTTGCATCTGCAAAGATAACTAGTTCCTTTGCAGCAAGGTGAATTTCATATCGCTCACCAACTTCTGATTACTACTTGGTGTGTGCAAGACTAGATTTCCATTTAACACGAATTCGCATTCAACCCTGGAACCTGAAAGTTAATGGAGCTGTTATGCTAAAGTGGAATAAGTGACAATATAAAGAGAAACGAGATTTACAGAACTGTCCACCACCTCCATTGTTTACTCTCCTCACCTTTTGGCTAAATTATTACACCAATTACACCAACTGTCTCCGGCAGTCACAGTTAGTTATTTCAATGTGTGTTGGCGAAGCAAAATAACTGGTTAAATAAAGACAAAAATCATAATCTGTTGACAAAATATTTTTCAGTGTTACTGCTGTAAAAAAACAACAACAAAAAAAACAGCAATATCAGCACAGTTGTGATGGCTTCGGCAGTCTGGCTGCGCCTTCATACCAACAACTGCGTCGCAGCCGTGCTAATATTCCAGCACATCATCACTCTATCTCATGTGATATTGTTTAAATAGTCTGTCAGGTGTGCTGTCACAATTATGTATTTTTAGCGTCAAGGAAAGGCAGGGGACGTTTTAGACCAGTCATCCCTAGATGATGTTTAATGAAGATTTTGGTGGATGAACGGAAGATGAAACGGTTACCTGCGTGATCTACTCAGGTATCTTCATTTATGCACACTGGCCCAAAGACCCGGTATATATGAAGGGCAGACAGCAGGTTAGAAGGAAGCAGTGGACACCTGGCTCCACCTTTCTGAGCGTGTTATCTACAGGCAGCTGTTAAACGATTGCTCAGTGCTGCAGATGTGAACGCTGAACCCGTGATAGTTACACTTATTACACAAACCACTAGGTGTGTCGCCGTAACTGTACGTTACCTGTTAATTAATGCTTGTGGCTAATGTTAGCAGCACACCGAAGAAACGAACACTAACGAATCAGTCACGTTAATCCTTTTAGCAACGGAGCTAACCCAAACCAGCTCGTGACATGACGGTTATTTACACACAGACGCACTTTGCCAAGCTTAATCACTGCTGTCATGCTAACCGACTGTTAGTTAGCAAACCTGTTGTTAGCTACATGTTTATTAGCTAAACTTACCCTGCTAATACAAACCATACGACTATATGCACGTACTTACATCTGTTTCACTCTTCAAAGGCACATCTTCAAACAATAAGGAAAACGGGTTCTTCTGTGTGCTAAATGCACACGTCTGTCCATTCCACACGGGCTCGGCTACGGCTTAGCACACCAGTCAGACCGCTTTTTCAGCGTGTCACACAGTAATCTGTCCGACCGGAAATATACGGCACCTATTAGAAACTGTCCGGGTAAATATTTTAAATATTGCTTATACGTTAGTACGGGTACACATAATGTTGGTTTAAATTACACTTCATATACGAACATTTGAGTGTTAATTGTCAGATGTTTAAAATGTACATTAAATGTTAGATGTAGCCTTTAGGGTGTCAGATTTAACGTGTACAAGAACATCCCTCCGTCTCCACAAAAGCAAAAGTGTCATAGTATCCCATGGCAAAAAACCCTCTTGCCTAAAAACTGGGTTGTTATCTCCACTGGATACCATGGATATGGAAAATATGGTCGATAAAGGGTTAACCGCGCACGCGTAAACGCCACCGCCATTTTGGAGAGGGCAATTTTCCAAGTGACTAGTAGTGAATTTGGAAATCAGACATAGCTTGCAGCTGTGCAGCACTTGGATGTTTAGAAGACTTGCTGAGATTCATGGGCAACACCAAATGACTACACCTCCCAAGTGAAAGCTATGACACTGTGTACTTTACACTTTATTGTACGCAGTGTTATATTGTGGCTATGCATATCTGTTACACCTTCTAACCACTAGGGGCAGTAAGAAACACCTTCCTGTGTGCGTGTGCAAAGGCTGTGTGCTGAGAAGCTACTAAGGTATATGATGCAGTATTTGCTCTGACAGGTGAATAACGTTTATATATTGTTTATTATACTGACCCCATTCAACCAATAAGAGGTCCTACAATGGGCACACGAACATAAAAACTTGACCATGGAGCCATATAAGAAGGTGGCCTGGTCTGATAAATCCTGTGACACAAGGATGCATTATGGAAAGAAGACAAGCTGGAAAAGGCAGTGTCATGCTTAGATGACACTTCATGACATTGACTCCTTAATGGCCATGGCCTCTTTCAGCAAGGGAATATACCTTGACAAACTGAAAAAATTGTTCAGGAATATTTTCAGAAATATGACAAAGGGTTTAAGGCATTGACTCCAAATTCCCCAGCTCTCAATCCAATCAAGTGTCTGTTTGATGTGTTGGACAAACTAGTCTGATCCACAGAGGATCCACCTTGCAACGTACAGCACATAAACAATCTACTGATAAGGTCTTGGTGCCAGATAGCAAAGTCCTTGTGGAGTCTGTGAGTTGATGCGTCAGAACCGGTTTGGCAGCTCCAAGGGGACCTACATAATATTAGGCAGGTGTTTTTAATGCCATGACCGATCGGTGTACACAAAATTAAACATTTACAGACACCTGACCATAACACCCATATGTGCTTGTTAAACATTTCATTAAAGATTTAGTCCACCTTGGCTGTTTAAATAACCACCACTCTGATATAAAGGCTTTTCACTAGAGTAAGACATTCGTCCACAAGAGCATTAGTGAGTTAGACAGCGATGTCAGGTCAGGAGGTCTGGGGTGCACTCAGGATTCCAGTTCATCCCAAAGCTGTTTAGTGGAGTTGAGGTCAGGCAGTGAAGTTCTTTTACACCAACACTGTGGGCAGGTTTGGGTTAGGTCTGTTAAAGTTATGAACAACCAAAACAAGTTTATGTCTTTTTCTTAATCTTTGTAAAAGCGCCTGGGTACAATAATAGCAAAAAAGAGGAAGGAAAATGCCTGCATTGATCCTGGCATTTACCTGACTGGGGAATGTTTTTATTTAAATTCTCATTATCATTCCTCAGCTCCATTTTAGTATGTTTGAACTTGAAAATATCATCAAAATCTGAATGCAACACAAGAAGGTGTGCTGTTCAAATATTTATTCAGTTATGTGTAATGTATTAAGTATTTCTTTACTAGCACACTGCATAATGTTAGTGTCTCATTTCTGATAACTGCATAATTTTTTTTAAACCTATGATACTTATAATATTTCTCTTTATTCTTGTCAGTTGCACCAATGTCAGCCATGAGCCAAACCTAAGCTGGGGTTTGTATGATATCTATCAAGATCGAATCCCTGCATGTCAGTAAACAACACATACACACAAACTAACAGATTACATCTCTGTATTTATTTTCATTAGAACACATTTTTTAACCATTTTAGCAGTAGTTTTCATACCTTTGAAAAGATCATGAACTGTGAGCTTGTTTTATAAATAATTCCTCAAAGTCGTTTGTAAAAAATTAAAGAAGATACTGAACTAAATCATCTATATTATTACAATATACCGGTAATATAATAATCCTTTTCTTTAAATAATCATAATCTTAATGTTATCTCTATATGCCTTTTAACCTCTATATGCCTTTTTTAATTTTTTATATTTTTTCTGTTGTTTTGCTTTTGTTTATTTTTTTTTCCTTTTTTAATCACAGCCTTCAGGTGCAGAGGTTGTGATTCAGAGGATAGTCCTTATGGTTAAACCACATCACTCATAATAGTTCTCAGTCGAAACAAACAAACAAAAAATTCTGACACTTTCAAAAATAGGAATAAAAAAAGGACACAAACCCAGAATGCAAGCAAACCTCCAGAGGAAACAGAACCACATATAGTTAAGCATTCTTATAACATATTTACAACAGAAAAACGACTGAGGTTTAGGGCTGCATAGGTCCACAGGATAGTGAGAGAGAGAGAGAGAGAGTGAGAGAGAGAAAGTGAGAGAGAGAGAGAGAGAGAGAGAGAGAGAGAGAGAGAGAAAAAGTATTTCCGCTTGCTTAGTGAAAATGAGGGATGGGCCACTACTTACACAGATGCTTTTATAGCTGAGAGTGAACATGTACTGTGTGTGTGCAAGCATCAAATACATCTTATTTGTAGGTTTGGTGGTATTCAGCAATATTAGCAGGCACCTGTTACATTCATTCTTGTGGGTCACTGAGGCATAGTTACTGAACCCACGCACACATACACACACTGTGAAATGGTACAAGGTGAGTCGGGTTTATTTTGGCTACCTGCAATTAAAATGATCTTCACAGATTTGGTATGCTGAAGCCGTGTGACATGGGGGTGCTGACATTAGCTGTAAATTTTGTTTCATTCAACATCAGTGCTCATCAAAGTTAGGCTGAATGACATAGCCAATACAGTAACATCACAGACCTTGTGGTTTTCAATTTGTTTTTCCTGAAATTCAATGTACACACAGTGTACACACAGTATAGGTGAATGATTCCGGAAGCGGGTGTGTCCCAGCGCAACTTCATTAGTTTCATGTGCTTGTGCTGCTGAACTCAACCTATTCTGGAGCATCAGGCTTTTCTGCACATTTTAAAATGTTTCTATCTGCATTTTTTCTGTTCTCTGTCTGCTATGGCTTCCCTTCCTATTATCATTCCTATTATTATCTTCCTTGTTCTATTCCGTTCTCCTTCCTCCTGACGGGTCCAGATGGAAGGGACGGAACTGTTTATTTGTGGATTAGTGTGTGTCCGCTGTGCATGTGTATGTGTGAGTGTGTGTCTGGAGGAGGTGAATGGGGTGGATAAATCCTTATCTGTCGCTCTCTTTCTCTCTCTCTCTCTTCAGAACATGTGGTCTCAAAAGAGACGCTAGTGTTATGAGTACGGTAATAAGATCTCAGGAGGGCCATCTCTCTGTGCTCTCTTTTAATTATTCATTAGACAAGTCCTCGCTGTACCAAAGCCATGCCATAATGAATGACCTAGTAATTTTCTTCCCATATTTATGTAATTTTTTAATAATTTTACTTGTAAATCAATTTAGATCTTGAGTTAAGTTTCCTTATGTATTGAAGAACTGGAATGAAGCGCAAGCTTACTGGATGAGAAACTGAACTAGGAATGTGTTCAAATTTGTTTTATTCTTATCTTATTGATGTATTTGATTTAGTTCTACAGTTTGTATTCTTCCATAATTTAAGAAGCTAAAACAATGTATGTCCGTATATCAAGGCAATGTACCATATAATATGAGGGCTGTCCTGAAAGTAATACAAAAGTGGGCATAACGTTTTTATTAATTGACATAGGCTGTTCAAATTGCACAAACTTGTTGGTGGAGTAACTCTTCCTCTATACAAAGGTACTACTCAACATTGGTTACATCTCTCGGCATGCATTTGCGCCATCTTTGAATCCATTTGCGAATCCTCTTTGAAAATCCCCTTCGTCGCAGTTGATCTTCTCCCACAGCAATACAGAATGTTTACGGAGAATCCACACAATGGGAAACCATCAACTGCAACAAAGAGGATTTTCAAAGAGGATTTGAAAGTTGGGTTCAAAGATGGTGCAAATACATTGCTTGTGATGGAGACTTTGTTGAATAAGAATCTTTGTATAGAGGAAGAGTTACTCTAGCAACATGTGAAATTTGAACAACCTATGTCGGTTACTTGGTACACTTGGTACAGCCCTTGTATTATTCATTCACCAAAAAAAAAAAAAATCTATATTCAAACTGCATTAAATACATTTCCTTTGATTTATAGGAAGTCTTATTATCCCTGTGAGATAAAGAAGTGAAAGGAAATTTGATGGCAATGAAGTGAAGATTGTGACTGTTTTACAAATGTATGTCTATGAAGCTTATTGATTTATCATTAATTTTCCATTAGACTAAATTTGGTGAATCAATTCAGTCTCTAAAAATGAATTAGCTGAACTTCAACTCCAGTTCAAATCCAGTGCATTAAATTCTTGGTTTCACACCCAATACAGTTGAATGTGCTAAAATTCATAATGAAGGAATGTCAAATTACTTATAACAATTTAGCAGAAATACAATAAGGTTAAGGGTTACTGAGGGCAACATTTTGATCCACTCAATCTATCATCCTTAGTTTCCTTAAAATTATTTTATAAAGGTGTAAGAAGGGGCGCAAACTTTGTGAAAATTTGTAGTAAATTTCTTTCGAACGAACATTGGTATTTTATATCGATTTTTTTTTTTTTGGAAATTACAAAGAAATTCCAAATCCATATATTTATAAAATATTTATAAAAGAAGTCAATGAGCCCATGCTAGTTAGTGATGAATTCCAATTTGAACAATTTGGGTTGTACTGCAGAATAAAGTTGCTGACCCTGTCTCTGCCGCCAGTCTAAGAATACTGTTTGGAGCCCAAGTTATGTAATGTGACTCAGATTAATCATGAAGTACAAATCCAAACACTCATACTCTTAAAATGCTAATCATTATTGTGTCTTTGAGCCAATATGAATATGAATGTAGCTCATATTTGTTAGTATAACTGTAGAAAAACAAGGGAAAAACAGGAAATCAGCCCTTAGCATCTCCTCTCCTGCTCTTACTCAATGGACAAAAAGAAATGAAAAAGAAATACAGAAAAAAAAAAACTCTCATATCTTTGGGTCACTCATAAGAGACCTGGCCATAGGGAGCTGCGTGACTATGGTTGATCGTCACGACTATGCAGCAACAAATATTTATTTTATTAATACATGTCTATTCCAGGATAAAACGGAGCTGTCCAGGCCATATTACTCTCTACAACCAAGGATTGCAGAAGTGTGTGAATGTGTGCATGTGTAAACAATGAAAAAGCCCTTTACAGTGGAAGAGATGAGATATTCCGCAAAGCAATGGATACTCTTTTGGTTGTTTTGTCTCCTGTGTTCTTTCTGGCTATGTCCATATTCCAAATACAATTAGCTGAGATTTGCTTGAAACGTGCTGCGTTATGAATGTGTTGTCTTCATACCATTTGGGTTTTTTACTAAAATTTAGACTGTTAAGTCTAAACAGGAGTAATAACATGCAGTTATCGAATATAGTGTAGAGAATATATCTATATATTTATATAAATATACTACTATGGGCAAGGGAAAACGCAGAATTAAGGACTGTATGCTTTAGTGGTAGTTGAGTGGACATAGAAAAGAGGAAACATTTCCCTCTATAATGAGTCATATTTCAAAAGATTAGATTTGAAGGCTTTTTCAACAATCATGTCTATATCCAGTCAATAACCTTTTTTTGTATATTGCACAAGTAACCGGAGCTTTAAAACCTCATGACCTACCGTCCCAAACGCATTGCACTGGCAGAACTACTGTATCAGCTTTAGCAAGGGAGAATCAATTAGTAAATCAGAATGCTGAGTTTGAGCTCAGGATTTGGACTTAATTAGGTAGATTTGTACTTTCTGACTTAGAACACTTCCCTAGGCTCCATAGTAGTCCTTGTGATGGACAGAGCAGCATTTATGAAGCATATGGGTGGGTACAGATATGCACACATACACACACATGCACACACTCGTATTTTCATTTTTATAATATACACGTAACCCATCCATGTGTCCTATCCTTTCCTGCACAAAGACCAGTAATGAAAAGAAAACAAGAACATGAAGAGATCCTGTAGTCATCTAGTGCAACTGAAATCCAAACCATTTGACACAGTGTAAAAAATATGGTGCGAGAGAACTCCACCCTAGAGAGGTCTCTTTCAACAAAAGGCTGTGGTGTTGTCCCTTGTTCATGACATTGGACTAAGTTTGTCCAGTGTTCTTAGATGTTCGCGAGTCAGTCCGTTTGTTTGCTCTGTTGATTGCATGTCCACAGTAATCCCGTCCTGCACTAGGAGTCCCAGAAAGCACTGCAATCAATCCGAACTGGACTGACTACTGACGTTTGCTGGCTGTAATGATCGTCTGCCTCGTCACTCCTCATTAGTAGAGTTCTCCTCCAGGGAGGACATGGTGCTGAGGTTGTGGGAGGCTGTGATTGTGGCCACAGTATGGAGCAGGACCAGGACTAGCAAGCACAGTTTGAGCCTGCTGTTGCACAGTCTGGAGTTTGCTGACGAGCTCAGAGACGTCCCGTGCTGGCATGACGGGTGAGTTCTTTTCAAAGTCCCTTTGGAGCTGTTGTCAGACTTGCTGTCCCATCGAACGTCACAGCACTCTGCTTCTACATCTGAAGAGCTGTCTTCTAGAAGCCCTGAGAGACACAGCAACACATTATTAGACAGCATGCACTAACAGTGGGTTTGGAAACACATCATTTCACTACACCACTTTCACTTCCAATCTTTATCAAAAATCAAAATTCATTTTTTGACACTTTTTTTAGTAAGACTATATAATTATTCAGACAAAGCAATTTGTGTATAAAGAACTAAGATAGATAGAGTTATCACTGCGTGAGGAGAATGCCTGAGTTAATATCTAATATTCAAAACAACCTTTAAAAATAAAATAAATAAATGAGGTTTGCACATGATATTTAGACACATTTTAAATATATTACAAACACTCAAACTGCTAGGACAATGAATTTTATAACCATAAAATGTGTGCGTTTAGAAAAAAACTATGTTGTTTTTTTTTTAATGAAAAAAATCGCACTGAGTGGTAGAGATGGACTGACATCCTTTCCACAAATAAATTCAGGATAAAATGCAAATGCTTAGTGTTAGTTATAAATATTGGAAATGGAAATTGCTTTTGGAAATCAACAAAACAAGCTGGCAAGGGATAAAATAATTTACCAGGATGCCATGCTTTCAGCTGGTTTATCAAACCTGTAGTGCAGGTCCTTTTGTAAAACCCATTTTCCTGTGAAAAGAAATATCCCCATATTCTTTCAGCTGTCATTCTGGGAAATTTTCAGCTAGGGACCAGATTTTTTTCCAACCTACTGTAAGTAAGCATTGTTATGTTCCAGGGAACTCAGTGGACCAGGCAGTGTGCACCCTGGATGGGATGCCAACCCTTTGCAAGGCCCAAGCACACCCCCACATACACAAACAATCACACACTACGGGAAATGGCAATCAGCCTACACACTGCGTGTTCTTGCACTGTGGGAGGAATACCCACAAAGCACAGGAAAAACATGCAAACACACCCAGACTGGAGGTGAGATTTGAACCACCAACCCTGATGGTACGTTGCAACAGTGCTATGCCTGAGCTACTGTGCTGCCAACATAAAAACTATTGAGCAGATATCAATTGGGAGAAAAATGCAAGTTACTTCCTGTGGTAATTCCACAAGTACAACACAAATATATATGATATCACTCTTTAACACATTTGGCTCAAAAGTTGAAAAGGCTGGTTTGCCTCTTCACATGTGAAGGTAGGAAAAACTCAACATTTTGCTACATCTCTGTGTGACCAGCAGGTGGCATTGCAAACAAACTCTGATGAATGAATGGAGGCCTTATTGCACTGCAATGCAACTGCAGAGAGCCAGATACAGTGTACATGCCTACCTGTGCATATAAAACTAGGGCTTCCACCATAAATTAACTCGTCATTGTCAGGCAATATGAATGGACACCTCTGCTGGACCTCCAGGCAGTACTGTCTGCATGGGATCCTGTTACTGCAATGCATCTGCGTGGTCTGGAAGTACTGGAAACACAGCCAGTGTTTGTAGACAGTCTGAAAAATAGAAAATGCAGAGAAAGACAGACCAGGGTCAGTAAGGATCCACTGTAGTTGATTACATATCACTGATACTGTGCTAACAGTTCGAACTTAATACCTCCTGCCCTAGTATCATGGCAACCACCCCCCCCCCCTCCCCTGATGCACATGCATTTATTTTCCTCCTCTCCACCATCCAAATATTCCCTCCACCATCCACAGACTTAATCACATTGTGTCCTGCACGTTTGCAGCATATGGGGCATTTTATGCTCACAGAACAGCAGAAAATACTGAACACAGATTTTGGCATCGACAAGATTTCATGCTAGTTTTTTTCACAGCTAGTCAATCAAAAATAAATGCACCATTTTGTCCTTTAAATATGTTCTTCTTAATATGGTATGCCCATCTTTGTTTTGACAGCAACTACAGTAATCCCATGGCACCGAATTATCCTTGTGTCAGAACCTTTGTAAAGTTTTAACAAAAACGTTATTACAATATTACTTCAGGTAGGCTGTCAATCATCAAACCATCTGACAACAAAGTGGTGAAGACAGCTGTCTTTATAAATGCACTGTTGATGGTTACACTGACAGTTCACGATCAGTTCAAATCAGTGCTCAGCAAAAGCTACATTTCACATCACATATCACATTATGTACACACAGGTATTAAGTAATTAACGATGTTTGTAAGCAGAGATTTAAAAAATGCTTGTTTTGGGATGTCTTCGGTTTTAAAAATGCTTTGTTCATTGTTCTTCAACACTGATCTCTGTATGTGCATGAAAACAAAAGAAACACTCTATATGATACATCTTCCTTGGCACACAATCTGATATCCAGGTCAGCATTAAAAAGCTTGATGAATGAGCATTAATGCACTAATAGCACTTAGTCGTTGAGAGCTTGAGAATGTCTTTTATAGCTACTCATCATTTTTCGCTAAGACAACACATGACATCATATCCACTTAGCTGTCACAATTACTAATAAAACACTGGCTTTTTCTGGGTGTACGTCTCATGTCTTCAATCTGCAATGGATGGATGCATGGATGGATGGATGGATAGACTGATAATCCATATAGATGGATCAGGGTGACTGATACACACAGCTGTAAGAAAAATATACAGAATGGTGTAAAGATGGGACCCTGGGACTGATATACGCTATATGGCCAGAGGTTTAACAGTTGCAATAAAGTTGAAAGCCACAATTGTCTAGAACGTCATTGTATTCTGTTGCATTACAAATTCCTTTCACCGGTTCAAGTGGACAAGGTTCAAGTGGACAAGGTTCAAGTGGAAGAAGTCAAGTGACCTGTGCAGAGCCCTGACCTCAACCCCATTAAATACCTCTGGGATGAATTGCAATCCCAACTGTATACCATGTGTTCTCTCTTGACATTCAGTGCCTGACCTCACTAACCCTCTTGTGGCTGAATGGGCAAATCCCCACAGCCATACTGCACCATCTAATGGAAACCATTACTATAACAGCAAAGAGGGAATTAATCTGAAATGGGATGTT
Organism: Leiocassis micropogon; assembly: GCA_028565275.1. Taxonomy (NCBI): domain Eukaryota; kingdom Metazoa; phylum Chordata; class Actinopteri; order Siluriformes; family Bagridae; genus Leiocassis; species Leiocassis micropogon. The sequence goes on from JAOVVA010000051.1 coordinate 10,259,504, forward strand.
CGATAACCACAAATGAATGTGATATTTACAGTAGGTGTACACATACACTATATGGTTGCTGAACATCCTCTTCGAAATGTTTGGCATTAATATGGAGTTTGTTCCAATCGTGTCCACTTCTGAGAAGGCTTTCTCCAGATTTTGGAAGATTGCTTGTGGAATGCTGTCAACAGTTACTGTTATACTTTTATACTAGTCGATATAGTTGAAATGATATAACACTAGTTGCAATAGCCTTACATCATTCTTATTATGCTTTTGATTCAAGATTTGATTAAATGCATTGCTCAGCTTATATTGCTTCATTGTCGAGCTACTGATAGACTTTAGATTTTAGCACTCACAACTAATATCACGGCCAGCTAGTCATACATAGATAGATAGATAGATAGATAGATAGATAGATAGATAGATAGATAGAT
>JAOVVA010000051.1:10277986-10314205 GCA_028565275.1 Leiocassis micropogon
CTCACAATCTCTCCTCTGAACATGTCCAAACCACCTCAATCTGGCCTCTCTGACTTTATCTCCAAAACATCTAACATTTGTTGTGCCTCTGATGAACTCATCCTTGATCCTATCTATCCTTGTCACTCCCAAAGTCACCTCAACATCTTCATCTCTGCTACCTCCAACTCTGCCTTCTGTCTTGTCTTCAGTGGCACTGTCTCTAAGCCATAGAGCATCGCTGGTCTCACCACTGTCTTGAACATCTTTCCTTTCACTCTCGCTGACATTCTACCTTTTTTTCTACCTGTCTCAAAATAATACAATATTGTCTTATGCCCTGAAAAAAAAAATTTCTTTTGGAATGTTTTTCACTTTTTCTTGGCCCCTGTAGCACCCTACCCCAAAACACACAGCATGTAAAATCACCACTAAATTACTTATAGTGTCTTACTTTATCTTCCCACAAGAGTGATGCCAGGATTATTCAACCTGCACCTCTGTTAGTGTCTATAAAACTGTGTTTGTGCAGTTGTACCCACCCACTGCTCATACTTAGGTCAGACCCATGTGCCAGGGCAGATTGTATTGAGAGGCTGTCACAGATTTCGAAGTGTACAGTATGCAATTGTGTTTTAAAACATTTTATACTAATTCCATTTTAACAGGTTTATTTTTGGTCAGAAACAAGTCATCACCCAAAAACAGAAAAGAAAGAAAGGGCAAAAACAGATTCAAGTCAGGACACAGGAAAAGAAACAAAAAAAAATTAAAATAAAATAAAATAATGTGCATAAATTAAATCTTCGTGATATAGAAAGAGGCGGAACAGTGGCTTAGAGATTAGAACTGTGGCCTCAAACCTTCAGCGTCCGGGTTCGATCCCCACCTCGGATCTGTGTGCATGGAGTTTGCATGTTCTCCTCGTGCTTGGTGGGTTTCCTCCGGGTACTCACCGTCCAAAGACATGCAGATTAGGCTAATTAGTGTTCCTAAACAGGCAATTTGGGAACACAAGTTGGCCTAATCCAATCTTAGCCTAATGCGAGTGTGTGTATGCGTGTGTGCCGTGCGATGGACTGGCACCCCGTCCAGGGTGTACCCCTATGTCTCCTGGGATAGGCTCCAGGCATCCCGCGACCCTGAATACAGGATGGAGCGGTATAGACTTTGATGGAGTGAGAATGATGTGGAAAGAGAAGTTTCCAAGTTTCTGTTTTAACCTGACAAGGTTCTTTTATACTGTAAGTACATTTTATAAAAATTTGTTGAATATAATGAGCACAGCAGTATTTTAATTAGTTTTCTATTGGAAATTCACCAGACGGTCTGGTAATTTCCCTCATATATATCAATCAATTGTGTAAACAGCAATGTAAATAGAGCCTTTGTCCTTCTTGAAATAAATATTGCTTGGTTTTATTATGGTTATTATCTCGAGCAGGGGTCAAAAACTAGCAGACTGTATTCTGAATATGGACATAGCAAAATATTTAATATTATATCTTGGCTTCAAATAATCAGTCATTTATTGACTCCAGAGCTAAATTATGTATAAAAAATGATTATAGTTCAGTGACTTCAGTTTTCTATAACACGCTACTTCCGTATGTACTGTAATCATTCACCGGTATTCTATTTCCAAGGTCTGTATCGCAAAGCAGTGTTGTGTGAAAGAACACAATGTGACACTTTAGGCAAGCTACCAACTGGCACACATCCTGTATAGCTCCAGTGCCAGGATGCCCCAGCACTTTTAAGGACTATAGAAGCATTCCATTCACCACTGAGAGGCTGAAACAGCACTGACCCTTAGACCACCAGCATTTCAAATGCTCTGATTTTCATGTTCACACCTGGACAGAGGTGAGTAGAGTAGCCAAAAAATTTACTCAAGTAAGAGTAGCTGAACTTCAAAATAATATTACTCAAGTAGAAGTAAAAAGTCATCATCCAAAATAAACAAGTACTGAGTAACTGTTTCATCGTAATGTCTGATTTTTTTCTTTTTTTTTTTCAAATTATGTAAGCAGACAGATAAAATGATAAAATTATGTACAAATACTGACATTTCCAAATAATAAAATAAATGAAATAAATTTAATAAAATAAAATAACTTAATAAAACTAAATATCTTTACAAAATAGTAAATTAAGGAACAAGAAACACAAATTTCCTAATCTTACTTTTTTCACAACATAAAGCTTTTGAAATAAATACCTACTGTAGGTACCATATGTATGTTTGAACAGTGTAAACTATTTCCAGTGTAAGATATACTGTATGTTCAGTCGCCCTACAAATGGCTCAGCAGATAGAAAATAACATTAGAACATGTGTAAGAGGTCTCACTTTACCATAAACTGTGTCCAACAGAACAAATGTAAGAAATGTAAGATATTTTTTAGCCTCCAGCTTAGTATGTTAACATTGCAACATTAAATAAAACAGCTAAACTAAATGCCTTCCTTCGCTGTCTACCACGGCTGAAGATTTTTTTCCCGCTATGCAGCCAGTTTGTGTGTGGTCATGTGACTACATGTGGTTATTGTTATTGTGGCTGATTGGTCAAATGGAGGCATGTGATTATTGTTGTTATGTCTAATTGGTGAAACACAGTCATGTGGTAAATCCACCGGATGCATGTGTAGAATAAATGGTTGGAAAAGTAACGAGTCGAGTGTAGCTGAATATAGCGGAGTAAGAGTAGCGTTTCTTCTTCACAAATTTACTCAAGTAAAAGTAAAAAGTATGGTGCAGTAAAACTACTCATAGGAGTACTTTTTTTTCACCCAAAAAGTTACTTAAGTAAATGTAACAGAGTAAATGTAACTCGTTACTACCCACATTTGCATCTGGACATAAACCATATTCTTTATATGGCCTCAATTCTATCCTATCTCTCCGACTGGGAAAGAATATCATAACTGCGTGTCATAGTCAGTGGTGAGAACTACTAGAGCACCATAGGCAACTGTCCTGTCTCCGTTATTCTTCACTTTCTACACATCAGGCCTCTAGTACAGCACCTGTAGGAGTTCGTTGATGACTCCTCCATTGTATGGTGCAGCGACACTGAGGATAAATCAGGACAGAAGTACAGAAGCCTTCTGGTGGGCAGTAAAAAAGAAAACATCAGCAAGAAAAAGCAACTGCTGCTGGACGTCCAGCATATTAGGAAGCCTATTAAATCAGTTACGTTCCAGGAGAGGATGTGGAGATGCAATGCCTAGGGGGTCACATAATTAACAGACTGGACCGATAACACTGCAGCACTATACAGGAAAGGCCAGAGCAGGCTCTTCATTCTGTGGAGGCTCGGTTATTTCAATGTTATATGCGGCAGGCAGCTGGGGCCGTTTTATCAGAATATTGTCCAGCATCCTTTCCTCTATGGTGGGCTCCTGGGGAGGCGTGCGGGGGGGATGGGGGGCTTGGCAAAATCACTGCAGAGGATGCAAAGAGGCTTTTTATGCTTGTTATGAAGCACTATTACAGTACTGATTATAAACACAGTCTAACGACAAAGAAAAGGTACATTGAGAATCATGTTAAACACCAACTGAGGGTTATTTAGGGTTATTTCTGCCCTCTGAATGACCAGTGGAACAGAATATCACTGTGAAATAATATTCACGTCCAATACCATCCATCCATCTCTCCATCCCCCTACTATGCAACATTTATTAGATACTCATAACCTTTATAGGATTACAACTAAATATAAGATTATTAAATCTGTCATACAGACATATTTTACATTTTACCATATTTAGACTTTACATTTACTTATATTATTAACAGATCATTTTGCTTCTTTCTAGAATACTTATAATTTTGAAATAAATCTGCCAAAATTGCAAATCTTAAGAAACATAAAATATGTCTAGAAATTGGTTTAATAATCTTGTATTTGGTTTATTGTAATCTTATAATAAGAAACAGTAGATGAATTAGACTAGATTTATGACATTATAACTTGCTGAGATGTCTTTTTTGCATTGCAATAGATAGCAGACACTTAATGGGCTGTGAGAAGAGTGTGTGAGGCTCAGACTAAATCGTAATAGATCGTTCAATTCTGTTAAACTAAAATTATACTAAGGTTTAATTTTTTTTAATTAACATTTTCGGTTAACCTGCTGTACTGAATTTAAGAGCAGGGTTTAGTGTTTGTACGAGTTGTACTAAAAATCTCTATGTTCTATAGAAAGTCTATGACGACAATTTACTGCAGTACTGCTAATGCAAATTTCGCGTATATGTCAAAGCAATATGTGAAAGTCATGTTGTACTAATATTTAAACCAAGAACATTGCATTCAAGAAGCAGAAAGAACGAAAAATATGACAGTTGCGTTTATTAGAGTTAAGGTGTGAAAATCTACAATTAGCTTTAATGCCAGGATATTCCTTCTCTCACCTTATTTATCTCTTCCTCAGATGTATGCATAGTCTGTGCTGAACAATGCAAATGCAAATGACAGATAACCCCAGACTCACCAAACGTCTCTGGAGCAAGGTTACAGTAAGCAAACACAATAAACAAACAGGGGATGTCTCCCTGAACTGTGCACTGTAGAGAAAATGAGACTGTACACCATAATGCCGCTTAATCAAACCAGGGTTTATTTATTTTGTTGCAGTAGAAAAGTGGAAACATGAGCTACATTATTTCAGCCACTTGAGGTTTACTGTACATGGACACACTGTGGGGAGTTATTTTTATTTATTTCATTTGTCTTGCTAATTACTTGCTCTTAATTGAATGTTGTCACAGTAGAGACAGAGCCATCTGACGCTGCCAGCTGAGCTGCCATCTGACCAAAAGTCCTAACTACACAAGAAGCCCAGTTCTCCTTGTTTACAAACTCCCTGTTAAGTACAGAATTCAGCAAAAATGAATTAATTAGAATCAACTATTTAAAAAAGCCAAGATGTAAAGCATCCAAGCTGAGCAGAGCCAATGATCCCCTTACTACAATGAGGATTTCATTAAAGAAACTGCTATAATCAGAACTGCACATCTTCCCTTAGGGGTGGTGGTGGTGGTGGTGATGGGATGTGGGTTAGGGGGTCTGATGCATACATGCTGTGAGTGTGTATAGCTGGGAGAAAATTAAAGCCAGTGGTAAAAAAAAGTTGCTCACATGGAAGCCTAGTCTGAGAAATAGGCTGTTTAATTAAAACACAATTTGAAAGAAAGACAGTCTGTTCACCAACACATCGGTTAGAACAGGATTATTTTCTTGATTGACGAAGACATATGCTAAAGCACAGTCAAGGATAAATGAAGCCAGACAATTCATTAAACATAAATCTTTTAGTGATGGGAAGTTTGAATCAGTGACTCGATTCTTTGAATCTCGTTCATCAAAATGAACGAATCTTTACGAGTCATTAAGTTCATTTCGTTCTTTTGATCATAAATAAAATAAAATGTTGCATTATTAATAAAAAGACCCCCAATACGTCCACATACACAAATTTTGGCTATAGTTTAAGTAATGAAAATATTACAATGCAGCTAAGGACATATCATAATAAACAGAATGAGTAGCTCACCTCTAATATCTTATCTGAGTCGTTCGTTCTTTTGAATCTATTGCACCGCATAGAGTCTATGTGAGTCAAGTGACAAAGGAACGAACGACTCGGGACTTGAAGATTTGTTGAGAACCGTTCAATTCTGTTTCCTTTGTACTGCACTGCATAGCGTCTATGGGAGTCACGTGTCAAAAGAACGAACGACTCGGAGTAGACGAGTCATTGAGAAAGAATCGTTCAATTCTGTTTCCTGTGTACTGCACTGCATAGCGTCTATGGGAGTCACGTGACAAAAGAATGAACGACTCAGGACCGAAAAGACTCAAAGGTAACTACTCATTTCTGTTTCCTGTATATAACATACGGAGGTTTTGCGATGCTTTGTGCATGCGCGCCCAATAGAAAATTAACGAATCACTCTTCGAGACAACTCGTTCATCTAAGTCATGTTAAAGATTCGTTAAAAAAGAACGAATCGTTCATGAACGACCCATCACTAAAATCTTTAGGAATTATGTGTAACAAAGACGAGATGACCTGGCTCACAGGCTCTGCTCTAATTCGTCCCAAAGGTGTTCTATCCGGTTGAGGTTCAGGCCAGGAAAGTTCTTCCACACCAAACTCGCTCATCCATGTCTTTATGGATCTTGCTTTGTGCACTGGTGTGCAGTCATGTTGGAATTGGTGTGGGGTTGCTTTTCATGAGTTGGGCTTGGACCCTTACTTCAAGTGAAAGGAATTCTTAATGCTTCAGCATACCAAGGCATTTTGGACAATTTCATGCTCTTAACTTTGTGGGAACAGTTTGGGGATGGCCCCTTCCTGTTCCAACATGACTGCGCACCAGTGCACAAAGAAAGGTCCATCAATCTGATAGAACACCTTTGGGATGAATTTTAGCGGAGACTGTAAGACAGGCCTTCTCGTCCAACATCAGTCTCTGACCTCACAAATGCGCTTCAGAAAAAATGGTCACAAATTCCCATTAACGCACTACTAAACCTTGTGAAAAGCCTTCCCAGAAGAGTTGAAGCTGTTATAGCTGCAAAGGGTGGGCCAACATCATATTAAACCCTATGGTTTCAGAATCGGATGTTACTCAAGTTCATATGCATGTGAAGCAGACAAGTGAATACTTTGGGCAATATAGTGTATATCACCCATTTAAAAGGCCAATGTGACTTTTAGTAAAACCACAGCATAACCAGCTAACCATAATTAGCTGACCTTAATTTGCACACTATTTTATGTATAGCCAACAAATGTGCGTGTGTTCTGATGGCACGACAATATTTTGAAAGAAAATGGAAATAACATTAAACTTTAATTGTAGAAATTAAAACAAACTTACGTATATCAGTTGTTTTATCTAGACTGATTTAACAATGACAGAATCAGCCAACTGACTATGGTTCACAGGCTGATTGGGATTTCCTGATAATAATAATATCAAAGTACAGTGAAACCTCGGATTGCGAGTAACGCGGTTTGCAAGTGTTTCGCAAGACGAGCAAAGATTTTTAATCAATTCTGACTTGAAAAACGAGCAAGTCTTGATTTACGAGTACCGAGTATCATGTATCACGCATGCGCTTCTTGTTTTGACGCCGAGCGTCACGTGATCACAACTGAGCCAACTGTTTTTCTCTCTTGTGCTGCGGAATTGTGAGTAATCGTCTCCCCTGCTCGGTCTCTTACTGGTATAATCAACATCCGTGCACGCGTGTACTATTGTTGCAGCCTGTCGTTATGTGTGTGTGTTATGTTTGTGCGCACACGTAATTTGACACCGTGCTGGTTCACACTCTCTCTCTCTTTCTCTCTCTCTCTCTCTCTCTCTCTCGTCTTTAGTGTGTGTGTGTGTGTGTGCTCTACACAGAAACAGTGCTCTGTCGCGATTCTTTTCAAAGGTAAAGTGCAGGCTCACACAAGTGTCATTAGCGATTGCTAATTTTTCCGACAAAACAGTCTTTTCGTTAATGTCTGTGTATGTGTGTGTGTTTGTGTGAAATTCAAATAAGAGAGGAGAAAGGTTTACTGTGTAAGATGAGAAGGGGAGGAGACGGGAGGAGCTGAACATAAGAGTCTCCTCTTACTTTAGCTTCACATACGCACACACACATACACACACACACACAGCGCCCACGCGCATAAACGAAAACACTTATCTGTCGGGATTTATTGTTACTTTTTTTAAAGGTAAAGTGCAGGTTAATTTGTTTTATTTTTACTTTATATTTTGTATTAATTATTTTTTATGTATTTATTTTTTTGGGCTGTGGAACGAATAATTTCTTATGGGAAAATTGTTGCTCGTAATCCAAGGTTCCACTGTATCTTTATTTTATTTTGCTAGGGGTTGCTCTTTAAGGCTAACCAAACTCTGCAGTGTGTCATTGATGCCTACACTGTAATTGCTTTGAGTCGTACTGTTGGCATATACTCCATTAAAGGCCTTTAAACATGCATGGTTTACCTTTGCTGTCATAGTTGCAGGCCTCATTCACTCTTCACTTTCACTAATTGCTTTATCTTGGTCAGGGGCATAATGAATCTAGAGCTTGTCCCAGGAAACAGTGACCATGAGAAGGAAATCCACTTTAGGTGGAACAACAGTCCAGTCAGGCCACCATGGAGCTAGTGGCGATTTGGAATACTCATTGTACATAGAATATTCACATGTTTGTCCTCAAAAGATAGAAACAAATCATTAGTGAAACTCCAAACAGACTTAACCAGATCTCAGGATTGAACTCGTGACCCTGGGAGCTGTGAGGCAGCAACACTACTCACTACAGACTGCAATCAGTCTGTTGTATAACCTGCTATTTAACTGTCACATCCTATAGTGGAAACCAAAGACTAAAAAAAAGTTTAATTTTTTTTTTTTTTAATAAGATTCAGTCATTTTGAGTGACACTTTTCCATTTGAAACTATTTCAAAACCCCTTAACTGTAAATATAATCAAAAGACAGGACGTTAGTGTTATGTGGTGACACATGGAAGAGTGTTGTGAGCAGTGGTCTACTGTAGGTCAACAGTGTACTTGGAAAGATGGATCATTTCACACCACACAATGGGGTTTCACAGCGCTGCATGAGCTTTGGATTCACTGGAAATCGATGGGTTCTCTCTGTTTAATTATCAGCCGAATAACTCCATATCCATGAAAGCATATTAATAATGGAGAAAGTCGCCTGAACTCTGGAGCCATTAACAGCTAGTGTGCTGCAGCTAATGCATCTTTTTAATAGTGTGCGGAAGTCCCATTGCTTATAGTGACAGGCATCTTCTCCCCTAGGGCCCTTCCTTTCTCATAGTTACTTATGTAAGGAGGCAAGGCTAGAAAATGAAGAGACTCTCTTTATAACTTACTTTGTTCATTCTAATTTTGTATGGGAATTAAAATTAAATGAAATTTTATTTTATTTGTATAGCGCTTTTAACTATGTTCATTGTCAAGCAGCTTTACAGAATCAAAAGAAAATTAGGGAAATGAGTATTAAATGGGTGAGAAAATATCTATAAATCAAAATGACCAGATTATCCCTGATGAGCATGCCGAGGGTGACGGTGGAAAGAAAAACCTCTTTGAGATGGCAAAAGGAAGAAACCTTGAGTGGAACCAGACTCAACAGGGAACATCCTCATCTGGGTAATAATGGATAGCAGGAATTGTTTTATAGAAGTTCAACATAACAAGGGGTGTGCTGAATTATTGAGCAACTGCAGGTAATGTTTATACATTGTGTATGTATGTACGCATTTATGTATGTGAATACAGTATGCATGCACAGTACTGTATGTATGTACGTATTGTGTGTGGTCCTAAACATGCAATCATGCGTTTAAAAGCCACGCATCATACATTTGATGTAACTATATTACAATTAACTATATTTTTACTGTCTTGCAGTCTTTTGTCACACTCTTTTGACTGCATGCATGACAAGAAAATAAATGTATCAAAAAGGTTTTTTGAGTAATTGTGATAACAGTTGAAGAAACTGTACAGATTATATGTGCTTACAGGTATATGTGAGGAAAACTGACCAAAAAGTTCACACACCGCTTGATCGTATATACAGGGTCACAGGGGGCCTAGAGCCTATCCCAGGAGACTGGGGGAATGAGGTGGTGTACACCCTGTTTATTCACACACTACGGGCAATTTGGGAACGCCAAATAGCCTACTCTGCCTAGTCTTTGGACTGTGGAAGGAAACCAGTGTACCTGGAGGAAACCCACCAAGCACAGGGAGAACATCCACACAGACCCAGGTGGGAATTGACCCTGGACCCTGGGGGTGCAAGGCAACAGTTCTTACCACTAAGCCACCAAGCTTATACATTATGTTACACACACACACACACACACACACACACACACACACACACACACACACACACACACAATATGCAATATTTTTGTTTATAAGATATTATGATCTATAAAATAAAAAATTACTATGTTGCTCCAAATACCAAAGTTGTAATATTATGGGATAAAAGCGTGAAAGATTTTCCTGGGCTACCTTTTAGCCTTTGTTGTTGCCATATCATGAAAAAAAACATACACACGTAATAACCTGACAATATAATATTGTTACCAAAACTAGAATATAATCAGAGGGATTTAGATGAGAAACAAAGCAGAAACATCAATTTCTATGACTTCCTGTGATTAAAGCAAAATCATCAGAAAAATAAATTATTCTAATATCCATTTGGTTATTATGTAAATACAAGTCTATAACCCAAATAACTTCATTTGTCTTCCTCGAATTACTACAGTGATGATTTATACAACTACACATTTCATAACTAAGCCACATTCAACCAGCCACACAGAGAAAATAATGGTATTCATGATTAACTATGATTATCTATCATATTAATTCATTATGCTTCAGAGGCTACAGGTCCCTTCCCCATGTAGTAAATGAGCTCAAAGCCTGTCCATCATAGTCAGATACTGTAAATGACAATGCCCAGGCCAGTGTTTTAATGAAGAGATTATCATGCATAAAGGGCATCACTGCATGCTGCCTAGAAACTACACGCCCACAGAGGTCTACTCCATTTGTATCCTCTAGGGTAAATTATGCGTGAAAAGTCCCACAAATATTTTCTGCCCAACACTATTTTTTTGTCTACAACTACAGATCCAGGTACACAAACATACTAATACACTGAAATTGTAATACTTGCAAGAATAAATATTCATAACAAGATCATACTCACACAACAAATTCAGAATTCACAAAGGTTTCAGAAGGAATGCAGGAATTCCTGTATTCACACAAAACCAAAGCTACATGAAAAGCTGAAACTGCCGTACTGTATACATGAGAACTGTTCAGGTAATGCTTGCTATGAAAACTACTTATTGTAGAGAAATATATACGTAAATGCACATGCAGTATTTATTGTTTGTTGGTTAATACAGTGGAACCATTTTGCAAGAAGAGCAAATTTTTTAAAATAAATTTTAACTTGATAAACGAGCGAGGTCTTGACATATGAGTAGTACACATACGCTTTGTCTGCCAAGCAACGTGTGATCAAAACTGAGCCAGTGGTTCTTCTCTCCCTCTCGCGCGCTGTAAGATTGTGGGTAATCTTTTCCATGCTCAGTCTCCCATGCAACATCCACACATTTGTGTGTGCACGTAATGCATTTTTTTATTTTGTGTCCCAGTGTAGTGACTGTCCTTCAGTAACTGTACTGCAACAACGACCCCAGTAGAAAAAGTTCGAAAGGCTTATGCAGCACGGGAGATTAATCTGTTTAACGACAATGCAATGTTACATTTCCGCGAAATCCTCAATAGGAGGCAAAAGCAAGTGTCATTAGAGAGATTCCTTGTTAAAGAAGTTTGGAGACAGAGCAGTGATTCCGTAAGTGTGTGTGTTTGTGTACGCGTGCGTTTGTGTGTGAAAGCCATCCTATACAGTAGCCCCCCCCCCCTCCTCTCCTCTCTCGTCTTACTACAGCCACGATTCTTTTTAAAGGTAAAGTGCAGGTTAATTTGTTTTATTTTCACTTCATATTTTGTATTAACTCTTTTTATATGAATATTTTTGGGTTGTGGAACAAATCATCTGAGTTTCCATTATTTCTTATGGGGAAATTCGCTATGATATTTGCACACTTCCGGAAAGAATTATGCTCATAATCCAAGGTTTAACTGTATTTATTATTTTTAATACATATTGAATTATCAGTAGGTCAGGGTTTAAGCCCCAGTGCCATCAAGTTGCCAGATCTTAACACATTAACGCTGCCTTAACATCTGCTCCAGGGGTACAATATTCTGACTGACCCTGCACTTTGACCCCACCCTCCTACTTGGGGACATGTGCTAAAAGAATTTCACTCTGCTGCAATATACATGTAACAGATAATAATAATAATAATTATTATTACTATTATTAACCAGCACCGTGGTGTGATATAGCACTGGTGAGTGATTGAGATGATCTTGGGGTAATTAAGACATGAATAATGTAACTGTATGTGTAAATGTAAACATAAAAATAAATTAGTAGCATAATCTAGTTTTAATAGCTAAACTTCTCAGTATTGCAATAATGGATTTGTGATTATTCTGGATGATACTGGTCTAGTATACCTTGGATGATTATTTGCAACATAACAATTAAATCATAGGTAATGCTAATATAAATACACCAGAGTAACATGGGCTTAAAAGCAAAATTGTCTGTGTGTTACTACTCAAACCTATTCAAAAAATAAATTGCCAGAACTGTATTAAAATATAAAATTTAAAAGATGTTCAATTTGACTATGGAACTGCATCAGTTCCCAGTGTGTTATTCATGCACAGTGTCTCAGGGAGCTTTGGTTGGTTTCAATCACAGATTCCCTGTGCATATCAACATAGAAGCCAAATGCAGCTCCCTACCGTTCTGTTGTTGTCATACCAAGCTACCACTGGTTCCCCAAGGATGGTTGATATTTTTTTCATTTGCAAATTATGCTCAGTACGCTTGAAGTGTGCATTTTATGCTTTGGTACCAATCCACAACAATAAAGTTGAATCTCCAATGATGGCTTTAACCACACGCAGAATGCACCATAACACTCATCTCACAGGCTTGTCCTGTCCACTTCCATTTCTAATAAATAATCACCTAGCCCAAACCTGTTAGAGGATAAGGCTTTCATCTTGATAATTTAATGATAGAACACACCTGTTTCATCCTGTCTACTAGGGCGGATAGAATAGTCTATCATTATCTGTCAAATTGCTTTTTCCAAAGTGGCTTTATTATATTTAAGCTGTACCATCTCCCATAATTACCCCAGAATGTAGAAAATTTGTGATAAAGCATATTCCTACTAATACATTTATCTCTTTCCTCAAACCAAAACCTGATGCTACCCTCCAAACCCAAGGATTTGTGGATAACTGATGATCAAATAGACATTGCCACAAAGCACAGACGTCTCTGTTATGCTGGAGCAATACAATTCCTCTTCACTGGAACTACAGGGTTAAGCCCAAACATGTTCCAGCACAAAGACATGGTTTTACGAACTTTGGACTGGAAGAACTCAAGTGGCCTGCACAGATCCATGACCTTAACCCCATTGAACTTGAATGTTGACTGTTCTTTTGGTCTTTGTCCATCCTGACTAACAGGCAAATCTAGTGGAAAGCCTTCCTAGAAGAAAATAGGTTATTAGCAGAAAAGATGGTCCTAAATTGCAGTCTGTATTAAGACAGTAGATGACCTTTCTGGTTCATGACTGGCCATGATGGCTCAGTGGCACGTTCATGGAAGTATAATAGTGCCAAAATTTCTCAAAGTATTAACTGAATAAAAACGTGTTGCAGTAAATTTTGTGGATTGCAGTTTAATCTGAATGAGGAAAAAAATCCTTACAACATGCTTGAAATTTTCGGCGAGGATTGGAGCAAACTTTACATTTTTTTCCATTCAGATCAAATAGCAATGCAGAAAAATTCATACATTTTGTATTAGATTTTTTTCAGTTCATCATGTATTTTGCTTAGAGGCATTTTGGCACTGTTATACTTTTATACACTTTCATGTGAAAGCAACCTAACCCATTTACCTCTGGTGCTTGGACATCTGTTCTGTGCCCAGCCTTCGAGCAACCTTAAGTGGATCTAACTGAAACCTGTTTTCCTGCTTTTGAATAATTCATCTTCAGTGGTAGGAAGACAAGCGATGCATGCCTTGAGGTATTACAATGCTCATTAACTGGTACTGGCTAAATGGGCTAGCTATTTATCATTATTAATTACCCTTAATAATTAATTCATTCATATGTAGTAGCTTTATCCTGGTTAGGGACGTGGTGGATCCAGAGAATATCCTGGCAACATGATGATGCTGAAATACACATTACATGGAATTGTAGAGCACAGTGAACAAACACATTCACACACTTATTCATAACTAGGGACACTGTAGAGTAGCCAATTCATCTAATGGCATATTTTTGAAAGGGGGTACTGTAGGAACAGACAAGGGCAAAATATGCAAGAATTACCCTTTTGTAAAACTCTAAGCTACTGTAATCTCAGAATTAAACTATAACCATGGAGCTTTGAGGCAGCTATGCTACCCAAGATTGCCTGCAACTGGTACTGTGTATTATTGGATATCCTATTGAACCAACCATATTTTCAATACATATGTAATACAGCTCACCATTGTCCTGTCTGTTTGACTGTAGAATATTATTATTTAAAGTTTTCAGATTAATTTACCACTCCAGCCACATGCTTCAGTGAAATAACTGTAACCTTAATTTCATTATCCCGGAGGCAGGTAAACAGTGTGTGTGTGTGTGTGTGTGTGTGTGTGGGTGTGTGAGAGAGTGTGTGTGTCTACGTGTATATGAGAGAGAGAGAGAGAGAGAGAGAGAGAGAGATGGGACAGCTGGAGTATAAAGTTAGTTTAAGTAGCAGTGGAGTTCAAGTCTTTACATTAGCATTCTACTTTACATAATTTGTACGTAATGATGCTTTAATGATAATTCTGCATCTGAAATTATTTTGATAACAAGACTATTATCAAGTGCCTATGTCAGCAAAACAAAACTTCTGAAAGAATGTAACATCACATTATTCCATATATTTTTAATGGCTCTCCATACAGTTACATATACAGTTACAGTTGCATATACAGTTCAGTACACAGTGAGACAAAACAACATTCCTCCAGGACCAAGGTGCTACATACAACATAAATTCACAACAATAATTAACAAAACTAACTAGCTGACTAAGGAACCTAATTAGCTGACTAGCTGAGACAAGACAAAGTTCTGTTTTAAAATTAACAGAAAACTATGTCTTATCTATGTCCTATACAAAAGAGACAACATAAAGTGCACGTGCAAATGTGCAAACAAGAACAATATATCAGTTATATTGTACTTCCCTTCCCTAATTTCATTAATTTCCAGCAAAATCAACTTGTGTACTAGATTCCATACCTACTCACTCATCGTCTATACCGCTTTATCCTGTATTCAGGGTTGCGGCGACCTGGAGCCTATCCCAGGAGACTTAGGGCACTTAGGGATAAACCTTGGACAGAGTGCCAATCCATTGCAGGGCACACAAACATACACACATTCACACTCTCCGGGCAATTTGGGAATGCCAATTAGTCTAATCTGCAGGTCTTTGGACTGTGGGAGAAAACCTACCAAGCACGGGGAGAACATGCAAACTCCATGCGCACAGAAACAGGAATCGAGCCTGGCCGGGAATCGAACCCAGACCCTGGAGGTGCAAGGTGACAGTGCTAACCACTACACCACCACGCCGCCATCCATACCTACTCATTCATTGAAAAAGATAATGATGAATTTTTAAAGATAAATTTAGTTCTTCTATTAGGAATGGCTATGTACCTAAATCCTCGACTAGCAGTTATTAACCCTCTGATTAAGAAACCTGACACCAGGGCACCTGTCTGCTACCCAACAATAGCCCATTATCAAACCTCCCTTTATCTCCAAGAACACAGAAATAAATGTAGCACAACAGTTATACATATGAATAACTTTCAAGAAATATATCAGTCAGGATTTTGACCTCATAATAGCACAGAGAAAGCACTGGTTAAAGTGGCAAAATGACCTACTACTTATCTCTGATCAGGGTTGTGTCTCCTTAATCGTTTTGCTTAACCTTAGCTTTGCCACTATTAATGATACTATTCTCCTTGATAGATTATAATATATTGTAGGAGTTAAAAGAATGTACTTCTGGTTCAGGTATGGACTACTTTGACATTGTAGATATAGACTTTTTAATTCCAAAATTAGAATATGTAGAGAGTCACCATTCTAGGCCTAGCATTTTTTGTGACACCAGTTTAATAAAACTGTGGAATTTGTAAGGGACATTAGATACTGGATACTTATTTCTACTTTCTTCTACTTAATTCTAATGACTGGTACTAGGTCCACATGCAGCTAGCAGTAAGGCTTTTGATCACATAGTAACTCTAGATGGAATTTCTGTTTCATGTGCAGCAGTAAAATACATTGATTATAGATTCCAGTTTTTCATTTGAAGCTCATGTAGATAATCTGTATTACTAGGATAACTTTTTAAAATAATGATAATGTAATATACAGTATGCACATAAATGACTCCTATAGTATAGGGTAATGTAAACGCTTCTCATATTCTACACAAAGATAATACTGTTACTGTACCTCTGTTGCACTACAGTTTCAATGAATATACGTAGTTACAGTGATATGATGTGTATGTATGGTGTGCTTCCCAGTCAACTATTTTCTATACCGCTTGTCCTGTACAGGGTCACGGTACACCCCTTTGGGAACACTAATTAGTCTGATCTGCATGTCTTTGGACTGTGAGAGGAAACCGGAGCACCCAGAAGAAGCCCACCAAGCACGGGAAGAAAGTACAAACTCCACACACACAGACCCGAGGCAAAGCCTTGACCCTGGAGGGGCGAGGCCACAGTGCAATCCACTGCGCCACCATGGTGCCTTCGATAATGTCAACTATTTGATAATTCGATAATTCATTGCCAACATTTATTTTTGCTATTTTGTTGATTAGATGTTGCAGCTCTAATTAATATTGTGGCTAGATACAGTATGTATATGATTATCCAGCTTCATTGGTTCATTAATCTTCTTGAGATTTCCATGGATAATTGATAAACTAAATAACCTTTGCATAAGGGCCCCAGATGAGTGGAAAATTAACTATAAGGATTCAAAGTCTGTATAAATTTACAATGCACACTTAATATGAAATTATTACTCATCAGATATTTTATAGATGCAAGGATCCACCTCCTAGTTTCTAATACAAACAGTACAAACACTGTATAAAACACTTTCAACCATGGCAACAAGGTTTATGAAATTAAAATTTTAGTTCAGATCCGTCCTAAATCCCCAAAGATTCCGCCCTATTTCATTATGCCAATTTATCATATTCTTGTTTTTCAGATTTTTGATAGGAAACACACACACACGCACCTTGACAGTGGTACATATGTGCATTTAAAAAACATATATTCTACCAAAAGAGGATTTATTTCCTGACTGATGACAGCTCGCCACTGATGACGTCCAGTATTTACAATGACGCAAGTCACAAGACTCTTTATTAGTGCCGCCAGGTGCTTTTGTCTGCACTCCTGATTTCCTCCTTTCTTCTCATCCCCCCTCCCCATTTTCCACCCCACCACTGGGGGCTCTTCTGCCATGGATTTGCATTTAAATTGAAAAGAATACCAATAAATCCCTAATTCCCTGTTTTATACTTTTCAGCCTACAATTTCATTTCATGTTTTGAGGCTAAATCAACAGAATTTTACAAATTGTAACTAAATTCTGCCCTACATATTTTGGAGTTCACAAAAGAGCTGAGGTCATATGGACATGAGAGGAACATGCCAAACTCCCAACAGACAGCAAACCGAGCTCAGGATCAAACCAGGGATGATGGAGCTGTGGGGTGCTGACACTAATCTCTCTGCCACCTTATGCCATAATGATTGCAAGATCATTTTAATCAGTCTACTATTTATCTCAATGATTCCTTTATCCGGTGCTCTATCCAGTTCTATAATGTTTCCTACATTGTGCTACTTTGTCATCTACACATAGGACCAATGCTTAGATCAATACTGCATCAAGGCTAATTCCTGAGAATCAAAGCTGACAGTGTGCAATAACATTTTCTATCACAGTTTTCTATCTGTGGCAAATCCCAGCACGATGGATTAAATCCAAACATATAAAAGGAGACTATTTACATATAAATTTATATTTTATTTCTTCTATATATATATTTCTATATATTTTTCTAGAAAACCCCTAGGATATTATTATTTATTAATCTAATTTGTTATAAAGCATTGACATACATAATAAACGATGTTACATGACATTAAGTGTTATAATTTCAATGAACAACCTAAACAGAATAGCAGCGATGCATTTGCAAAGAACCTTTTCCTCCCCCATGCTTTGCTCCAAAAGCGTGTCAAGAAAACAGACAACCATGCATGCATGTCAGAGGGGGGGAAAAATCATCTCCAGTGATAAATCTTATCTTTCAGGATAAACCTCGGGTTGATTTCTATATGAAACTAGTTACCTGAATAGAATGCATAGTTCCCCACACAAACCTGCTGCTGTGAAATATCATGGCTTTACACTATATTGTTGTTACTGGTGGAGGTCAGATATTTGGTGGCAAAGCAGATCTTTGGATGCAGATTTTTATGTTTATAGTGAAATTCTGCATAAATGAACAATCACTAAAAAATTACAACAATGCTTTTTTACTGCTAAATTAAACAGACTATGATTAAAACCGTGAACTGCACAACAATGAACCTTAGAAACAACAAAATCTTCACAAAGAAACACTGAAACTTAAGTAGCGGTGCTAAATTGGAAAAAATGGGACAAAGGTAAAAGTAATCAGTGACGTGACGTGACATGCCGGGGTTGATGAGTAATGCAGTTGGTGCTGCTTTGGTGCCACTATGAAAGAACTACCCCTTAACCCCTTACATAGCTCCTTAAGTGTAAAACACCACTGGGTGGTCCTGTACAGTCATGCAAGGAGATTTTTTAAGGCTAAAGTAAAGGCTCTTTGGCTGATAAGGTCCTTTGGGGCTGGAAAGGAGATGTATCCTGCGCACTGTGGTAAGTTGGGGTGTTCTCCATCACATATTATGCCAGCAGGTGGGGAGGGGGGGGTGTAAGTAGTAAGTAGAGGGAAGCAACATTCTCTATGAAAGAAGAGGCAGAACTATGTACAGCACACAGCAATAGTGAGGAGCGATGTCCTCAGTCTAACAGGAGGGGGAGTGTGCCTGCCAAGGCCCTTCTTTTAATCCTCTGGTGTGGACATACCTTACAAGGCCAGTCGTCGACCTTTGGCTCAATCCTAGATTGCAAACTATCCTGTTGGCCCCTGGCTTTGGCTCAGTTGGAGAGGCTGCCCAGTCTGGCTCGAGCATGGATACAGCAGTAAAGCTATTAGTGTTGGGCAACAGTAGGACACACTGGATAGATAGATAGATAGATAGATAGATATCTACACACCCACCTACCTATCTACCTATCTACCTATCTATCTATCTATCTATCTATCTATCTATGTCTGTTAATTTGTTTATCCATTGATCCCTGTGTCTAAGTAATACCTGGCATGACAGCACCAGCAAGCAGTCTGTCTAGAAAGTGCAACAAAATTAAAATGTAGATGTCTCTTACATTAATAGTTACACAGAAAGATATAAACAAATTCAGAGCATCTGAAGCGAGAACATTTCATTTCATTCATCCAACCCATTTGATTCTGAAACCATATAGTATCAAAATTTATGTTAAGGCTCACCATCACCATAATCCAGATACATGCACAAAGCACAATGTTAGATAAATAATAAGACATTTATTTATAGTGCATTTGGTATTGTAACTCTGGTGTGGCATGCATCTTTTGCCCTTATCTAGCTATCTAGCTTAGTTTTATGAGCATGGCAGAATTTGCAGGTGACACAGGCTGTTATATGCTAGTCTTTTTATCCCTTACTCTTTTTATTATCAACAAATAACATATATTCTCTTTTCAAGCAATAACTTTAGTAAAACACACATCTTAGCTGTAGTTGCAGCTCCAAAAGTAGCAGTAGCTCTTCCTGTTGAATGAGTTTTCTTAGCTGTATCTTAAGGTCCATACTGTACATTGTTAATTTGGCAACTCTTGAAGTTTCTGTCATCTCTTATGTCAGACCTGTTTTGCTTTGTTTTTTTTCAGAAGGTTAGCTGGCTTTTCACTTAGAGATAAGATGAGAAGCTCAGTCATCCGTGAGAAACTCAGAGTAGAGCTACTTTGCGTGCAAAGAAGTCAGTTGAGGTGGTTCGGGCATCCCTAGGGAGGTGTTCTTGGCACGTCCAGCTGGAAGGAGACCACGGGGCAGACCAAGGACTAGATGTAGAGATTATATCTCTACACTGGCCTGGGAACACTTCAGGATTCCCCAGTCAGAGTTAGCTGAGGTGGCTGGGGAAAAGGAAGTTTGGGGTTCCCTGCTGGAACTGCTACCCCGCGACCCGACTTTGGATAAGCGGTTAAGGATGGATGGATGGATGAAGCTGCCAATAGAAAATTCAACACTTGGAATCAACATCAGACATTTTATCTCCATAATCTGTCCTGAAATAACAAAGAAAGATGTCACAACTGACCATCAAACTCAAAGTCATAATCGTGTAATTATGATTGTGACTGTAAAAATGAAGGGACTGTGTAAAAATTGTCTGTGAATCCTAAACGGGTCAAGTGCAGACCACTTGAGTTCTTCCACATCAACCTTGGCATACAATATCTTCATGGACCTTTAATGGATCTGTTTAGTCTCAACTCACTTCACGTCAATTAATTAATTAATTAATTCATTCATTCATTCATCTCCTATCCCCGGAGACTTAGGACACGAGGTGGGGGATCACCCTGGGCAGATTCCCAATCTTTCCCCATCGCAGGGTACACACACACACACACACACACTATGGGCAATTTAGGAACACCATTTAGCCTAATCTGCATGTCTTTGGAGGAAACCAGAGTACCTGGAGGAAACCCATCAACCATGGGGAGACCTGCCGGAGGAAACCCACAAAGCACGGGAGACCCGAAGCGAGATTCGAGCCACCACTCACACAGACCTGAGGCGGGAACTGAACCTCAACCATGGCGGTGCGAGGCCCCAGTGCTAACCACTACACCACCATTCTGCCCTCTTCAATTCATTTAAATTCAATTCAGTTTGTTTCTATATAGTGCTTTTAACAAAGCCACAAGCTACTTTCCAGAAATATATAGATTCCCAATATAACTTTTAAATGTATAAATTTGTTCCTACTGAGCTAGTCAAAGAAAGTGAAGGAAAAAATCCATGGGATGATATGATAAAAAAATATCCTCATCTTGGTGACACCGGGCAATGCTATGAAAAATATCTCCGTTCTGTAACTGTATGCCCCTGTGGTGGAAGAATTAATCAAAAATAATTTGAATTTATGTAAAATAAAACATTATTTAAAAAGAAAAGCATGATAAAGTGTATGATGTCCTGTGAATCTGGCCTAAGGCATAAGTTTGTGTATTTTTGCTGATATATTAATGTGATGGGTATTATAAAATTGTTCGAAAATGAAGTGAAAATGTAGGAACATGCAAAAAAGAATTTTCAGTTCAATAAACAGGCACTATTATGACACCACATGAGTTGACTTGTTGAGCAGCAGTGCTACCTTGCAAGACAGTAGAACATGAGTTTGTACTGCAGTGCCAGTCGCCTGTGCTTAATACTTTATTGTAAGAAGCTGCTCTACGTTTTAGTTTCAAATCACTATGAGTAAACTTATCATTACTTGATTAGAAATTGTGGGATTCATTGGTGATGTAAGCTCACATCGCCCCCTTGAAAACCTATTGCCCCGTGTACTTTAATCAGTGACAGCTGATGTCCTAACAAAGCTTTCCAGTTGATCTGTCTCCATATTCAGAATGCTCTCATTGGCCTTTAAACACCTTGTCCCCTAGACATAAAAAAATAATAACAAAAGCATTGCATTTCAGTTCTGAATTAATGTACAACGGTACAGGAGTATTTCTTATTCTTATATTTT
This sequence comes from Leiocassis micropogon, assembly GCA_028565275.1. Lineage (NCBI taxonomy): Eukaryota > Metazoa > Chordata > Actinopteri > Siluriformes > Bagridae > Leiocassis > Leiocassis micropogon. Next base: position 10,299,732 of record JAOVVA010000051.1, read on the forward strand.
AAAACAATGATACTGTGCTTTTCGACATTAAAGTAGACGAGTTATGGAACAGTTTGGGATTCTTCAGACATTCTCCAAAGATATCGCTTACTGTAATAATGCAGAATAAGCCCCTATTGTATCACATCGTTATTGAAATTAAGAGTTTTTCTTATCTAGCTACCATGAAGCCCTGGTTTTAAATTTTATGTATAGTTATATTACTCCATTCAAATTAAATGTAAGTATGTTTCAGCACGCATTTGTGCCTACAGTGATAAAAGGAACTGCAGCTTGCCACTTCTCTCTCTCTCTCTCTCAATTATCTCGCTGCACATTAGCGCTGTTTGGATGCTACATGGTCGTTATAGTGCTGCATCAACATGATTATAGAATTATATTGCCAATATTATTCAGAAGCGCTTGATAAAACCCATGGAATAAACTGTTTGCTTTAAGGTTGCTGGACACATACAGTAGCACTGCACATACAGTACAGTAGGCTACTGTACATATGAGATGCTGTAAGTGTTTGGAGAAATGCATGTGAGTCTGTCAGGTCTGTCTCCGCATTGCAACACAATCTTTAAAAAGACCAATAAAACTATTAACCAGCCCTAACATGAGTTTATAAGCGAATATCTCGACATCAATCTCAATCTTAATGTCAATATTTCAGTGCCTTTATATGTCTTTGTGCTTTCCTGGAATATATGGTTATTTGATGCCCTTGTCACCAAAATCTAAAGAAAGCCATGGATAGACAGTTCCTAGCTAAACAATTATTTTCCTTTTGTGCTATTCAGTCATATGACTGTGTGTGTCTGTAAGAAAAACAGATTGAGGGAAAGAGAGAAGGAGAGAGTGGGAGGCCAGGAGGCAATGTTTGTTTATGGCTTCTTGCATGGCAGGAGACAGAGAACGAGAAAGATCCCCACCATACTTTTTCCTGGAAAACAATGACATAGCTGTAATGTGCATCAATATCCCCCCACACCGACCCCTATTTCCTGTGTCTATCAGCTCTGTGCACAGAATGTACACAGACATGCAATAAGTAAATAGACACTCATAGCTTTATGCTAAACTGTATGCACCATAATTCGTTACATTTTTAATTGGAATTAATATTCAGCCATTAATACATTATTAATACCTTGTAGACTTTCCTGTGGTTTGCATAGAAGGAGAGGGTTGTTCTCACCATATCTCTGAACAACATGAAGACGTCTTTCAGAAAGTCCAGTCAACCAGCTCATGACTTCATTGATGTTTTACCTATTTCGGTAAAATGAAGTGGTATATGATTCCTAGCTATTTGTCCCTGGGACTGTCCACCCTCAGATTGCATCAGGACCTAAGGCAAGCTTAAAGATGAATAAGTTCTATTCTGAAACAAAGCAAACAAATGATACATTTTTTCATAAAAATTAATATCTCTAGTATCTCTAGAGTGTCTTTAGTGCATCATTTACTAAAACAATTGTTGCATGGACGTTGTATGAACTAGTTGCATGTCCAGCTTGAAAAAGCCTTTGAGGAAATCAGAAAATTGGGCCTTTATCAAATGATAAAATGAAACACAATCTGGCTTAGTGTCACATTCACCCTGGGCCTCATGGTGTGTTTTTGACATGCTGATTAGCCTTATTTTTTTTTACTGCTTTCTTTGTAGACTGGATGGTGAGATTGATTAGGTGACTCTGACAATCATAGTGTGACGCACATGGTGGACTAACTCCCAGCACCGACCTTTGGCAATGGGGTAAAGCCAGTGGGTGGCCTGCTGCTTACAGCTCTTCTGGGAAAGCAGTGAACATGAAAAAAAAAAAAAAAAACTAGAGTTCTTATGTGTCGCCTTCAGTTAAGGTTGAGAAAGAAATACATGCTATGTCTAGTGGTGATGTTTTAAAACCATGTCATTTGCTTTTAGAAACACTGTTTGGCTTATGGATTCATAGCTCTAACATCTCATATACATTTTCATATTCCTACTGTATGATTTTCTAGATAATTTCTAAGAAATTCCTCAAAATATCAAAAAAGTAATTAATAAAGTGGTTACCAAGCACGAATGAATTTATCTGAGTGACCTGTCCACTGTAGTTTTGTTTTATTTTAGATCAGGGTGAAAAGTCAGCAGCTCACATACCAGATCTGGCCCTTGAGTACATTTTTGACAAGCACTTTGCTTTTTATTAGTTTATTAAGGGCTATATTCTGATTTGTCAACATACTGTGGAAGTCAGGGTTTTTCTTTCAAAAGATGTATCAAAAGATACATCAATAAAACATGTGGACAGTTCAGAGAGGGCTTATGCATCTCATCAGAGACAGCACACACACTTATTTTTTGGACAGCAGATTAGTCTTATCATAATTGCCTGTGTGTAAATCACACCTCCAAGGTTGCCCAATTTTTCTTCATAAGAAGTGTTCAGGATTAGTTTGTAATAGGATCTAAACCACTGCTTTTAAATACAATGACAAGGATATAATGCTTTGTTTTGCTATTGAATGCAATATAATGTCAAATAAAACCAGTTGATGATTTAAGAATAAACAATTAACATGGCAGAGGAAACATCTAAACACTAAACATCTCAGAGGATCCTGGAATAATTGCAAATATATTGCTGAATGAATAGTCCTAGTTGTAATTATATAATTAAGCATTTCAATTTTGTATGTAACAATGTGCCAGTGGTTAAAGGGATGTGTTGACCATGTCACCATGTTTTATGCTTACAGCTCACTTTAAATAAAGCAGTTGGGGGGATCTTGTGTTATTGTACTTCATGTGTAACCTCCACTTGTAAATAGTGAATCAATAGTGAATCAGTGGCGTCTTCATAATGTGAATGTAATCGACGTTGTAATTAAAACTTATAGCATTCGGCAAAGATGATTCTCATCTGACCCCAGAGGGACTGAAGGGAAACACTTTATGTTTGTCTGTAGACTTAGTTGCCATATTACATTTAGCTCTAATGGGACATTGAGTACTGTATCTTCTGTTTTACACCTAGCATCAGGCTTTTAGAAAAAAGTAATAAAATATATACACAAGTATGCACTCTTTCTTTCTTAATTGCTAAACATAATATTTTTCTCTTAAAAAGTTCATTATTAATACTCTGATGGGATCATGGGAGTAAAACCATCTTGCTCTCCTGTTTTGTTTTTTTTTGGTTTGTTGTTGTTTATGTCAGATCAAAGCCTGAACATGTGATGCTATGCTAATTATCATGCTAATTTAAACTAATTTCTCATGATGTCCCTAATGCTGCTAACGTTCACCAGTGTATAGATCTATTGTATATTAATGTTCTGTCTCTCATAAAAGCACATCCAACTCATAATGAGACTATGAAGAAGATGGATGTTCAAAGGGGGGCTACAAAGCTATTGAGCCTATTGCTCCTGCTTACCCCACCCGGCTATTATTCATTAGTTGTTAATGTAGAAATGTAATGATATTACACTGATACAGTCATTATACATTGATTGCACAGCTATAGATCCCAGGTAACTGCTCAAACCTGAATAAGAAATTGATTGCTAAGCAAGGTCTCTGCTTAAAGTATAAAACCAGGCTTGTGGTTTAATATCGCCAATTGTTAATTTTGTTCAGTTTGTTACAGTTTTTTCTGGAAATTTTTAAATGAACGCTTAGTTAATAGTTAAAAATAATCAATATGAGATCTTTTACTGAGTACTGATTGATTTGTGTGCTTTTAGGCTTTTGCTGATATTTGAAACGACTGAATTTCCTTCCGTGTTCCTGCTATGACTTTAGCAGGTATGTTCAGGCCTATGAGGGGACTGAAGAAAGCGAGGCAGACAGGAAAAAGGTGAGATGCTGTCTCATTCTGAATACACAATGGAGCGGGCTGCGAGGCCGGAATGTCAATGGGTCCTTGGCGTGCCACACAGAATGATAAAACAGACCCATGTGCGAGCTCAATAAATTGAGTTTGTGCATCCATGCACATGCTCAGCTATTTTTGTACATTTGTGTGTGTGTGGGGGGGGGGGGGGTTAAATGTGAAAACACATGTTTTGCAGCTGAGGATGGCATAATGAAGAGATGCCAATGGTTATGACTTTTAAATGTAGCACTGAATGTAGAATGTGTCCATGCATTTTGTGACTTAAGAATAAGAGGCTAGCTACAGTAGCTAGGCACTAGACAAGCAGTTAAGGTATTTTTTTTAATATATATCAGCACATTGTTCCTTTAAAATAGCAATGAATCATTATTCTTGAATAATTTAAGATCCACAGCATAAAACATTTTGGAGATCAACCTGAGTTTGTAGAAAAAATTAATGCATTATCTCTGACAGTTCAAGCGTGTATGGCACCCTGGGGGGACCCAGAAAAAAATAAATATTTGCTTTGAGATCTTGCATTAGACATTTGGCACAACACAAATAAATAATTATAACTATTATAACTAGAAAATTATTACATACAGTACATAACATAATAATCAGAAAGTGAGGACCTTTATCCTTTGTACATTTGTCCATTTCTTTCCTCTTTTTTTTAACTTGGCACATAATGGATTTGACCTCTTCTTATTTATTAATTGTTGTTTTTATAATTTTTTTATTTGATGAGCATCAGGACATTACCCACAATTAAAACAGAAAAAAAGTGCTAAATACGCCTGAAAAACATATTATACTCACGTACGTATTCACAGTATTATGAATAAACTGTGGTTCAATAATTCCATTGCTGTACAAAGTTAGATGTGTGTTTATTTCTCCGCTCCCCCACAGTCATTCTTCCAGTGGGGAGACCTGATGTGTTTTCCACTGAGCTCCCCCTCTCTTCATCGCATATACCTAAGTGTGAGACCTTCCTAGTCCAGTTTCCTCGGCCACAAACTAGAATCAGGGTCCCAACAAGATTAATTCACCTACATGGTGACATGAAAGACTTGACAAGTGATAAGAAACTGATCGTGCAAGCGTTATCATGAAATTTTATTTATTTATTTTTTTCCCCCATGTGTTCAGTGCCACCCCTGGCAACTGGGTGACTGCCCATTTCGCCCATGTCTAAATCCGCCATTGGTCTAAAAATCGTTTTACTTTTACAGTTGCACATTAAAAAATAATATAAATCCAAATAATGTAAATCCATGTTTGTTGGGCCATTTATAACATCATGGAAATAATCATAATATACAAGAATATGTACAAGAATATACAATAATATACAAGAATAAATAAATCAGAAACCGCCTAGAACAGTAACCAGGAACCAAACCTGCTATACAGAGAAGGATAATCCTTAAGGGCCTTTAAACAGAAGGTATTTAAAAAAATAATATAATATTTGTGCCAAACTCCTTAAATAATCAGTCAGCTGACCTGAACCTAACCTGATCTTTTCTGGACATTTCTAGACATTTATACTTGATTTCATTTTGCATACTTCTGGTCATTTTATTCTGCATACTTTCTGGACATCTATATCCATTTCATTTTGAACAGTTTTGCACATTTTCCATATTTTGCATATTTGTTCAGTCATTACTGTGTATATTTTGTACATCTAGGTTTTTAAAATATACCATATTTTATATTCTGTTCTTTTTATCTGCAGTTTTTCTATATTTTAGAAAGAAGGTCTCTATATTTTATTCTTTATTTTCATTCCATAATTTATTTCTATTTCTATTGATAATTTAGGTTTTTAAGATCACGAGCGGTCATATAAGCATTTCACTGCATATCGTACTGTGTTTGGGACAAATAAAATTAGAATTTGATTTTGAATTTGATTTTTGAATTTGATCTGCCAGAAGATAACCAGAACATGAAGATGACTGTGGCTCACAAAATTCAGTAAGCCATCACTGCAAAGAATTTAAAAATAATACAATACAAATTGACAATTGCACTGCCTGGTTAAAAAAAAAAAAAAATCACACACTACAAGACCTCATTTTTGTTTAGCTTTAATTACAGCACACAATCCTGTGGCCAATTCATATGTGAAAAGGATTCCTCATGCTCCTAGAACCCAAGTCCTGGATTATGCCCAGGAAAAAAATCCACTGATGGGATAACCTGGTCATTCTGTACATACATACATCATTTTTTTTTTTGCCATAATAATGCTGCTGAGCCTAGTCCTGACCACAACCCCAGATCATAACATTACCTCCATCCAGTGGCTTATACAGTGGGCACTATGCATGAAGGGTGCATCGCATCATGCACTTCGTTTCTTACCCTGCCAAACTGATCACTCTTATTAGTCAACCTCATCAGACCATGTCACCTTTTTCCATTGCTCCAAAGTCCAATGTTTATGCTCCCCAACAAACTGAAGCCTTTTTCACAATTAGCTTCACTAACAAGTGTCTGCCTATGACCACACAGCTGTTTAGTCCCAATCCTGTAATTTCTCCTTGCATCATGTGAGAAGAAATGCTCTTACTTTCTACTTCAAGCATGTAAGTGCTCTCCATTCACATTCTGAACACATTTCTTCGCGGTTCATTACTATCCTTCCAGGTTTTAATAACGTGCTGTACATTTCACATCTCAATCCCAGTAACCTGTCTGGGGTCAGGGGTTGCTCAGTGGTTAAGGCATTGGACTATGCTTCCAGGTTTAAATCCCACAACCGCCAAGTTGTCTCTGTTGTTGCCCCTTGAGCAAGGCCCTAAACCCTCAACTGCTCAGATGTATAATGACATAAAAATGTAAGTCGCTCTGGATAAGGGGGCCTAAATGTAAAATCTTGATGCTTGATGCAGACTAATAATGTAACCCTTTTTTGGGGTAGCCACTATGTACAGTATATACAGTCGTCTTGATGCTTGACGCAGGCTAATAATTTCACCTTTTTTGGAGTAGGAGTATATACAGTATGTAAGATGATGTTAATGTAATCCCAACAATAATAACTCACTGTCACTGTAAGTATATAGCCACAGTCCAAAGAACACAGTGCTGCCAAGATCACTTTTCAGGAGAAACAAAAGAGAAAAAAATGGGCCACCCATTATCACCCAACCATTATCACATGTACTCTCACTCTCACATGCATTGCTGTTCCTTTGGACAGGGACTAAATATGAATAGCAAGTTCTCTTTCATGCTGCTCAGTTGCCTGTAACATGCCCTGAGGGAGCTATGCTGAAGTACACTAGTACATCAATCCTTAACTGTAAATACAACATAAGGACTTGAGTGGAGACTATGATTTTTGTTTCAATCCAGACTACTTTCCTGTAATATATCATTAAATTCAAACATACACTGTATGTCAGGGTATGATTTTTTTTTTTTTAATAACACGAGGCATTAGAAGTCACTTACAGCTACATCACAGCCACAATTATTTGCATTTTATGCCAACCTTGTTTCAGTCACCCAGGAAATCAAAAGCACAAATTGCTGACCGCTGTACTTACTGCTGCTCAATATAGCACAAAAGAGAATCAAATCCCATTTCCTGCAGATGTCATAAAAGGCCATAAAAGCGTCTGTGTCAAACCACATTTCCGAAAATACATTATGCATCATTTACTGCAAATGTACAAATGGGTGAGAAATTAAAGGAAACCCCAGTGGCTCTGTTGTGCTGTGAGCATTTTTCTTGCATGGTTCTCCTCATAAGGGGGAGTGTCACTTCAAATCAATATAGAGTTATTCTGACTGATCGTGCTTATCATATGATGAAATTTCTATCCTGATGATAATGCGCTCTTCTAGGATTACAATATGCTCATCCGCTTGGCAAGAGGACTCAATCATAAGATCTCAAAACCATTTGAAGACCTGTGGGAGATTTTGAACTGATGTGTTATACTGCATTCTATAAATTCATTATCATCTTTTGGAATAATGGTGTTCATCCCTCCACTGTTGGCTCATGGTGACCCAACACTCTACAACAATACATTTTGTTGGTTTTTCCTTTGTCACCCTTTTTTACTTGTAAGTTTACATTCCTCGCATCATCCCCACCGAGCTCCCTGACCTGCACTCATTCTACAGCAAGCTGTGCTGGACCTAGGGCAGGAAGATTGTGAAGGACCTCAGCCAAGAAAGCACTTCCGCTCCCTGAAGGCCAACTCAGAGAGACTGACGAGAAGCTTCTTCCCCCAGGCTATACGCAGGTTCTCAACCAGAACACCACCTAGGACTAAACACTCTGATCTGCTTTTTTTTTGTTCTCTCAACAATAGCACAATAACTCTCTCCCTACTCCACTCATACACCACTCAGCATATTGCACAATGCACATTAATGGACATTTGCACATTTCACACTCATTTGCACATGATCTACATTTTGCACACCTGGAACTTTGCACATTGTTCTGCTTATGTCTGTTTTTCTATTTCAATTCCATTTCAATTCTATTTTATTACTTGTACTGTACAACTTGCTAATTACAGCTAAAAAGTCTTCTATATTTTCTATATTTGTATTATTTTTATTATATACCTATTTAATATTTCCTTTATTTTATTATTATATTCTTATTTCATATTCTTCATTTGAGTACTTTATTTTTTTAAATTTTATTTATGATCATGGGTAATCGTACAAGCATTTCATTGCATATCATACTGTATATGGCTGTGTATGTGACAAATCAAATTTGAATTTGTATTTAGCTGGAAATAAATATACAAATGAAAACTTGACCACCCTTAACTGCTGGAATAAAAACACAAATGTCTACAAATCTCTGTTAACGGACATACTGTAATCATTAACATGGTTTTTGATCAGTGTGACCCTAGCTGTTTCTATTCACTAGCTTTTTATGTCTTAAATTCTTAAAATCTTTATATATTCTTAAATATATATTCTTATGTATTACATGCTTTATTTCATCATTTCACATGACAGATGAACTATAATATTTAATGTTTAATAGTAAATCTGCTCTGAGATAAATAACATAGGTTTATTAAACTTAGTTCTTTATTACGTAATTCTTATTCAGAACTTTTAAGAGGTCATTCTCAATAATTAAACAACAGCTTATATTAATTGTAAAAAAAAAATAATTCAATTAAATTGTATTTATATGGCACTTTTAAAAATGGCATGGTCTCTTACATTAATCTTATATTCTTACACAGCATTACACAGCCCCTAAGATCAGCCTCTCGTAGGAATGTGGCTTAGGTGGCGGCTTTTGTTGGGCTCCAGCATTGGCTTTTTAAGAGCGGTTGCCCTGCTACTTCCTGGTTAAGTTGTGTCAGCGAGGCTGCAGTCTCTGCCTCTGGTTCAGTTAATGCCGCAGTCCATGTTCGGCCTCCTTACTCCAGCTGACAAACCAGCTATTGGCCCCTGCCCTGAACATTGCTCTGTGGGAGCCCTGTAATTAATTGGTCATGATGGGTCTGAAGGTGATACTGATGCGTCTGGAGGCTTCAGTGTGCCTGCCTCAGTTCCCACCGAAATATATCCACCCCATGAATTTGTCTTTGTCTGTCGTCGGTCTGCTTCACCCATTTGCTGTTCTTGGGTTCGGTGTGAATCATACCATTTTATTTGATTCAGTTGCAGACTTTTATAAGCTTAGTGTTCAACATAAAATCAAAATAATAACAGGACTAGAACTATGAACAGGAACTATACAGTAGCAGTCTACAACCACCTTATGGGCACAATCCAATATTTAAAATTCTCTGTTTTAATGTTTTAATGTGTGCCTGTCAACATACTGTCAAATACAACAACTGTAACACGCTGTAAAAACAGCAACAAAACAAAATGGTGTGTCTGCTAATGAAGACAGCTGAGAAGAGCCGGGAACATGGCTGCAGGGATCATTTGTCTCTGCCAAATAAATTGAAAGATCCACCTGTACAAATAATCAATACCCTATCAAGACCCAGATAGGCCATTTCCCCTGCGCACGGAGGGCTTGTGGTCAGTGAGCAGACAGAGGTTATATGCCAGCTGTCACTGTCATTAGAGCGGCCCTCATTTGTCTCCATTTTTCCTTACTGTATTTGTGCTGGCTTTTTTAAAATAAGTAATTCATAGACTTACATGTAAGACTGTCCAATGATAAGCAAACGATATACTCTCTTAAACCACTCACTGCTGTTATCATCTGTTTTTGATGTGAGGATATTTAATGTTATGGATCGATAATGTTCGATCCAGCTTTATTCAAATAAGTGCACCCTTTATACTCTTTAAACAAAAGAGGACTGAGTGACTATTTAAGGCTTAACATTGATATTTAAAAGATAAATCACGCCAGTTGGATACAGGGTAAGAGTCGAGTGGTCATTACAGAAGAGGAATTCATACAATCACAAAATAGGATATCAAAGACAGAAAATAGAACTTGCAAATATTGTATTTATATACAAATTAGAACAGAATTGTATTTATCTACATATTCCTAATATAGTTTTTACATGACATCAAAGCATGTCATAAAAATAGATTTTGAATATCGCTTGTAATTTGAAAAAAGTTTAGTGCACAACACTTACATTTCAAAGGAATCAGCAATGGTTCGATGTTCTACCAAATACAAGGCTCATTTCTTTTAATGAAGTTAATGCAAAATAGGCCACATTTTCTCACCTACCATGTAACACAAAATCCTGTCTGAACATGAATCACATCCTTTTTAATTCATCTGATATAATTAACACTTGCTCAGCTAGACGTTTAGAATCAAACTGTAACAAACACATCTTTCATGTAATATATGTACCTGGCAAGATCCACATGTTAAACTGCACACTGGCCTGAGGAGAATTGAATTAACTGTTTTTCTGCTGTAACTCTAAACATTCATCTTAACAATATTCAATTAGAGCAATGCAGTATTTTTTCATGTCCACTGTCTCTTAAATGTACATGACACACACCCTCATCTATTTGCAGTCACACTCTCCCAGATGAGAAATGTTTGTGCCTTCTTTTTATTTATTTGGAGTTTTTTTGAAAATCTCTACTGTAGGGTCATGCTCACAGAGACCCCCTGTCTACCACATCTCTTTCTCTCTTAAAGTGCTAAAGTCAGATCAATACTTTTACATCAGGTCTTGATGATGACCCCATGGAGAGCAGCCCATGTGATAAGGAAGTGCATTGGCTGGCGTGAAAAATCAGTAGAACCAGTTCAGTTCTGCACTCTATTCTATATATTTGTCTTTGACCTTTTTTGCTGATGATTTACTAACCTTCACCCTTGGGGGTTTATGTCCCCCATAATGTTATATAGTTTTAGTGTGATCAAGGCGCTGGGTTAGTGGCTGGGTCAAGGTCAGTGACAGTGGAAAGCAGCCACGATCTCCTGTGTAATCCATCCCTACCATTTATGGCCAGGTCACTATAACCCTGCTGCTGATTTATCTTTCACGAGTAATGTTTTTTCCCCTCAGTTTAAGGTCACCCAGGGTATTTATGGCAAATGCACCTCTAATACCAAATAAAAGCAGCCAGTGCCAAACATATTGATTTAGATGACATGACTGCAAGTATGCTCTGCCTTGGAGCTGCAGAAGTGCTTATAAATATTTTTTTAATGCAGTTTTACTAATCCAGTCATTATTACTTAATCTTTCTATTATAAACTACTTTTTAAAAATGATTGTTGGCAATACAAAGTGTGGCAGTTCCAGGGAGTTAACTCTGAAGCCTGGTTTGCCTGGTTATAATAACCCTGTGTGTGTTCTGTGTTTCCTCTATCTAGGAAATACAGTCTCTTTGGCCTGGTTTGTTACCTTAGGAACAGTAAAATAATCTCCTTTAATAATGTAGTGGTTGGAACTAAATAGTCACAGGGAATTTGTCACTTAATAAAACACAGTATTTGCCAAAGTTTTTTTTTTTTTTCTTAAAAAACGAACTTCCCTTTTTAATGGTTTATTGTAAGAACTGTGGGCTTAGTGTTTAGCACTGTGGTCTTGGGGTTTGATACCCGCCTCAGGTCTATGGGCGTGGAGTTTGCGTGCGAGTCCCCTGGGATAAGCTCCAAGGTTCCCATGACCCTGTACAGGATGAGCAGTATAAAGAATGAGTAAGAGTGGCATGTCCTAAAGATAACTTAGTTGCTGTAATCAGTTTATATTATGGGCACATAAAACTTCTGTTCACCACAAGCCTTCTCTCTCTATTTCAATGATAATAAGGCAAAAAAATTTAACTTGGCATGTTATCAAGTTATCAAACTATAAAGCACAGTCTCTGACACCTGATTCTGAAAACCTCTTTTATAACTGTTCAAACTGCTCCTAACAACAAAAAAAACATACCCCTATCATTGACTCTATGCTTTCTTTTGTTAGCCAACAACATGCTTTCTAAATCTCTTTATTAACAGACTTAGATTATGCAGAGCTTCCATCATATAAGTCCCTGTAAATGAGCAGTTACTATAGAAATGATAGCAGAAAACAATAGGCACATTAATACGAACCTATAATTTGAAATACAGCCAAGGCTACTGTCAGAACATCTGTTACAAAAAAAAATTATGAACACATTCTGATTTGAGAATTCAACCTTCCTCGTTTGTAAACAGAGTTAGTTAAAACTCTTCAACATTAGTAGTATTTAATCAATATAAAATTAATAACACTGCAGAACACGCTATCCCAACTACCAATTCCAGTGTTTAGTCATAATACAGGGCGCGCTCTAAGGAACAGGGTTGAGTGAGATGTAGATTCAGAGGAGAACATATGGAAATTTTGATTATTATGAAATAGGAATAAGTCATTCAAGAAATCAAGTAATTGGCCCAGGCAGTCATTATGTGAATGAGATATTAGATTTGGTAGTGTACATACGAGTTCAATGACAACCAGAGGAGCAATATTTCAAGTGTTTGGACATTGTATGTGAAAAAGCAGAGAGATGAGATTAAACCGATTTTTTATGCTAAATCAGCATTGGAAGAAAGTGGAAAGGTCAGAGTCAGAGTATGAGCGGGACACAACAAAACAATAAACCATAATTACACATTTTAATTATGGTTTATGGTTTTGTTATGTGTTGCTCATACTCTGACTCTAGAAGGACCAGTGGTATTGGCAGGTCAGTTCAAGCATGAGGTTTATTCAGGGCATGTATTCACATGTGTCCAAAGTGGTGGATTAAATATTAACTGGAAATGGATGCCAAGCACATACACATAAGGAAATTATAGGCTGATTTAGGAAAAAGATAAATTAAAAGTTTAACAAGAGTGTCATGTAAATTGGAAGTAGAGAAAAGCAGTTGGCTTCATTATGGCTTAAAAAAATAATAATAATGACTCCATCTCTTTTTTTTCCAATTTAAAAGAACCTGATATTTTCTTCTGGGTTTCGAAATCCTATAGTGTTTTTCACATAAATTAGTGACAGTTCTAGCTTCTGGGGTGAAAAACAGAAATGAAAGAAGTTGCAGAGTTAATCAAGCTTAAAGTGTAGACCAGGGATCTCTACTGTGGTACTGGCAATTCAGCACCCTGCAGTTTCCTTCCTCCTAATACACCTGCTCCAGCTCATAAATGGGTGGATAATTAGCTGATCAGCTGGCTCTGATGGCAGTGAGGGGAACATCAAACTCACACCATACCTGAATCTTTCTGGTTTAACTGTAAAGCGATAGTGTTACAACAGAGTAAAACCTTTCCATAGAGAAATGACATATAAGCATTAAAGAAATTAAACACTGTGTTTTTTATTTATTTTTTTACATTTATAGTTAAGGAGATACAGAATTATTCACTCTCCAAGGTTCTCTCGTCGGATGGAAAGCGCTATGTGTGGCACAAACCCGACACTTCCTTTCAAACTGAGAACACCATGTCCACACTGACGCATGATGGTGGCAGCATCATGCTGTAGGGATGTTTTCCCCAAAAATCCCAGTGGCAAGATGGGTTAAGCTAATAGAGACATACCCCAAGAAATTTGCAGCTATAACTACAGAAAAAGGTTGCTTTACAAAGTATTGACTTTCGGGGTTTATACTTATGCATCCTCCAGATTTCTGTTTGTTTGTCTTAATTATTGTTTGTAGCACAATAAAAATGTTTTACATGTTCAAAGTTTGTGTTGTGTAAATCTAATGTTACAAACCCAACCAAAATCAGTTTTAATTCCAGGATGTAATGAATCAAAAGGAGGTGAATACATTTTCAAGGCACTGTACGTTCAGTGATTCAATTGGCCTATCACGTTGCAAGAAAACAATGCATAATGTAAAATAAATACGGATAAGGTTAAGATTCATATAGGTCATTAGAAATGGGGAAAAAAGAGATCTCATGACTGAGGCATGGTTATTGTTACCAGTGGGCTGGTTTGGGTAACTTAGAAACTACAGATTTCTCTGAATCTTCATGAATCTTCATATATATATATATATAAATACATACATACACACTACCGTTCAAAAGTTCACTTGCAAATTTCTTTGTTTTTGTTTAGTGATTTATTTTCTACATTCTACAACAATACTTGGGATTTCAAAACTATAAAA
>JAOVVA010000051.1:10338329-10354569 GCA_028565275.1 Leiocassis micropogon
TCTTCGGCCCTCCCGGCTGAATGGTAGTAGTAGCCTTAATGTGGGAGCCCCCTAGTGACGGGGAGGAATTGGCCACGCATCACCTGATATCCTTAAATCCAATAAGCTTTCAAGTTTATACAGCTTTGAGTTAAAAATATATGCATAAAGGTCAATATTTGGTCAAAATACTCACTTGCCTAATAAATGTGTACACAATGTAGAAGAATTCCTTGACTGTTCTGCACACAGATTAGACACTGTGTTCATCAATTTGCTTTTAATTAATATGTTCCTTTTGTAAAAGTGGAACAGCACTCATTAGATGCAAAGAAGGAACAGTTCTTATTTGTAGATTTTGTAGCCATGTAGCACATTTTTTTTTATTGGGACAGTCTCAGTACAAACACTAAAACCCACTCAGGTGAGCTACTTACAGAGATCCTGTTCTACAAAAGTCTGGTTTTATATATCAATATCCATAATAGCTCTTTCAACAGCACTATGAAATTTAAAAGAGAACATACTGTACCATGACAAGTTGAAGCAATTACATTACTTCATTACATCAAGATGACAAGGAATATAAACAAAAACACATTAAGATGTCACCTATCGTAATGAAGCCTTGGAGCTTAAAAAAGCAAGTTTGAGAACCTAATTTATTCATGATTTATCGTATTTATTTAAGTTAATGTCTTAGGAATACTACACACAAGGTAATGAGACATGCTGGATGAACTGCAAGTCCAACACAGTACACTATGCACAGCCACGCACAGCCACACATGCAAGCACTCGTCCATACGTAGGGGATTATTTATCTTAAGCAGTTCAACTACATGCATGATTTTTAGGAGATCATGCAATACTGACTAATCCGAGCTCAGGATTGAACCGGAGACCCTGAAGCTGTGAGGCGGCATTGTTACCTGCTGACTATGTAAATAGGTATAAAGGCTTATTCCAACATGCATCATCTGTCAGATCAGGGGTTTTTATGTGCTGTTTTTTTCCCTGACATAATGGCATTATGATGATTGACTTTGAAGCTCAGTTTATTTCTGCCATAGTGAGTTAATAATAAATTAATTGTTTTGGATCTGATACAGTGTGATGGAAACATTGTTTTTAGCATTATCCAGAACGACTGGTATTCTATTTAACGATGAATCAACTCACAATACTGTTCTCATGTAAAGTTTCATTTATAATCCTGACCCCTTCTGCTCTCCGGACCAGTCTGACACACCCTGGCACGCTACTTCTAAAGGCCTCTGTCTGCTGATGGCCCCGCCCTGTGACCTGCTTGAGATCCATGTGGTGACTGAGGATGGTTCCACTTGATGACCGGCCCAGCAGGAACAGCAGGAACAGCAGGAAGTTTTTCTGTGATGGCTTTTGACTGAAGCCACTTAATAGTTTACGACTACGACAGTTTTATATCTAAGTATCAATTAGTAAAAGTGGAATTTATATTAACTTATACACCTTTCCTGTCATACTGAACTTACAACCTCATAGCACTTAGACACAGCAAGAATTGATTTACAGTTGTACTGTCTGGTATCACTCAAATGAGGAAGGTTTCCTTCTTTTGAATCTGGTTCCTCTCAAGTTTTCTTCCTGTTGTCATCTCAAGGAGTTTTTCTTGCCAACCATCATGCCTGGCTTGCTCATCAGGGACAAACTGATAGTTATCATTTGCATTTTTCTTTCAAATTTATATTCATAGATATTTTACATTTATAAAGCTGCTTTGCGACAATGACCATTGTTAAAAGCGCCATACAAATAAAATTTTATTTGTGAATAATCTCAGAGCCCTCTGATTGTAAAAACACTAATGTTTTTCACAATAATGCCAGTTCTAATGTTCTTGTCTGCTATTCTGATTACAAAAAAAAAAAAAAAACGGCTTTAACCAAAGGCAGTTTTTATAAAGCATGGATTTTTTTTTTTGGTATGCTTAAATGTAGGATAAATCATCAATAAACACAATATATACAGGATTTATTCAACTGTGCGTGCTCTCTACCTTGAACTCTAAAAATCCATCATCAGTTTAGAGTTTAATAATGCCAATTTTAAAATGCTGCTTTTCAACAGCTAGAGAACAAAGTTTGTCTGATGCTGCCAGGGCTTAGTGCGCTCAACTGGGAAGCATAGCCTTCCATCAGATATGTTTAAGAGTTATGGTGGGAATCTAAGATTATCTTCTATCTCTTTAAAATGCATATAGTTTATAAAGTAAACATACCATTAGAACATAAACAGAAGATCATATGTCATAAATTACGACAGAAAAACTCTTCCTTTACAAATGGGAATTTCGTTTTTTTTTTTTAAGTTAAGCTTCACTTTCAGAACAGAGTTCATTGCTATATAGTCACTTGAGAACTTATTGCTCCATCAGAACAAAAGGCAAAGTCACCCTCGGAAACTACTGTAAAAACTGCTGTACAATAGACACACACACACATCTATACACAACTTGCTCTATGCACACCTGAGGACTGCTGAGGTCTCAGCATGGCCCTGGTGCTTTGTCATGACTGCAGTACTGCATTAGCACAGTCACAAGAGAGCCTCAGTGAACTGGATCTGTCATAACACTGCAATTCGTCCTGAGAATGGCAAGCTTGTCCACTTCCTACAGCAGACTAGCTCGGTACACACAGCCCCAGGGGAGAGGAGCTTTCTACAGAGCCACGGGCAAGCAAACAAATGTCACATCACTATAAAACGCACCATTGTTTAAACATTCGGCGGTTGTCCAAAGCTTTGTTTTAAGGGGAGGTTTCACAGGGTGATGTCTGGATTCATTTATCAGCATTTCTCAATGTCTTTCTATGACTTGCACAAATAATGTAGTGTGTGTGCTGGTAAAGAGTGTGAGAATGTCTTTATAGCTGTAGCTGTTTGTATAACATTAGACCAGCTAGATAATTTTCTCCCTCCGTTTAATGCACTTAATTAAGAGAGTATAGATGTAAAGTGATATTAAGGTTAACTTTTAAGATGGTCTTCCATGAATATTTTTAGGTATTTAAAAAAAAAAAGAAAGAAAATTCTTGCAAAACCCTTAGTAAACAGGATTCATCTTTCCCTGCGAGTACACAGAAAAGCACTTGTAGTGCTTTAACAAAAACTGTTGTTTTCCATCCCTATTGATTTGTATGCATTAGATATTTTAATACAAATTACATTATTGGATGATTTACCAACATAAGCTGGATTTATGTGTCAGCTTCTAATTATACATGATTTGTAAGCTAAATATATGAATGTACTATAGTCTAAGTAGAGCTGTCATTATAATAGCCCATTGGTCAGCCTGCAGGATCACACTCTTCTTATTTAGCAATTTATGAAGTGATTAATAAGCCTTACATATGCTTGGGGAGTAAATACAGCAAGTAGCAAGACACATCTTCTGCAAAAATCCACAGAGTTGTTCAATAAACAGTACTTTTCTGAGGGAAGTCATATCTACTTTGTGTTTGTAAATTAACTCATGTTGCAAGCAAATACTGTAGATGAAAAGTGCTTACTTAAGTGATAGGCTGCATCTACAGTACATGTCCTATGAATACACATCCATTCTTAACATCACTGTATAGAGGAAATCCAGATATAATACAAAATGTAAAGCACATGAACCAACCAAACAGGAATTAAGCAGATGTAAGAAAGTCAGAAGTTTAAGGCATTATGATGCTTTAAATATCCTTCATAGAGAAAAGCAAGGTTCCGCTGTATGGCATTAAATTAAGCCCATTCCTAAGTGGACAAAATCCTCCTATGCAGTGCTGAAAATCCTCCCACTCTGATCAAATGAAAACATCTGTATAAGAAATTATAATAAAGCCCAATTATACATGCACATGCTTAGTTTTAATGAAGTTGGATAATAAAAAGTATTCTGAATATTATTATTTTTTCTTACACTATAGATAGTACCCATCTTTGATGGGAAAATGGTTTTTAGAAATAGTTAAAAGGTTAAAGCTAAAAATAAGCTGATCAGCTTTAATGTAATCAGTGATATTATTATTTCAGTTTAAAGCCCACGTAGATGTTTGCCTGTCTTTCTGTACAGCAGAACTCTTTTAATTCAACAAAATAAAATTTTGTAAGGTTGAGTATCTGGTAATTGGAGAGTGAATCACAGAGAAATCGAAACGACTCCAGCATGTTAAAATTCACTTACACTACTTCAGCGCTGTTCTTTCAGCTGTGAAAATATCAAATAATCCCAGTAAAAATATTGTGTTTAGCTTTTCTAATCAATATCTATGGGAGCAGGAGTTCGTTTACATTTAGCAGGTAGCTTATTAGTAGCTTATTTTAAAGTAGATTATTCAATCGGACACATGACTATTTATAACATCACTTTTACTCAACATTTTGCTTTCGCACATAATGTGCTTTCAGGTCAGGTATTTTACAAGCCCTTGACTTGGACTGCTGCGAATATGTTTGCTCTAATAGTGAGATAATATGTGTTTTATCTCATAGTGGCGCTTCACATTACTGCTTTTTTTTAGTAGTACCATGGTTTCGGAACATATGAGACAAACTGGTTTTAAACTTCCCGCAGGAAGAATAAACATACATTGATCTGTCCATTCATCTTTGAAGATTCAGTTTTCATATTCTACATGCCTTTTTGGAGGGATAAGCCATGCTGTGTTGAACTTTAGTTTGTGTTTTGTGAAGATTAAGGTGCTTTTGTAGATGCATTAGTGACGTTTCTCTGTCTTCCGCATACTCTGAGTATAAATGGTAAACAATTGCATTGATTAGCTCTGTTGAGTGATGCTTATATCCACGCACATCTTGAGGAAAAAAAGCGCTATGTTCATCCAAAAAAGCGATTGGTGCTATGATGTAATATGACACATACCTGCTTATAACATCCATTCTACTCAACATTTTGATTTTATTTATGGTGCTGATTTAACTTCTGGCAAAGTTTAATGAAATTCTGCCCAGCTAGTTTTGCATGATGCTGTTACAAAATCGCCTGGACAGATATACAGACAGGAATGTTTCTGAAAGTTTCGGGTTCTCCAATGTATAAAATGTTCAAATATCATTTAAAGAGCCGGTTCTGACCAATGTACAGACAAAACCTTTCTTTTATTTATATAGATTATTGTTCAAAGGAAGAAGGTACTGACTGATATATTAGAGATCTGATAAATAATCTAATCTGTGGCCAAAAAAACAGGATATAAACTGAATAGTGAAGTTTATGATTTGTTGCACCAGAGCAACATTGTTGACAGGGCATAAAGTACCTGGGTTGGGGTTTTAATTTACTGATTAAGGAACATTCAGGAAGAGGTAATATTGAAAGTGAACATATAGTGAAAAGTAGTCATATAATGTTAAAAAATTTAACACATCAAGTTTAACTTATTTACCTCTCACACTGAATACACTATTCCACTATTATTATGCTATAGTATTATGTATAGTAACATATAGTGTAGACTTCATGCACTGGCTACAAACCTACCCCAGTTTAACCTTCTGCCTAAAAATTCACTTCAGTGTTCATGTGGTGAATTATTCTAGCTTATTATTATTCTTATCCTGCCTATCCACTCATCCTATCCTATTATCCTGTCCTGTTCTCAGTGTCTGGCCTCCTGCCCTTCTTCTATATCCTCACAGCTGTCTCACTACACCTGTGTTTTGCCCACACAGTCATGAGCCTGAGAGCCCAGCTGCACCAGCATTACACACCTGAGAGACAAAGAAAGACATTGTCTCCAAAAGATGTCTCTTCAACTCATGCAGAACAGCCAACACAAGATCTGTGTTTGCAGGGGCACGTTTACTTTTAAACACCTCTTTTTATTTGCTTTTTTATGATTATTTAGTTCAAGGACATGCACAATGCAATTATAAGAACATTGAAATACAGCATTTGTTTTTGTTGGCATAGTCACTAAAATGCTTTGGGACCTCAACTGAAATATTTATTAAATTAGTCTGTTAACATTTCTTACAAAAACCTAATTTCTAAAATATTAGTTTTTCCTAGACTACAATCCTGATGTTGTGATGATATTTATCTATGCAATTATCTATATGACGGCACGGCGGTGTAGTGGTTAGCACTGTCGACTTGCACCCCCAGGGTCTGTGTGCATGGAGATTGCATGTTCTCCCTGTGCTTGGTGGGATAGGCTAACTGGTGCTCCCAAACTGCCTGTAGTGTGTGCATGAGCATGAGAATGTTGACCGGAGGTCCTACCACGGTTGTAAAAATGGGAATAAATACTATGGTCACCATTGGCTTTCACGGCCCCTAGTTGGACTACAGAGGCTCCTAGATGGATGGAATTATCTATATAATTTAAACATATCATTATAATAGCTAATAGTCAAGCTGCAGATTCTGCACTTTCCTTTTCCTGGTTTTCATTTTCTTTCCTTAGCAGCAAACTCTTAAAAAAAAGTCGTAGGAGATATATGCATCAACACTTGTAAAATTCAAGTTTTATGTTTATTAGAAATAATCTCCGTGCTTATATTTTCTAAGGGGGAAATAAGGCTGATACTGCTAATGCATACAGTACATAAATAAAATCATAGAGTAGTATCTGTAAAGAAACTCTTCATGTACATACTGTAACATGTTATTCGATTACGCCTAAGGACGATATCTTCAAGGATCTGCTTTTGCAGTACATGTAATCCACACGTCTTCTTTTTTAAGTAAAGACAAAATGGCAATTATTACAGGTGTTGAGGACTCTCTCCTTTCCAGAAGCTCGGCTGTCTCCTGTGGCTGTTACACTAATCTTTAAATAGTAGGTTGTCTGAGCACTTTGTATAGACCTGATTAGCACATATACTCTTGGGTGACTTGCCAAGCTAATTAAGTAGCAGGCTACGTTTCTGCTGAGACACTGCTGAACAGGGTAAATTAGGTGAAATTAAACAACTGAGTTAATATTGGGTTAACTAGTATTTACGTCAACGTTTAATTTCCTACCAATGCAAGTATACTCATCCAAAGCCACTATATGCAGCATACACCGGATATTTGTCATTTCTAAAGTTTTTTCCGTGTACCAAAAGTACATGTATCTGCATGTCTGAAAACAAAATACTGAATGCCATTATTACTAGGAGTTAAACTGGGGTGGGACCACACATTTGGTCTATGTAAATGGCATGTGGAACTGAGTGACCTCCCTGGAGAGCATCCAGATCACACCATCTGACAGTATACACAGCCTTAGGGTAGTTCTGGTCACCCAACTATCCCACCTTTCTCACATGGCTAACCTGACGCAGTCATGCAGGTTATTTAGGGGATCAGACCTCTGCTGTTCACAGTGGCCACGTGACTGCTCAGTTGCTGGTCATCTCAAGATCATTCATAGACATAAAAGGTAGATGTTTACTTTGTGTACTGTAGCTACATTTGTGCAGTTGTTGGTGCAATACAATAATGTCAATATTAAGCTAGGGTAGTTGCAAAACCTATTCATATAATATAAGATCATGATTATTTAACATTTGTAAATATCATGCATTTATTCAACTCATTTAACACAGCCCAGTGTTTCATCGCCCAGTAGAGATGAATATCACACAGATATATATATATACCAAAGCCTGGATGAAAGCACTCTGCCATAAAGTAACAGTGTGTGATGGATTTCTAACACAAAATGAGAATATCACTGCGAAAATGGAACATAGCACACAATCATCATTCAATCTCAATTATCATGTTTTCATAATTGTCTGAAGCCAAAAATGTAACAGAAATTTGATTAATTGCACAGCCCTAACCTTAACTGCGTAAATAATCCAAGCTATCCTAGTTTTGTGTTCATTCACCATTCTGTAGGACAGAGCTTTTTTTAGTTTGTGTCATTCTCATTCCCTGCCACAGGCTGCTAGAACCACCATGTTGGACATGTGATTTCAGTTTTCTCATATTTTGCCTCCTTGTTCTATACATTTTAGTGTTCTCCCTGCTCTATCGCACCCACTTCATTTCACTATATGCAGTGAAGGGGGTCCTCCAAAACCAGGGTTAAGAACCACTGATTCATGAGGAAAATGATGCCATAGTCCAGCACCCAAATGGTGAATTAGACAATGCCTTGTACCCTTGTGTCTTTAAATGTATGGTAGCAATGGTAAAGAAAAGATTTATCCTGGTGGGGCAGGAGGGATTTGGAGATGTGTTGACCATAAATGTTTGATGGTGGGACTGGTCTCCTACCACAATGAGCACAGCATCCCGGTGATGTGTCTGGTGTTGAGTGAAAACCTTGTGTAGTTCACATAAGGCACTGTCCATGTCCACCTGAGGTGGAATATAAACCATACTGATTATGACTGTGGTAAATTCCATAGGAAGACAGACAGGGTGACATTAGATGGTCCCCACTGCAGTAGCTGCCAGCATCAGATATAAAACACAAATGCCTGCCACTTATCACATCCCTATCTGCACCACACTCCCTTCAGTTTTCCTTAAGACACAAGGAAGACACGCATCAAGACTCTTTTCTGTGCTTGTATCCAGGTGGTGCAATGAACGTCCCTTGTTTCTTTAAGATAAGTAACTGAGTGTTTTCATATGAAAACTAAATTAAATTCATTTTTACTTATTAATTAACTTATTATTTACCTAATAAACTAGCATCAATACATGTTTAGCTACACTTCTGTTAAGTCAGAGTGGAGAAAGAGGTCTGATATCATATTAGTAACAAAACCAACAAATATGTAATATTTCACCCTGGCCAATCACAGACGTAAGATCATTTTATAGGAGGAGAACAAGTGCTAAAAATGTCTTGATACCCCAAGACTAGCCATATTTCAGTCACCAGTTTAAACATAGATGTATGCATGGGTGAAAGTAGGTAAGTCCGGTCTGGAACTATTTACCAATAAATGATTCAGTGGTGGTATGCAGTACTCAAAAAAGAGTAGAGACACTTTAGTCTCCTTAGTAATTGCTTCTAAGTCACAGTTCAATTGCCAATTGAACCATCTGTGGTATGTTTCAATCGTTCATTACTGCTAGTTAACATGGACAGGAGTTTCTGCCAAAACACTGATAGGTTCATAACTCACCTAACTGATTTGTTCACAGCTAACATGAGCTACAAAACTAGCTAGCTTCTAACACAAGGCTGAATTTAAAATCCCTCTCTAAACCCTGATAAGGGGCACTACTTGGTATGTGGAACAAGGGAATCTACACCTTACATAGTCCACTAGCTTTCTATTTTACACCATTTAGGATTTAACCCCAGAACAGTTATTTAACTCAGACTATTCTAAACCGAAATATGTGGAGACGTCCAGTAAAGAGAAACTTACAAGATTTACAGGACTGTTCAGCATCTCCATGGTTTATTCTCCCAGCGTTTTGGCTACATAGTACCGGTAAGAATTTACCCTTGGATGTATGATATACTGATCAACATGTTGGAGGAAATTATGAGAATCAGGTAAAGTAGGTCTAGACTTGCCAAGTTTAGTTAATGTTGCTACTGCAGAGAGAAAAATGATTACAAAATGAAAGTTACGATAAAACACAAAGCTGCTGAAAAACATTCTAAATGTGTTGTCTGAACCAGTAAAGCAACAAATCCATAGTCCTGCATTGTGTCATTGCTTTCATTCCAAAATTAACTGTAGCTGTGTTTGAGTTTAATTGTCCTTCTTGGCAAGACACTAAGAGCCCTGAACAGGTACTTAAGTGTGGAGCCTGAAATAGCGCAGACCATTAATTATTCAGACACAATTACAGAATCACAGAGTCACAAGTCCTCACTAAGCTCAATAAAAAAAACAAAAAAAAAACAAAAAACATACAGACATCATTAGTTTGTGGTTGAAGCAACTGATCAAGAGAGACCTAAAAAAGGTTGAAACAAAAAGTCTACCAAGTATTCAATCAACCAACCAAATAGAGTAAAAGGTAAACTAGAAAGCTCATACACTGTTAATTTTCATGTTTATTATTAACACTAGCATCATATTGAAAATGAGAAGGGAGTCTAGTCCATATCCTCCTTCTATCTTGATGTGTATCGTTAAGTGATGGGAGTATGTGACTAGTTTGAAACACAGGTTTCATGCTGTAGTCCTGGAGACCTTCCTGTCATACATCTATTAGCATTTTCCCTTGCTCCGGACACAACAGATCAAATGCATTAGCTAATTAACCACAAATTCTTATTTAAAATGGGTGCTTTAGAGGAGAGAATCACCAAAATGTGCAGCACGCCGTGTACTCCAGGAGCCCGAGGATTTAATCCATACTGTGCTACAGTATACTGCAGTGTGGGCTGAAAAAAGCACAAATACAAAGGAAACCTAGTCTTGTGTAAAATACTGTAAATATACTAAATAGAGGCCGACATATGCTGCGTGCGTGCACACACACACATGCTCACCTAACCTTTATTTGCCTGAAGCAGCAGTGTGGGCTGCTCTGCACGTGCATCAAAGGCACACAGTCAGTCTTCATCAGCAACAAAAGCAGGGGGGAATATACTATCAGGTTCACACACCCAAGCAGACAGACACATACTCATGTCAATAACTGCATCCTTGGATGGTAAAGGAAAAATGGTTGAGTAAAAGACAATGGATAGAAAGATACACTGTCATATTCCAGTGGACTGTTACTATGGCAACGCAACACTTCCTCTCTCCTATCTTTCTCAACCCCGGATGCATCAAAAACACTGGGAGAGGAAAGGACAAATGTATTCTTCTCCTTCTTCGGGTTTTTCTTTTTTATCAGCAGGCTGCAAATTGAAAACTGACAAACACATTATAATATAAATACACTGCTGCCTTAGGCATATATAAAATTTTTTTTAATTTTATGTCCATATTGTAATTTATAATAATGACACACACTTCAGATTTACAGTGAAGCAGCAGTAGGAGTGAAGCAGTAACACTCCCACCATTTCTTCAGAAACTAAAGCTGAAGCATTTCACAAAAGTGTCCAGGAAATAGGACTAGCAGGACACCTCCACAAAAATGACTAATTAGTTTTGTTCTTTCTTTTCCTCACTGTGTGGCTAATAGCAGGAGATACAGTAGGATATATTTGGTTATTTTTCGTATCTCATTAACTACAGTAGTTGGCACATAGAGTCTAACCATTCAGTAGCAATTGCCCCATACATATTTTTATTACTCTCTTACTCACTGTGCACACATTAACATGTACACTGATCAGACATAACGTTATGAGAAACAATGAGAAACATTATAACTATGGAAACTTGTGTAGGTTTCCACCAGGGCAACTCTGGTCCAACAGGGCATTACTCCAAGACCTCTTTGGGTGTGCCGTAATATCTGGCACTGATGTAATGTCTGGTACATTTTTAGTACGGTCACAGCGAAAGGGATCGATCTTATATTACGATGCGTTTTTTTTTGTTCAGTCACTGCAAAAGTCAGAACAAATGAACACACATAAGGCTTGTTTATAAGAATTTTAAAAAAAAAATCATGTCTACGTCTAGGCATGTAGGTGGTATGTTGTTTAAGAACAGTAACAGCACTGTTTCTACCAAACCATCCAAACAATGGTTTTGTTAAATTAGGGATATTTAAAGGATGTTTTTTTCTAAAAGGTATTTGGACTATTTGCTACTGGTGATGGTGCTGTTAAAACTTTTCTACAAAAAAGATATTGCAAGTGAAAATTTCTTAAATATAGTTAACAATATTTATACATTCTTAGAATAAGATATAAACCAAATATATGATAATAAAGCTTAATTCTAGTATTGTTACATAAGTACTAGCCTAGTATGTAACAAAATCCAAACCTAGCAGCATCCAGGTCCATGTGTTGAAGTCAGAAAAGATGTAATTCTGATGATTTCTGATGGGGAATTAGCATTTAGGATGGAATGTGTTCATCTGACCTTTCAAATCTGTACAATTTCCATATCTTTGAAGTGATAATTGAATTGTTTGCCACAAGTTCTATTAATCTGAATTAACCGTAATAATAATAAGAATCACCCAGCACACACATTCAGTTACATTTACAGTAGTTTTGATGACAGCTTGGCACACTCATGGCATTCTCAAATCAGATTCACAAGGTAGTCACCTGAAATGCTTCTCAAAGTTCAAGACATATTTCAACATCCATGGTTCAGAGGAGACTGTGTGAGTCAGGTCTCCATAGTCGACTTGCAGCAAAGAGACCATTATTTCAGAAAACAAGAAGCAAGGAATAGACAAGAGATCAGTGGAAAACTGTCCTTCGGTCTGATAAGTTGCAAATTTAAGATTTTTGGTTTTAACCTCCATGTCTTGGACGTAGAGAGAGCGAACATGTGTGGTTCCCACTGTGAAGCATGGAGAAGGACGTGTGGTGGTGCACTGGTGCTTTGCTAGTAACACTGTTGATAATTCCATATTTGTTCTTTTAAAATTTCAACTTTTGACTGGTACTGGACACACACACACAGACAGACACAAACACACACACATTATGAGGACTTACCCATCCTATTATATTATGAAGACATTTAGACCTTTCTCATCCTTAAATAGGGTTAAACACACACACACGCACACACACACACACACACACACACACACACACACACACACACACACACACTATTATTCCAAGGCAGGTGCACCACAGAGAAAGAGAATAGATGGACAAAGAATAACGGTCTCTAGGCAACAGCTAATGGGGACATCAATAAACAATAAACAATAAACCTGACACTTAGCAACACATACAAAGACACACATGTACACACACTCCTCTTCAGTGCCAGCCCTGAGCAGTGGAGGCTAATGTTTTGGGGAACAGCTTGTCTTTCTTCATTTTGTCTCACTGTCAGTCCTCACAGAGAGAACAGACTGGCTCACCTCAGGCTCTCTTCTACTCTGTCTCGAACGCTTTCAGCCTAGCTCTCTCCTGCCCTGCCTTAACATACAGTACACTCACACATGTGGACAGATGTACACCTGCTGGACACATGTGAGACAAAACACAAGCACATACACTTTTAACACATGTGATTACAATGACATGGTCCTAGTATAAAACACTGCAGGTTTTTACACAATTTTTAAACATTATGCAACATAGATCTAGGAGAGTGTTTCCCTATTTTAAACATATATTACACAAATATATATTTAAAAAATTGATTACTGTACATGTAATTAGTCATTACATAATGGCATCACATTTATGTTTCTCTCTATATTAATTATCTAATTATAAAATTAGTTTTTAAGATATGGAGTTATACTGACTTGGTTTTAATTTTACACACACACACACACACACACACACACACAGCCACTAGTGACTGTCTGCATTATGGTGTATTTTAGGATTAATGCATTACATAATGTGAATTCTAGTAGGTACTGTCTGATGTAAAGTGCTATATTTTCAAACACAAGCAGAACCTAAACAAAAAAAAAGGCAATATAACTAATAAAGGAGATGATTCACCCAATTCAAATGAAGTTGTGCATCTCTAGTACCACTGAGTCTTCTGTTTATTGCTCTAATTTTATCGCTGTGTGTGTCGATTAAGGGAGTTACAGTAGTTACCACTTAATATTGCAAGCTAAGACCTGAAGTCACTGTGATGCAATATGTACTATATTTAATTCATTAATACTTACTGTTTAAAACAAGTCATAATCAAATACTCTACAGCTAAACGTGTTAATCTCGATTAAGACATTGGAATACAGAGAATAGCCCCATAAATTCTGCTTGGGATGGGTGTGTAGTGACTGAAGACAGTTTCACTTGATGACCATGAAGATGGTCTTGGACACTGTAGGCAGTGCTTCTGTAATGTCTTGTCACTGAATCTGAGGATGGGTTCCCTGTTGAGTCTGGATCCTCTCATGGATTCTTTCTGTTGTTATCTCAGGGAGGTTTTCTTTGCCACGTCACCCTCCGTTTGCTCTGATGGTTCTAATTTTTTCCCCCCCATACATTTTCTAATTTATTTACATTATTCCTTAAATCAGGTAAAGCTGCTTTGCAACAATGACCATTGGTAACAGCGCTATACAAATAAAATCTAATTGAATTGAATTGAAATCCCAGCCCTGCCAAGCTGCTACTGATAAACCATTGACAGAGCCCTTAACCCTCACCCAACTATTGATGGGACAATCACTGATTATAGTCGATGATCAGTGATTTCAAGCAATCAATTATGACAAATGGCAATAAATATTAATTGTAAAAATCTCTAAAATATGGCATGTTGTATTTGCCCTGGCAATGCTGTGTAGTGTAAACACAAAAAGTCCAAGAAACATGCCTGCTCACAACACGATTGTGAAAAATGGTGGACGATGTATCTCATGCTGACTTGTTATACAATTTTCCTTATAAAAATGGCTGCTCCCGGACATGGGTGTACTTTGGGTGTTTCATGAAAAATGACATGTAACATACCAGCGGAACAAAACAGCTGTGATGTGTTTGTAACGTTAATTTACTCTGTAATATATGCTTATGCGAGTAATCCTAGTTGATGTACGTGTAATGTACTCTATGTGTAGTAATAGTGAAGGGATCGATCTTATATTATGTTGTTGTTGTTCTTGCAGCTGCTCCCAGCAAGGGGTCGCCACAGTGGACCATTCGGTCCACACATACAAGCTTGGCACAGGTTTTTACGCCGGATGCCCTACCTGATGCAACACTCCCATTTTATCTAGGCACTGCATACAGTTGCTGGGGTTTGGGCACTGGCTGGGAATCAAACCCGGGCCTTCCGCATGGCAGGCGAAACAACTACCACTGAGAATTTGACACAAACTTCTTTGTCCAATTCTTTATTCTTAGTTTTTGTTGTTGACTTTTTTTTTATATTCAATTCAATTCAATATTATTTAATATTTTGATTCAATATTACCTGAAGTCACTGTGCTGCAATATATACTATATTTAATTCATTAAAACTTACTGTTTAAAACAAGTCATAATCAAGCGCTTATGACAATTAACGCTTTTAACAATTTACATTGTCGCAAAGCAGCTTTACACAATCAAAAAAATTATTTAAGTTTGTATGAAATGTGAATGTGCATGAATCAAAATGATCAGATTGTCCCTGAAGAGCAAGCCGAGGACGACGGCGACAGTGGCAAGGAAAAACTCCCTGAGATGGCAATAGGAAGAAACCTTGAGAGGAACCAGACTCAACAGGGAACCCATCCTCATTTAGGTGATAACAGATAACAGGGATTGTATTCACTAATTGCCCCTAGCGTGTGAATGAGTGTGTGTATGGCGTTTGCCCTGTGATGCATGTACCCTGCCTTGTGCACAAAATCTCCTGGGTTAGGCTTGACCTGTACAGGACAAGCAATATACAACATGATTGAATGAATAAATAAATAAGTGAGTGAGTGAATGAGTGAGTGAGTGAGTGATTGGATAATCTGAGGTCCTGCTAAAGAAATGGCACTTGTTTATATTCATAGCTGAGTCACTGGACTATAGCAAATTTTTATACAATTAGCTACACTGTTTTTCTCAGTTTAGTCCAATAGGTTGACACCAGGCCCACCATTTGATGATGACCTCTGGTGTTAGGTTTCTTTGCAGTGTAGTTTTCTAATGTAAGATTATGCTATTTCCAGCAACAACTGAGACTGCTGTGTTGACATACAGAAACAGTCAGTCGCTAGTGGTTGTGTTGGTAGAGCTCTCAACATTTTTTCCTGTGCTCCACAATCAAGAGGGTTCAATAACTGCCTATTGCTTCCTCTGAATTTCTAACATTTAACCAGCTGAAAAGTAGTCCTCAGAATGATTGCTTCTTGTTTTCAGAGAGCTGTGATGTGAGTGAGTCAGTTTTTTTTTCATCTGATGATAGATACCAGATAACATTAGCATCCATTTTGGTGTTGAAGAGGCTTTTTGGCTACTATCCTGTTACAAGATCTGTGAGTGTTTACTTTTCCTTTCTGAGTATCTGCCATGTACATGTATAAGAAAGAGTGGTTTGCTAACCAAAGGGGCCATATATAAGTCCGACTTTAACCAGTGCAGGGGGGTCTGGGTGTTCCATTAATTCAGTTAGTTTGATTTAATGGGACAGGCAGCACGTCACTGAAGACTTATGGCAAAATATTCAAATATTCAATTCAATTCAATTCAATTCAATTTTATTTATATAGCGCTTTTAACAATGGTCATTGTCTCAAAGCAGC
>JAOVVA010000051.1:10358808-10378213 GCA_028565275.1 Leiocassis micropogon
AACAAATCTATCCAGATGCAATACATGAATTGTCCCACAAAAGAATCATATGTAACTGGATCGATTTTTTTTTAAATGTGCCTGTGAAAGTTATCTGTTCTTAACTCAGTGCTGATGCCACATGATTGGCTATAGCACGCTATGACTATTAAAATGTAATGAAAAAAATTTTGTTTTTTTACCTAAGCTCTCATCTTACGCACAACTTCTGTCTGTGCTTTTCAAAAAACTGAGCAAAAGCAGTGTGTCCTTGCAAAAGCAGTGTGTACATTACATGTGTGCATGGTTCCATGTCTCACTACAGAAACACAGTCAAATACGTTTGCCATGTTTTAATAAAACTTGCCATGTTTCTGTAGGGAAACATGGCAGCAAATATATGAATATATGTCCATGGTCCCATAAGGACATGAAAAATGTAACAGACACACAGTAGCAAACGCAAACGTGTCCAACACAGAACATGTGTTTCTTATGTCTCTTGTACATCAACTCATCAAGCATCTCTTGGTTGTTGTAGGGTTCTCTGTTTTTCTTTTGTAAATATTACTATAAAATTATGGCTTCCAAATGCAAAAACATTGATAGTTTTGAAATAAGAATTATAAAATAGGACTCCAAAGTAATAAATTCCAATATTGAACAAATGTCCTTTATTCTCTGAGAAAAATAATTTGCCAAAGTGAGGAAAAAGACCACAAGTTAAACTGTTCGCATGTAGTAAAAGTATTTAAATCTTGTATAGAAGCCAAGCAAATTCTCCTAAAACATGCTGAATTAATATGCACTCTCATTACTACAGTATATGAATGTACAGTAGGTGAACTAATTCGCCTTATGACATTATGCTTAAGATGTCACAATTTTAGACACGTTAGTGAAATAACTATAAAACTCAGCATTTCACTATGAAATAGAAATATAACTTTTATAATTACAACTCATTATCAAAGAATAGTAGTGTCATATGGTTGCTTTTGGCAGATTTGGCAACCATGCTACTGATGAAATAAGTAAGTAAAATCTGAAGGGATCCCTGAAAATGCATCCGGGGCACATGAAAATACAGGTTGTAAAGACCTACTGTATAGAATATTTTTGTTGTTCACTCATAACTTTAACACTTGAGAGAGGTGATAACTGATTCTAAACAAGGCTAGAGTAACGCAGCAGTTTTAATAAATTAATGGATGTAACTTAGAACAATAAGGGTGATTGTCTGTTATGTACACATATGTACAATGCAAGAGGTGAGCAATATGGTGATAATGTGTAAGGTTTAGTTTCCCATCTATATTCTATCAATCTACTAGATAGAGAGATGCTTATAGCTGAATAGAAGAACACTGCATGGGGGACCATAAGCACATGGTAACAGCCACTCTAATCTCGATTTTAACAGTCTTCATTTCCCCAAGATTGGCTGGATACCGTGGCGCTGAGTGGAATGAAGCTGATTCATGGAGTTAATTTGAGTGCTGTAGTTGGGTTGATTGGATGTAAATCCTGCTTTGTCGCACTGAAAAAGCATCTTGCAAAGTACTGCTGCCTGAGAATCAGGGTCTAAACTGATTCTACTGTGCTGAGCTGTTCGTAGAAAAAAAGAATGGGCCTGCACCCACAGAAGCATAAGGAACATACATACTGTAAAGGTTAAGTGGAGCCGAAGCATCACTGGAACTTCAGCAGGAAGGGAAATATGTTTGGTTAACTTGATGACTATTTTAAGTGGACACGTTCTTAGAGATTTGCTCAGAGCCACTGGCACTGGTCTATCTTTATCGCCCTCTTGCATTATCTTTAACACATAAAACTCACTTCTAATTGCAGTGAGACCAAAATACTGTTACAGGGTGACTCATTTTCTGTAAATGAAAATTACACCTGTCACATTCACTCATACGGTTTGGTTTAGCAGAACTATTCCAGCATGTGATTGACTGGTGTTTGGGTTTTTTTTCCATGTTCTTAGGATTACTAATGCTACTTTGGGAAAGAAAAAAAAAGAACCTCTTCATCTTTATATCCTCTAAGCCTTAGACAATCCTACATAGGCCTCATATTCATATTTAATGCTACTGGAGGCAGCTGGATATCTGAGTCAATTATCATCACTGAATTCCTCATACCATCAAAATCTAGAGGACTTAGAGCGAGAAAGAAAAAAACAGAGGACCTGTTCAGAAAACACTCTTCTGTTAACATAGTGCAGTGTTCTTTCTGGCATACTCAGGTAGAGACATACAGTACTTTCATTCTGTATTTCCATGTGCATTGTTACAATATGGAGTTTATATTTATATTTTGTGCTTCGTTTATGTCTCTGTCAATCAGTTGGTTCCTGCAATCGGTTACTACAATCGGTTGCTTCCTGGAATCAGTTGGTTGTTCTACCCTTGTTGATCCCGCCTCCTACCTGATGATTGGTTAACGAGGAGACCCAGAGGCCTACTTAAGGAAGCAGGAAACAAAGGTCCGGTCTGCAGACTAGTGATGGGAAATTTTTATCATTTTAGTGAACTAAAAATGAATTAATCTTTTTTTTGAAAGATCGTTCATGAACGACCCATCGCAGACCGGACCTTTGTTTCCTGCTTCCTGTTACTTCAGGACTAGCAAGAGAAAATTTTGTTTAGTATTTTGGCCTTGTCGGCTTCTGAAATTCCCAGTAACCTTTTGGGGTTTTACTTATTCACTTTTGTAAATAAACGCTAAGCAAGCGCACTATTGGTCTTACCCCCTGTTTATTTATTTTTCAAGTTTTTCTCTTCTTTTCATTCCTGATACAGCCCGACCTAGACCAGGGCATAACAGCATGTAAAGCCATATCTTGAGGCTGGGAGGCGTGGTTGGATAAATTTTTAATCCTAAATCAAAGGTTCAATCTACATGACTCAAAGTACACTGCTTGATGTTTTACCAGCAATATACAGTATTATTTCTGTGGAAATAAATTCCACTACAGAAGACCTTTTACATATGTCAAAATAGTGCACTAAGACTGCAATAAAATAAGATCCTCAGGATTCTAGTTTACAATATTTATAGTATTTATGGCAACAATGAACACCATCGAAGCCTCTCTGATGCTTTTTAATTAAATGACAACCAACAGAACAGCAACAGATGCCAATGTGTTTCCTTTCACTCTCTCAGGAGGGAAAAAAGTAATCCAGCTGTCAAAAATAAGTTAACAAGCCAGGATTTTGTCAAACAGCTGTGTCTCTGTGTCTGTACATAGCTATGGTTACATGGGTAATGTTTCTTCTATCCAAAATCATTCTAATTAGAGAGTCCAACTTTTTACATGGTAACGTTTTACTGATCCTATAAAATCTGCATTTACTTGCTTAAAGCATTTTACTTTCTTGACATGCACATAGTGGTTCCACATGCTGTGCAGCTGGAAATACAGCAGAATAAGGAGAAAAATAATAAGAAGAAGAAATTTTAACTTTGAGAAATTCAATGCATTCGATAGAATTCAAAGAAGATGGTCAAGATGACCCCACATCGTGTCATGAGAACAAATATTTGCTTTTCTGCTGTTATTTCTAATAAAGCAGAGTATCTTACAATCACATACCCTGCTCCAGCAAATTTTAAATGAGAGATCTTCAAAGAATGCTAACATTCTTAATGCCCCTTTTTTCTGTTACCTGAAACTCAGCACCAAATTTTACCTTCATTCCAGTTAAAAAATTCCTTTGGATCAGGTTGGATCAGACCAGTCTGTTCCAGTTGAGATGGTTACGTGAGGCATTTTTTTCTGACAGGGCTATGATTCCAATGATTCCTTAAATATTAGGGTCTGTGTAAATGCAGCATATGAAAGATTATAGTTAGTTAAAGTATTGTAATAAATTACACCAATCAGTAAAAATATTAACACCACAAAATGTTTGTTTTGATTATCAATTATGTACCAGTTGTTGATGTTGACAGCATCATGGCCACCTAATGCTCAACCATTCCCGTGGGGACCAAAGTCCAGCCCATTACCCAGTGCACCGTAGCCCAGCAAGGAAAGAGCCCAAGGCCGTCCCCCAGCCTTCAAACTCCAAAGATCCCAATCCGTTCAAGGACCCATGGGATACGCCAGACAAATCTGCTGTTCCACGGAGACCTGACCCCACAACCCACAGCACCCAAAGGATCTGCTGCCAACGTCCTGGTGAAACGCCCATGCCCCGAGGGGGAAGAACTACTGTATCTAGTGGCCTAAGGACACCTAAAACCTAGGTACTGTAGTTCTAATGTTAATGGCTTAATGGTTAATTTTACGGCTGATCGGTGAATATTGCAAAAGACTTTTATATACACTAATTGACAAATTACCAGTATTTTTTGTTTCATTTTCCTTCCTTTGCTTTTATAAATTACCAGATAATGTGTGCAACTGAAATTATATTTTATTACTAAAATGGTCTTATATTACTAAACATTTTATCATGAATTGAAAATATTAAACAAATTTATGGAGCAAGATAACGTTGGAACATGAAGAATAGTCACCAATAACGGCCAGATGATGGACTACAGCACTTTTAGGCACATTTAGGCATGTTTCCAGTTTTATACATAACAGACAATTTACTAATATGTACCACATAGGTGTCATAAACAGTTTAGCACCTTTGGACCATAGCATAATCTATGCTAACTAATGCCAGAAGACTCTATCAAGTAGTTACTTGCTCTCTTCTTCTCCGCTATGCTCCTTCTCTCTTTAGGTTTTTTGCAGTCTTTTCCTGTTTCATAACACGTCATGGCTCTAAATTTCTTTTCCTATTATTACCTTTTTTATTACTTTCACTCTGCTTCGGTCTACCTCTCTCTCTCTCAGTCTCTGACACTGAAGGGTAGCTTGCTGATAGTGATCTCCTCGAGGTCAGGCTAATAAAAGCATTGTTTGAATTAGGGAGAATATTCTATAAAGCGCCCCTTACGTCCTGCCTGCTCCTCACAGCTGACAAAGCCTTTAATGAGCCACATAAAAAGCCACTATGTGCATGTCACAGGTGTTGAAAAACACACTGCAAACAGTTTACATACAGAGAAAAGGAGAGAGAGAGAAAGGGAGAGAATGAATGCTGAACGAATACTGAATGCAAAAATAAGAACATTAGAATCACAAAAAGGTGTAGTTATAGGGGTCAAAAGAGGTACTGTATGTTCTCCGAAGGCATATGCTCCCCACATCTGTAAACATAAAAAATTTATGTGAATGGTGGTGATAAATAATGTCAGCGCATTAAGATGTTTAACTGCAGGCTATAATTTCTCTATGTCTTTCTGAGTGTGCCGTGCTTCAGACTGCGCATAATTGGTCTTATAATAGCTCCTGTGTGTGAGTGTGTTACAAAAGAACCTGACAAATCGGAGGTAAGTCACTGCAATAACTGAAAAATATAGTTCTTTGTGTTGAAAATGACTGGGAGTATCTCTTAGCAAAGAGAGAAAAATATCTTGATCCAAACCAAAAAGTTGATCTCCGTCCAAACAAAAGGCCACATGCCCACACATTTAGTTTTTCTTTTTAGGGTTAGGGTTAGATTATAGGAGACATATAAAAGGAAGGCAAAGGTTGAAAAGAAGAAGACAAAAAAAAAAAACTTTATCAGTCAAAAAATTACAATGAAGACGGTTCTGGCCCCGACTGATGTTGACAGCTGTTTCTCTGAGGACTTGACTTGGCTGTAGTCGCTCGATATTTCAAGGCCTGGAATTTCCTACGAGTCTACCTGAGCTTCCAATAACTACCTGGACTCCATATTAACATCAATTAACATCAACTGTTATGCTGAACTGCCACCTAACTCACAGTATGAATGCAGATCAATTCCTGCTTTCTGTTTCACCCAAATGAGGATGGGTTCCCTGTTGAGTCTGATTCCTCTCAAGGTTTCTTCCTATTGTCATCTCAGGGAGTTTTTCCTTGTAAAGCTGCTTTGCGACAATGACAATTGTTACAAGTGCTATACAAATAAAATTGAATTGAATTGAATAAAAAAGCATGTATTTCATCACCTCTACTATACTTTATAACCCCAGGAATAACTCTTCAGTGGTGTTTCTCCTTCCTATTTTGTAAGTAATAAAGAAGGCATTTTCCATTGAAACACATTGACCACTCATGCTCTCATTGCCTTTTGTTGCCTTAATTCCATCCATTCCACCCTGTAATCTGTGAAACATGCTGGCCAACTGGCAGCATGGGCTAGAATCCAAGCAAGCACTGAAAGAAAAAAAGAAAGAAAAAGAAACTGAGTAAACGCAGAATATGAAGCAACAACTACTGGTCCCAGGAGGACATGTTGGTGTTCCTCATGTTGTGACCAGATGACACCAATCTGTACTGCCTCCTCCATTCTACAGAACAGAGTTTATGGCAATCTGCCCACAGTCCTGAATTATAAGATGGACTGGGAAACATGGCTTTGGTTGGGAACCTACAGTATGACAAAATGGCCCTGAACTGCACTGCACTGATGTCACCATGAGGAAGCAGCTCCATCTGCAGTGTGTTCCTGCAGAAGAGATGAGATGAATTGAGTGGATATGTGGGAGCCTGGGACTAAAGGATAGTGCTGTTTAGAGACCACATTATCCATAATGGTAGAAGAGAAGTGGGAGACATCTTCATTAAGCTGTGGTCTTACAAAGCTAGTGCAGGAAGTAGTAATCCCCTGCAACATTACAGAAACCGGCAGTGAGAAGCTGCTTATCTGCTCCCTTGTGAGAGACGAAAGCTGTCATTTATTATGATGTGCGGGTTTCTGCTGTTTGCAAAAGGAAAAAGCAACACTGCTCTAATTTAATTAGACTGTACTGTACTTTCAGAGACACATATCATGATTGTGTGTTGAAGGAAGTGAGAGAGAGAGAGAGAGAGAGAGAGAGAGTCTGACAGACAGAGAAAGACAAAGAGAGAGATGCAGGAAGCTGCTAAATGAATCTTTTCGTGTACACATTACCAATAATCTGTACTGTTCATATGTTCATAGAAGAGTGCCAGATGGAAAGTGTGTTCTCCCTGCTCCCACATGCTTCTCCACCGAGGGCACTGAGATCAGCCTGCCGTGTTAAATAAGAGCAAGCGTCCATTGCCACCATTATTCCACTAAGTCAGTAGATCAGGTAGCATACAGGACATGGAGTAAAAGCGAATACAATCCAACTATCCTTTGCTAACAATACAACAAATCACCAGAAGATCTATGTCGCACATTCAAATTCACAAGAGAGGAGGCTGCACTTCTACAGCTATTTAACTCCTACAGAAATGTGGGGACTACACTATATTCACATAATCCTGCTTCTCTTCCTTTTCTCAGCAGCGAGTTCTGATGAGTGCCACTGCTTCACTCCGCTTCCCAACATGCAGAAGGTGTCACTTCTAATTACCCAGCCCGCATAGTATGGCACCTCCACCTCAACAAGAACCCCACTCGCAGTCCCTGCCGAGAGCTTGTACGCTCAGCCTGTTCCATCCGTGTGACTAAACACGTCCCTCCTGTGCTAATCAGAGCACTCATTACACCATTGGGGTGCCATAAAACTCGAACACAGTTAAGATGTGGACCAAAGTTCATCAGTTTTAGTCACACACAGCAAACATGTTATAGAGTTTTATTGATTATACACTGTTTAAAGGACTGGGGGTGGGAAACTATTAAGTTAACATGAATGAGTTTACAAACTATAAAAATAAAACATTAGATAGTGCTAGCAAATGAATTTAGATTTTTTTAAGCAAACAAAACCCTATATTTAGTTTTTATGGCTATTCTGGTTGGTTCTGTTGAAGAAACTTCAGTAGATGTTCATGTTATCTGATCCACATACACACCGTTTGTAACAGAAATCCAAGTGTATAGCACATGGATCACCTTTAAATAAAAAAATTTGTGAAGAGTAAATCCGAGATGCAATAAACGTTACCTAGTTATCTGATATCTGACATATACAGGATTTTTTCCCCCAAAACTCCTGTAGAGTATATGGCATTAGGTAATTATGCAAGGACAACGACAACACCCACTCACTCATCGTCTATATTCACTTATCTTGTATTCAGAGTCGCGGGGGGCATGGAGCCTAGACAGTGCTAACCACTGAGGGTCAGCTGTTCTGGAATAGTTCTTGCAAGAACAGTATTGTCACTTGTA
The DNA here is from genome assembly GCA_028565275.1 of Leiocassis micropogon. Taxonomy (NCBI): domain Eukaryota; kingdom Metazoa; phylum Chordata; class Actinopteri; order Siluriformes; family Bagridae; genus Leiocassis; species Leiocassis micropogon. Next base: position 10,366,980 of record JAOVVA010000051.1, read on the forward strand.
TTTGCAAAACCCATCAAACACCATAATGAAACTGACTCTCATGAAGACCATCCCAGGAAAGCAAAACCAAACTTACCTCTGCTGCAGAGGAAAAGTTCATTTAGAGTTACCAGCCTCAAAAATCACCAATTAACAGCACCTCAGATTAGAGTCTTTAAGAAGGCTTTACAGAGCATAAGTAGCAGAAACATCTCGATATCAACTGTTCAAATGAGATTATTGCATATTTTGAATGCTTGCAGTCATTGTTTTACAGTGTAGAAGGAAATAACAATCAGAAAGACCATAAAGCTAGAAGATGTGTCCAAACTTTTGACTAGTAGTGTAAGTCCCAATAGATAAGACATTATTGTAAAAACAATGGCTAGTTAGAATGGGCACATTAATACAAACCAATCAGTTATGCTTCAGTCCACACCAATGACAGCTACAGAGAATTAATCCACACTTTCGGACCAATCCGGTTCTAATACGTCAGTTATGTGTGTTTAATAACTGAATGTTTTAACACATGAAACAATCAAAAAACTAAAAACAAAACAGTTACCCTTTAGGAATACGGACAGAGTTTTCAGTATCAGCAGTCAGACCTAAAGATCTTTTGTTATCAGTAACTTAACAATTTGCATTGTATTGTTGCATAAAATTCAGGGTTTTCCATTAGAAGATCAGTTCTGCATGTAGAAGCACACATACAGTCAGCCCCAGCGGAGAGGCCAGCTGAAGCAGGCACAATCATGACGGCGTAAATTAAATTAGACCGGAAGGGAAGGCTAGGTCTGGACCTGCAGGATACAGCACCCCAGAGAGACCCCCTCGCTGGTTGTTTCCTTTAATACAGTATGTGTGCGTGTGTGCGCAGGTGGAGTATGGGCCTTACTTATTATAATCCTGCTTTCAAAGATTTTAGTGTAACAGTATAATAAATGTGTAATGCAATGTAATTAATATTATGCACATTGTACCATGTGGCTATATAAAAATAATACACTCTGGGGTGATATGGTGGTGGTGGTTATTTTTGAATAACAGCACAGTCTGTACTATGTTATTCATTATATCACAGCAAATATCCAGTCATTACAATGTTAATTTTTTTTATTGACATGCCATGCTTTCAAATGGTTTTAACTTAGTTTTAATGTGGTGAAATGCCCACAAACTAGTTAGGAAGTTAGTTCTTTTTATCACTTAGATTTTAACAATGTAGTAACATGAAGTTAATGGAGACAAAAAGAAATGCAGCATGTCATTTTAATGAGAAATCAGAAATCAACTCCTGTTCTGAAGTCTATCCCTTGAAAAGCAATAAACTTTAACAACATGCTGACACCTGAAACTCAATAACTCTAAATGTTAAATAAATGTCCTCCATTTCACATACAGAAATCACCACAGCACCAATTACACACTTTATATTTGTAAAACAGTGTTTATTATTAGTCTTGGATTATGTGGAGTGTCTGCCAAGTCCCTGTGTATGAGATGTAACTATAGGAGCAATAACACATTGGAATAAGCATATTATTATAAAATAATGTTTCACGTTACACATAACGTGCTGTTATACGCTAATAATGCACACTTTCTGGCAATCCGATTTGAGATTATATACATTTATACATCCTACCTATTTATACATCCTGCTAATGCTGTACCCAACCAATACCTGCTGTCACATCCTTAACACATGTTCTTTCTTTCTGATCTTATCCTCCAGCCACATCAATATCTAATGGTTGCTAAAAATGGGACGAACTCACTAATGGCCTTTTCCACCAGCAAGGTGGCAGTGGTGACTGAGGTGCTGATGCCTTGCCTGGAAATCTTCACATTTCCACCACAAGATATGTGGCTCTCAGCACCTTCCTTCTTGTTTTTTTTTTTTCTCTTTTGATAATGGATTTTGCAGTGTGTAGGACAACTAAAAGCATTAAATTTATTTCAAGGTTTATTTTTAGTTTTTTTTTATTTATTAGGTGTCCCAAGACTTGGATGGTGTTTCCATCTAGAACCTCTATGCAGCCTCATATAATGCAATTCATTTAGATTTGATTTAGTGTTTTTTAAATGTTATAAAAATAATTTTCTTTACAATTATTAAAATAAAATTGAACAATAATCTCCAATTTTCCCTTCACTGGAACTAGGAAGCCCAAACCTGTAGCATAACAATGGTGAAGACATGTGTTTGATAAAGTTGGTTTGGAAGCATCACAATGTCCTGCACAGAGCCCTGATCTCAAATCCACTGAATACCTTTGGGCAAACTGGAACATTGACCGCTCACTAGTCGTCCATGCCAGACATCAGTGCCTGACCTAACTAATGATCTTGTGGCTGAATAAGCAAATCCCCACTGCTCCAAAATCTAGTGGAGGTTATTGGAGGTTATTATAACATCAAAGGAGAGAGCAATTCCATATTAATGTCATGCTGCATGCTTATGTTCATGATCAGTGTTGTGAATATCTCAAACGTTGCATATGACATGGATGTTGCTTGACACATCAAAAAAAGATTGTTGGCTTGGTTTAAAATACATTACTCCAGTTCATGGCATTTGTTATTATAATTCATGTTAAATTATAACATTATATAATAATAAAATTCATACAACTTCGCACGGTTTAAACTGTTCAAGATCCATGGTTAATGTTATTTTTACACTGTGTAATAAGAAACTCTAACATCTGATGACATAACTGTTTTGGTTTTAAAAGGTTTGCTCTTTTCCTTAAATCACCAACATTGACACTGGAGGTGTAACATTCCACCCTTCCTTAATTAATGTCATATACATGGAGTATTCTATCAGAGGATATTCTCATTTCACCATGTGTTCATATAGCAGATGGTAATTGGAACTGATTTTACAAGTGTTCCAGGCTCGGGTAAACAATGATAACGCGAGTGCCCTGAGGGCTGGGTGCCTGCTGTGGCAGTAGAACAGAACGATGATCCTTGGATTTGTCCGCTGGCTTCAATCGAGCCTCTGTGCTGTGTCAAAAAGCCCATGGCTACGGACATTAAGCCAACTATAGTGAGCTGCTGAGCAAGGCAACACTTCCCAGTTACCCACTGCTAACATCTGTCCTTCTGGAAGGGTTAACAATCGCTTGATTTAGGAGCACTCCGTTGTACATTAACCATGGTCTGTAGGTATTCGTATGTGTGTGAGGGCAGAATAAACAGATTTTGTGCGTACTTGCAATATTTGTTCTCTTAACATTAAAATGTTGAATAGTTGGCAAGAAATTAGATATTATATTAAACATATAATTTAGTTTCTTCTTTTTTATGGAAATTGAATAACTACATTCTTAAGGCTAGGTCTTCACAAGTGTCTACCCCGACTCAACAACATGCAAGACACCCACACACACACACATGCATTTCCTGTTCTTTTCTTCAAACAAAAAGCACAAACAAAAGACATAAAAAGCCCCCAAACAAGAACAAAGAATTTTGGTTCTCTGCAAGCACACCTCCTCTTCCTCTTATTTAACGATCATCATATTGAGTGAATTTCTTCTAAATTAATAAAATAATAAACAAAATGTAATAAAAAGTCCAACTAAATAAAAAAATAAAAAAAGTTACTCTACTGGGATTCGCCAAGCTCTGAAACTACATCCAGCAATTTAATTCAGTGCTGATATTTCAGTGTGAAATGCTACCACAAGTGAATACAAAATTCCCCTGCATTTGATGAAAGCTAAAAGCACAGAAGCACAGCTGGCAGAAATCCCTGTCTTTCCACCTCATTAATTCTTCCTGCAAACAGACAGCTTAGAGGTCTGTGGCACTTTAATACCATCCATATTTAATGCTGCAGGGAAGAATGAAGGGGTTTTGCCCATGGCTACCTCACTACCCACGATGGTTTAGATGGTCAACATAGAGTCCCTCAGTAAGGCTTTCAAAGGGCCTTGTTCTCACCATTATCTTGACAAGTGTATGCATGCAATGAAAGGGAGAAGGGTGTAGATTGTGTTAAACAGCTCTCTGATCCAAATTTATTTCATTAAGAATAGTGCTGAGGTTTTAGGTCTGTTTCGCAACATGCATTCAGCCCACTGATTAGGTGACACATTGGAAATACACTGTCTTTAATAGTAATAGTCTTACTCTCTTTTGCTTAATTTAGGACTGAGCAACGATTGCAACTATTAAAGCCACACTACAGCACCTAAAGCCTCTTACAGCTGCACATTCAAAATACAATTTGGCACAACAGTGAATTCTGGACATTTCTGGACATGTGTATTACATGTGTAAAAAGGAAGCATCTGTTAAACATACTCTTTGAAACATATATATTATCAATTGGCAGTCTTTACCCCCAAGGAGATCCTCTATGTACTCTATATACTGTATATTGTAATAAAATGTGAAAAAAAAGAAAGAGTTGCACAGTGGCCTGGTGAGTAGTGTTTTACATCACAGCTCCAAGGTTTGATTCTGAGCTCAGGTTGTTATCTACAGTATGTGGAGTTCTTTCTTTGTCCCCTGAGTTCTCTGGTGTTCTCCCATTGTCCCAAAACAACTGATTTAAAAGCAATTGCTGGAGATAAATTAATAATCAATGCATACACAAATACATTTGTTACTCAGGGATATATTGTTAGAAATGGGTATTACTGTAATATCAATATGTAATACCATATATTAATATTACATTTTTACAGTATTACAGTTTTTTTACAAGGCTAAGCATTCTTGAAAAATCTCTTTGTGAATACCCATACTTATTCATTTACTTAACAATTTATCTAACAAGCATTAAAACTACTTCCAACACAGCAAAAATAAGAAAAGTAAAGATCCTATCAAATAAAATCACTGTGACAAATTACTGCAGTATAGTAAATGCACTGTTTTCTGTACATTTTCATGTTATATAATTTTTCCTCTCTACTTTGCCTAATCTAATTGTCCAGTGTAGTTTGTTTTGTTTTATCTGGAAGGTACCATGATATTGTAACAGGAGAAAACTTCAAATGATACGTGTCAGAAAAATGTATGTGTACGTTTATGCTTGGCCGCCAACAGTGTGACCTGCTCTTATAGCCCATCGATCACAAGAGTGACGTTTTGTTTATGCTGAAGTGCTTTTCTTTTCTGGTCACCATGGTTGTAAAGAATGCCCTGTTTGAGTTTCTATTGTCTTCCTGGCAGCTCAAACCAATCTGGTCTTTTTTTTTCTCTGTCCTCTCTTATCAATGTTTTCTCATTTTTTCAAACCCCAACCTGTCCTATTTAGTTCCGACAACCCTGCTTCATTCTGATGTTTGATGTTGTGCTGCTGCCTCATGATTGGCTGATTCACTACCTGCATGAATACTGTATGTGCAGATATACAAGCAGTGGTAAGTTGTAAGTGAGTGTTATTTTTTTATGTTAACAATTGTCTGATTCACTTTGTCTCTGTAATCATTACCTTTTAATTAATTAGAGTTGGATTTTTGTTCAACATTATAATTTATTTAACAAATGATTAAAAACATAATATCTAAATTTTATCTATTCCTAATAAACTGGAGAGCACCAGTTTGTAAATACACATACTGTATACAAGCTATTGTAAAGCAATTATTTATGTTATTTAGGTCCTTGAAGAGTGATGTTGTGATAATTGTTTATGATGCCAGGAAATCTAAAGCATATCAAGCTACATGGTAAGTCTGCATTATCCCATTTACAGGTCTTAGCCAAAATCAAAACCCGTGTTTTATTACTCAGTCAAACACTGCTTCCCTTTATTGGAACCTGGTATTTGTAATTCGACTCTGCTGTCAATCAATATCTTTTACAAAGAACGCCAAAGGAGAATAAACATTTTGCACTAATGGGCCATGTATGATAGATCAAGACAGAAATGTGTCATTTAGAGCTTTCACTCATCTTCTTGTGTGTCTCTCTTTCTCTGTCAGCCTCTCTGTCACTCACATACAAGCACATATAGTCATTGTGAAAGAGAAAAGATTATGCATTAATTTCTGTTAGTCTTCATTTAAGAGACCATAAACAATGTGCAGTTAAACAGGTTACTGAGATTCAAGTCAGGTTTTAAACATAAATATGTATAACTGTGTATTCAAAAAATATAAGACTTTTATAAGGTATAATATTATACCTTTACCACTGTGCCTGCCACTGTGAATATATATTTCTCTTTATTTATGTCCATTTTTTAATAAAATTATGTATTGGCTTTAAAATGTAAACTATTATTTTAGATACATGTGTTCACATTAAAGCGGCACGGTGGCTTAGTGGTTGGCATTGTCGCCTTGCACCTCCAGGGTCTGGGTTGGATTCCCACCTTGGGGTCTGTGTGCATGGACTTTGCATGTTCTCCCTGTGCTTGGTGGGTTTCCTCCGGGAATTTTGATTTCCTCCCACAGACAAAAGACATGCAGGTTAGGGCAATTAGGATTGGCTCCAGGCAACCCTGTATACAATATAAAGTGGTATGGAAGATGAGTAAATGAGTGTTCACGTTACCAAAGTGCACATACAAATTCTTCTCTAATTATCCTGTTTTGTGTAAAAAGACCAGCAAGTACAGTGACATTTTCTCCTACTGTACAACAAAAATACTGAGGATATTAATTAAGCAAATATACTGACTGAGGGCTTACAAAAAAGTAAGACACAAAATCCGTAATCAGAAATGCACTTCCATTCAATGACAAAAATAACTGCCCAACAAATGCTGAGACAGGTTAACAATGTCTGCAATATTGTTTAGTGATGAGTTTTTCAAAACGCGCACCCAGGTCTTTATGAAGTTTTGTGGTTCCAGTGCAACAATTATGCTTACAAAATTTCTTAATTCCCTCTGCTAGACTTCAACAGCTGAAAGCTACATGATCCACGTACTTTTACACTAAAGGACTTGCACAAGTTAAACTAATGGACTAGTACAAGTAGGCCTGTAAACAAAGTCAAATTGGCCAAAGAGTATATGGCCAAAAGTTTGTGGGCACATGGCCATCACATCCACATGTACTTTTTGAACATCCCATTCCACATTTATATGATACATTTGCATGATTTGCTGAATTCAGCCACAAGACCATTAGTGTGATCAAACACTTATTTTGGCACCATACAAAGACATCCTATTCAGTTGTGTGCTTCCAGCTTTGTGGCAACAGTCTGGGAAAGGCACACATGGGTGTGATGGTCACACGTCCACAAACTTTTAGGCATAAAATAAAAAATATTATTGTTTACATTTTAGGAATTACCCTAATATCTGAATAAAGAGTTCAGTTGCAGTTAAACAGAGCTATAGATGCAAAATAAAGTTTGAGAACCTTTGATTTAGATACCACTGTGTGCCAGTGTAAGACTTGGCCTGATTTCAGGACCATGGACAAGAAACAGCATCTGCTCAGAAACACCTACCAAAGGATACAACAGCAGAAACGAGAATGCTATGAAATAATTAAATGTAGTAATAAGTAATGAAATCAAATCAAAATATAATACGTATGTGACAGGCGTGCCGTATCTGTAAGCCCTTTGTCATAGAGACAGGTCAGAAATGTAGTGGTGTATATGCTGCTTAGCACCATTTCCATCACGCCATGTTATCTTCGAGTACTACTTACTAAAGCTCAACAAAATTGTAGAGCAGTTTGTTTGAAGGAAAAACCTTTAACGTGTTCTTGTAACATGTTGCTCAGCACTGAGCAGTGAATGCAAGAGCCTTCTGGGGATTAGCCAAGAAAAAAAAAACTGTTCCGCTATTAACGTTATTGAAATGCCACAAAATACTGCGCCATAACATACACACACACACAGACACACACACACGGGTGAAAATATAAATCAGCAAACACAAAGCATCAAGCATTCAAATGATCCTACGTGGTTCTCGTCTTCCTGATTGTTTTTTTCGAGCAAAGGCACAAAACACTAAACCCAAGAAAGGCCACAGCTGTGAAACAGCTCATGTTACGTTGTGTAAGACGTTTAATTCTCCTTCAACTGAGGAGCATCAATGCCTCATCTGGAAATAAACTAGATTAGTTTGATAGGTTTTGCCGTTGGAGATTTAAAGGGGACACGGAATGCAGGACCCTCACTATAATAAACAATGTTCTGGTTTGGTGTGTGACCCTTTATACAGTACTGGAAGCGCTGGGTCCCAACACATGAAAGGTCTCGCTTCCTTTTTGCAATAATCCACAAGTGCGCGCACAGCAGGAGCACACGGCCGCGCGCACCACACACACACACACACACACACAGCACAAGAAGACTGTAATTTAAGCACTCTCTGTACATGGATCAAACCCCGAAGCACACTATGAATAGCAAAGAAAACAACACACAATACGGCACAAATACGAATTATGTCCGCTAATTTGCGGGTAAAACGCAGGCAAGCCGCGTTGCGGCCTGCAAACGAGCGATTCCTACCGTGCATTCATCCATGCATGTCCGCACCGAATACGCGTCCGTTTCGTATTTCTGAACCAGGAGCTCAAACTCATGGTACGTCTCCTGAGCTCGCCGGTCGAGGCGCTGGTAAGCCTCGACGCACCGGGAACACGCCGACATGTCGAGGCCGCAGCTCACGTTGTCCGGACTCGAGAACCCGTAAAACAAATCCAAAAGGGAGTAGGAATCACAAAAGGGCAGGTACAAATCACTCAGGTTCCACTCGGCGTCCGAGAGGCCCGAACACGCGGACACGGGGTCCGCCACCGCGAAGCAGCTTTTGGAGACGCTGTCGGGGTGACACGCTTCCAGTCTCCACAGAGGTGTGCTAGAATTCCCTGCGTAAAGATGAGTATAGTCGGTGGTGCCGGGAGAAGATCGGTGCACCTGTTCCCTCGTGTCCCTGAACGCCACCGCGTCCCGTCGCTCGCCTTTAGTGCTCGTCCGTATGGCCGCGGCGCACAGGCACAGGCGATCAGCGAGCAGGACGCTCGCAAACAAGAAGGAGGCCAAGCTCAGTCGCCATCGCTGGGCCCGTTCCGAATCAGCGGATGGCTTCTCGTGCTGGCGGGGTGCAGAGCGGATGTTTAAGCCGTCATCTTGCTGCCGACACGTCCGAGCACCCCTGGTCATATTTTAGGAAAGCGCGGCGCCGGCCGACTCCACCGCGACGGCTCCTCTGCCACAATATTCATTGACTTTGGAGGGTGGACTAGATGGATTTTTTTTCTCTTGTAAACGCGTCTCTCTCTCTCTCTCTCTCTCTCTCTCGCTCTCTCTCTCGTCCTGCTGTTTCTGTGTCGATCCTATTTTCCGTTTTACTTAATGCATGGACAGAGGACGAAGCACACGCTGGTCTATTCCTCTAGTTCGTGGCTCTCGGGAGGAAAGCCCACTCCTCCGCACCAGCATGTCTCTCTCCTCCTCTCATCTTCTCTCCTCTCTCCTCTCCGCCGTGGATGAGTCGCTGGGATGCCGCCTCTTCCTCTCCTCCTCTCCCTCTACCAGCGCTCGTTAAGGGAAGACGAGAACTTCGCGCTGTGGCCCGCCGAATTTCCTGGACCGGATCTGGGCGGATGGCCTCGGGCTTTTTCGGTTGACAGTCAGAATCATCTTCGGTCCTGTGCTAAGTTGCCGCCATGTTCGTCTTGAAGCACTTTTTCTGGGGGGAGAGCTGGGTCATTTGCGTCATCTCCAGCGTGGCGATCTCTCCATCCTGGCGCAGTGGAGGACTTTGAGCGATGGCGACACGGACACACAGCGAGTCAATAAAACCGTTAGATTTTGCGCTGTGGATACAGGAAGACGTCTGTACGGCACTAACGCCTCCAATAGCTTTGCGCAGTCAGTGGGATGAACGTTAACACAGCTGTGTTCCGACTAACGAAAACATGGAATATCAGTCTATTAACTGTAACTATTCTGCTCCAACCCATGTTAATAAACATATAATGATCCGTGCATTTTTGTTTTTTTTCCTTTATAACCACATTGTTAACGAGTCGCTTAGTTATAAATCTACTTGTATATAAATTAGGCTACGAGCTCAAATCGCACCGCAGGAGAGAGTGTCCTTTAAAATACAGTAACGCGAGTATCAAAAACGCAACAAAACTATAAATCTAATATCGGCACGACTGATGATACGCGGCGAACAAAAAGATTTCCGTATAAAAGGGACAGTGCTCGTGAAGCCGTCTCCAATCCTCGATTGCTTCTGCGATGCTGCTGAACCCCCAGTCCTTCCAGTCCCCCCAGTCCCCCTCCCCCTTAAACTTTATTAGTATGCAGTGTGGAAGTGGAGCTGTGACGAGCTCAGCTAAGGAGTCTAGTTGTTGGACGTTAAGGAGCAAGCTTAGGAACATGATGTGTGTGTGTGTGTGTGTGTGTGTGTGTGTGTGTGTGTTTCAACCTATCTGTCTGTCTGGCAATGTTTTTATATCTTGGTTGGGGAAAAACATCCATCCATACAGTGATGTGAAGGTCATGTCAAGGATAGGAAGACAAACGTGTGTGTTTAATAATTTGTCTTCTAGTAACTCTGTATGGATTACAGTAATATTGGGGATTTTTTTGTGTAAAAAAAAGTATTTATTTTTCTCAATTTGACATTATATGTTCAAGTATTGCACATTTTCACATTTCTAATCACCATAAAGTGCCATGGTGGTGCAGTGGGTTGATGCCTTAAAACCATCTGACTGTGTCTGTGTGTGTGTGTGTGTGTGTGTGCTCGTGTGCGCACGTGTGTTTTGCAGTGGACTGACATTACATTCCGGGTTGTTTTTTTATTACCTCATGTCTGACTTTCTTGTGACAGACTCAGAATCTTTCAATTACTGCAGTTACTGAAGATGAATGAACAGCTACAATATATAAATATTTAAAATAACATTCAAATAGATTAGAAATCAATATGATGCTAATACATTTAATGATGCTAATTAGATGTCAGTCATAAATGATATGTCATAAGACTGACATAAACATCTTTATGTTTAGTGACATGGTCTTTGTGACCATAGTGTTAAAATTTAGTTTTTATATAGTGAAAAAGATCATGAAACACACTTAATAAAGCACATGTAAGCAAAACAATTATGTAAATAAAGAGTACGGAGTTACAATGAAAATTACTGTGATTAATTAGTAATGATAACACTGACACTGGTGACAATGTGTCATGGCAATTTATTAAATGTTCCAGATCTTGTCATTTTTTAAAATCAATATTATGAACAAATCCCTAACCATGTCTGTTAAATTAATAATAA
>JAOVVA010000051.1:10401758-10419487 GCA_028565275.1 Leiocassis micropogon
CCTAAATAATAAAAACCCTCATTTAAAAACTGCATTTTGTGTTTACTTGTTATCTTTGACTAATAGTTAAATGTGTTCGATGATCAGAATCATTTTGTGTGACAAACATGCAAAAGAATAAGAAATCAAGAAGGGGGCAAATAGTTTTTCACACTACTGTAGGTCCAGTTGGATTCAAATTCACTGAAAGTTCTGAAAATGTTAGATCATCATGTACAGTAGGCATGCAAGGCAATATGGATGCACATCTCTCAGCAAATAAAAGATGTATAAAAGGAAATTAGGTAGAGCTGATAAATGGAATAATATCGTTATCTGTGATATATGGGTAAATAGAACATCGATGAACCATAACATTATGACCACCCGCTTAATATTGAGCAGATACTTTTCTTTGCCACTGAAACAGTAATAACCTGTGTGTGCTGACACCTTTCTACTGAAATCAGCATTAATTTTCTCAAAGTAGCTACTTTTTCAATATATAAGTATTATAGCAGCCAGTAGTGGGTGCGATGTATTAGGCAGCAAGTGAACTTTTTTCCTAAAGTTGATGTTTTGGAAGCATAAAAAATGGGCAAGCGTAAGAATTTGAGTCACTTTGACAAGGGCCAAATTGTGATGGCTAGAGGACTGAGTCAGAGCAACTCCAAAACTGCAGCTCTTGTGGGATGTTTTTGGTCTGTAGAGGTCATGACATACAAGTATCAAAATTAATCCAAGAAAGGAAAGCCGGTAAACTGGCGACAGGGTCATGGGTGGCCAAGGCTTACTGATGGTGGTTCACATGGCTCACAGGTAAGGTAGTAGGGACTGTTCACCGGATTTTGCTTAGGGCCCTATTATAACTGCTTGAATCCACTCACAACTACCCGAACTACAAGAAAACCTCAACATGTAGCGAGAGGCACAGACATTACTCACATTACTTGCCAATCACACACCATAGTGTTTCAAATTATAGGATGATGTCATGCACAGTGCTGCTGTCAAACATCTCTGCATGAAGTCATTCCAGCTGTCACTGATTATTTATGTCTTGAATGAATATCCTTTATAAAGCTGGAGGCAGTTTGGAATAAAATGACTGTCTGATTGGAACTGCCACTATTTTATTCCTGTATTCTATTGTTTTAATTTTTAAATAAAACATTTACCCAGTTGTAACCAATCTAAGCAGGAATGCTTTTACAGGCTAGATAAGACGTTCTAGTTCATATGTCAGTCTCTCAGTGCCTGATCTGATGCTGAAAATTACATCAGAACATGATCTTTATACAAGATGTTGCTGATCTTTATTTACACTAGAATACATATACAAAGTTCATACACTGCACATACACAGTTCAATCACATGACTGAACACATGTAAATAATTATGTAATGTAACAATTAAAAATGTAAATGTAATGTAACAAATAAAAAATTATATTACATTAAAAGTGACTTAATTGTGAAATAAAACATTTACCCAATTGATCTAAGCAGGGAGGCTTTTACAGGCTAGACAAGAAGTTAGTGAGCAAATTGTGAAAACATAGCTCTGTGAATTGCATTTATTTCTTGCTGTGATTTACTTATTTTTTTATGGGCTGCAATTAGAGTTTAGGACATAGGAAACTTTGTGGTTTGACGTTTCCACTGTTCAGTAGAAACCAGGCACCAACAGCAGATGCTCAGTAATTAGCAAAGTGTTTACCTGAATGAAAATAAACAGCTAGAGGATGAGTGGAGAATGAAGGGTGAAACAGTGAAAGGGATGATAATAAACAGCACCATGATCCATTTGACCCAACAGTATAGTTACATTCTGATGTAATCTGATGTAATCTGATGTACATTTCCTTTTCTCCTTATTTCCTTTAGACACTGTGGTATAAAATACAGTCAAAACTTGACTTGTGTTATGACTTTATTCATGAGTACATTGTCGGATGCAGTCCTTGAAAAGACGTTGTATGAATAAATGCAGTGTTACGTATGTGAGAAACAAATTAACTATATATGCGCTATATGTACAAAAAAGAGGACATACATTAACCAGTGTTCAAAATCTGAACACCTAGAATCACTGGTATTTAATCAAACTTGTTCTGGCATCCCTTAAATACGTTGCCACTTCTTTAACCTCCCTGTTGAGAAATGGTATGATGAGTCTTCATACCATTTCATATAAATTTCTCCTTTTTTTTTTCTTTTTTGTGCTCTTTGCAAGATATGCTATGGTGAAGGGCTGGCAATAATACTTTGAATGCACGGATATGCAACATTGGAATTAAAAACCAAACACACAAAAGCAGCCATAAATCACCATTTAAATCATTATAAAATTAGCCTGACCCAGAAATGCACAGTATTAGGTCTCTGGTTAGAATTACCAGTACCACAACCAGTGGATGCATGAAGAAAATTTCCAGAAAATCAAGATATCACAATTTTCTTTAGTATCTTAGCAAAAATGCGAGTTGTACAGATGAAAGAGTCACTGTGATATCTTTATTTATTGGACAACTGATTCATTTATAGTATTTATTGTAGCAGTAAGTCACATTTCATGTCATGTATCTGTAATATGCAGTCACATTTATTTTCAACATACGGTATACATTAATGTCTATTCCATAGATGTCACTATGTTACAGTTGCTGTTAAGACAATTGATCAAGATTTGTTACTAAAACTCATGTTCTCTGAGCCCCAACTTCAAGGTCACAGATTTTTTCCTTTTGCCTTCTTGATGCAAAATCAAGACCATCTGGTTAGCATTTTTTAACTTGCCAAAAGGCATGGCAGGTTGGTAACAAATTTTTCTATGCAGTACACCTGTCTAGAAGAACCTCCACTCTTTATCTTTCTTTACTCGGTTATTAATTTTTTTAAGTGCACTAAAATACATGTAGCAATAATCAAACTATACATATCTAATAGTATATTCAATTACAAAATACAAAACAACAATAACTGATGATGTAGCATGCTGATATTACTGTTAATACTACAGAATTATAGTCACAGAGCAGCACATCCTTAACCAATGCAAATACATGTGGTGTATAAACCTAGGTCTATTTATTTGGAACATTTTCAATATTCTGAGGCCTCCATCAGTCCAAGTTCAAAATCACCCACTGTACCTTCTCCATTCCTGTCTCTGTCTATCTAAAGTAAAATCAAGCTACCTTTTTTCTTGTTTAACATGGTCCCATGGTGCTGATGGTGGTATAGTTAAACTTAGACACAGATGCTCCAGTAGCAGTGATATCATCTTCTCCCTCACTAAAGTTCCGTGGGTGGCATGATCGGCAGCAGCAGGAGAATGTGGTTAGCAGAGCCTTGCGGAAGCGCTTGTTCATGAAGCAGTAGATGATGGGATTGATGCAGGCAGATGTGTAGGACAGCAGGTGAATGAAGGAGATTGGGGCTCCAGAGAGAGCCCTGTGGGCAGAAGGTGGATGGAAGGCTTTCCAGGTATTAACGGAATACAAAGGCATCCAGCAGATGAAGAACATGGTTACAATGACAATCAGCATGCGGATCACACGCCTTTTGGCCATGTGTTTAGTCTCAGAGGTGTTGCTGCGAGGACGGTCTACCTGGCCAGCGCCAGCCAGCGTGAGCATGGACATCTCCATCGAGTTGGGTCGCTTTAATACCTGAATGTAGCAACCATCACTATGATCAGTGCCCGATGAGAAGGTGGCAGTTGTTGCTGGGAAAGGTGAAATAGTGAAAACATTTAAATAAAACTTACATACCAGATTCACAAAGTTCTTAGTAACCACTAAGACTATTATATCATCCAAAAGGCTTTTGTCCCCATGCCTATGCCGCATCATAGCTGTACTAATAATCATCACAATAGCCCTCCTTCTCGTGTAATATTGCTTGATTGATCTCATGTGAGGCAAAACAGCAGCAATGGGGTCACAGTTTAAAAACAGTTAAATTATGTTTCTATTGTGATGTATTAAGTATTAAAAATTATTTGTATTGTATTTGTTTTATGTAAAACTAAATCACATATGCACAGTACATTATGCAACATTCACTGAAGGATTAAACTGTATTTAAACGCTTTCCAAAGTTTATATCCTAAAAGGTAGTGTTCAATTAAAAAAAAATAAAAAAAAATCAAACATATTTGATGGTTGAACTGGAGGAATAGGGTCTCACCACTATGGCCTTTCCTCTGCTTAAGTTCAAACTGTATTCCACAATATAGCTCCCGGGAGATAAGCCCATAAGCAATGATCATCACAACTCCAGGTATGACAAAAAGGATCAACAGCAACAAGATGCACCTGGAAGATCACAGGGAACCATTAGTGCTGAACTTTCACTGACAATGTAATCTGAAATGTGTTTCCAATTGCATGTAGTAGCCTTGTGAAATTTTCCCTTTGACCAAAAGTTTAGAAACTTCAGATAACAAATGCCTATTAAAAATAATTTCTCTTGCACACTAATCTGAGTTTGGGTTACATTCTAATCATTCAATTGGTTGAAAAGCTGTTTTGTTCATGGTCTTGGACACTGTGTTCATACTGTATATGTGCCAATATGTCAGGACCTGGAACACTTTAGAGACAAATCTCTCTTTGCCGAAATGCTAAAGCTCTAACATCTTCTGCCAAGAGTTGTCCATTCCTTTTCCAGTCCAGAGGCACACATATAAAACTCACAGAACCCTAAAACATTTGGTTCCTGCCCTAAACTCATTGAAAACATATGAAGAGAGCTGAAGAATCAAATACAGAAACACACTGCATAGCCTCAGATCCCTTGCTGTGAGTCTTTCACTGTCCTAGGTTTTATAAAAATTACTTATCAAAGTAGTCGTACACCTTTTATACTATTTATCATTTTTAATAAATCGATAAATAGGATAATAAGTCAGATAGACAAATAGTTAAATGGATTGGTGTCTAACTGGTGGACATAATTTGCATCTATTTGAGAGCCATTTAAGGCTTTGCTTTGGGTGAATGACATTCTTAAAAATATGAGCCAGTGTATGTTTTTCTTCATATTTTTATTTATTTCATTTCTTTTTATAATTTTCATATTCTGGCTTAATTCTATGTTTGATATATATCCCTTTTTATATAACTATTCTTTTTATACCCATATTTATTTTTATTATTTTATTCTATTTTATGCTTTCTACTTTTTTCTACTTTTTTAGCGGTATTCATTAAGGGGACAGCAAAGGAAGAATTTCATTGTACAGGGGGGAACATGTTTCTTTATTGTGCATATGACAATAAAACTTGAATATAATGTTTCAAGCACAAAAAGACATCATGGCAGTCCTTGCTATGATAACTTTAGTTGATGATCTCAAAACCACTACAGGCTTTAGTCCTTTGTGTATATTGGCTTGGAATAGGAGAAGGCTCAAGGAGGAAATAAGACAGTTCAAATGTCGTTGAACTTAAATTCTAAATAAAATCTCAAATTGCTTAAGACTAATCTTGACTAATATATTCTTTTCTTCCTTAAAAGTAAAAAAAAAAAAAGAATATATTTCACAAATGGCAAGACTGGTGTTACTGCCATTCTCTCCCATTTGATATTTGATATTAATTCTTACTGAATCCATTCTTAATTCAGACTATGTTGCAAAATTCATGGTCAACTCTAATCAGTCTATCAGCTCATCAAATCTCATTTAATGACACGCTAAACATTGAGAAGACTCACCAAACCTGCTTCATCTGGTCCTTGGGCCAATCGTGGCGGCACATATGGATGGTGATGTTGTTGGGTTTGGAGTAGCTAACAAGTGAGGAGAAGATTGGGTATGGGGTCATGATGAGGAAAGACAGGACCCAAGTCATAGCGATAACCCTGTATGCATGGGAACGGGTCTGCCAAGCCCGGGACTTCAAAGGATTACAGATAGCACTGTATCTCTCAATTGCTATGGCCACAAGACTGAAGGTGGATATGCTAACGGAAATTCCTGTGGGAGACAACAATGCAGATTGACATTTCAAACAGAAAGCACATCATTTGAATGGATTTGCGGTCAATCAGCTGTTTAAATACTTCTTTCACTAATTACTTACATATTACAGGATCTTACTGACACCTCATATTGTGTGTAGGTTAATATCAAATGAGGGCCAAATAAGACTAATTAATTCAAGGTTCTCATGCAATTTAGTATTTTATGAGCAATTAGAATTAATTTAGAATTTAATGAGCTAATTAAGTTGAGGAATTAAAAGAGACAAGTCACTAAGACAGACATTTCACATGTATAAGTATTTTTTTATTTAATTATTTAAAAATGCTCTGATTTACTAAACATTTTCACTTGAAACTTTTACTCTGATCTACTCTTTATAACAGATCAAATTATTTCTTATCCTGTCCTATTCCTAAAAAATAAACTGTGTAGTTAGAAAGAGAGAGAGAGAGTGCTTGATCCCTTGAGAATGATCCCTTATTCATTATTTTTATAACTATCAAAGATCCAGGAATGCAGTAATGTAATGAGGATCTCCACATAGTGGCATGCATGCTGCAAAATTAGCACTTTTGATATGTGAGGATGTTGCATTCATACAAGATGAATATATAATTATCAGATGGACCTTCTTCTTACTGCTTTATTAAATTACAATAAAAAGTTAAAAAAAAACTTTGGTTTAGTGGCTAGAATAAGATGAATGCCTACCCATAAGATAGGACACAATCTTGCACATGGCAGCTCCAAAGATGAAGTCCTCCAACAGATTTGGGATGAACGTGAAGGGCATGCAAAATACAGCCATCATCAGATCACTGACAGCCAGCGAGAGGAGGAAGGAGTTGGTGACCGTCCGCATTCGCTTATTTACCACTAAAACCACAATTATGAGCAGGTTGCCAAAGATACTGAAGAAAAATATCAGAGAATAGAGCAGTATTCGCACAGAATCCATTTCTGAAATAGATGAGATAACAATAATGAGTGGGTCATGTTTTATACCAACAAAGGCCCTATTCTCATAGTTGTTTAATAGTCTTTTCCTATTATCATAATCCTGCAAAACTTTCTACTTTCTACTAAAAAAATCTATAAATTTAGGTTAAAACCAGAAGCTCTCAGCTCTCAGACACAGTATCCAGTCAAGAAAAAGTCTAATGCTATCAAATAAGTTCTATCAAATCTTTTTCTTGCGTCATATAGCATAGAAACACTTACACAATTTAAAATTGAGTCATGATGCCTCTTTCTATTTCTAGGTCATCCATTTTGACCCAAACCTAATACAAGAGACAAATACCAAAAATATGGCTGTTCAGTGTATCAATTTATGCTATTTATTTATTTGTTTACTAATTTTAATTGAAAAACTGACTTTTTGATGCTCATATATTCTAAAACTTAATTTTATTTGCATTTTACATTGCTTTTCTTGTCATAAATTGTGTGAATAAGTAGGTTTTCTTACTATTATAACATATGGTGTAACCTAAAGATGTTATTGCCAGTTTTATAGTGCAGGAGTTTGTGCATCGTAAAAAGTGCCATAATCATTCACTCCCTCCTCCAGCTGTAAATCCCTGTGTAATTAGCCTTGATGCATGATAAAATGCAGCCTCTAATTAGTTGCTGTGGGAGGAGCTAGGACTTTAGATCACAACTAAGGCAAGATACCAAAATACAAGATACTGAACATTAGGTTTTAGTTGAGAATAAATATTTTAAAATTAAAAAGACAAAAAAAAGTACTGGAGTAAGATTAACATAAGATAATGACCTAAAATATTTGTAATGTAAATACATTTATAGCCAGTGATTGCTGGTTAAGGAATCAGATGGAAGGGATTAAATGTAGTATTTGCCAATAGTTTTAAAACTTTTCTTGATGCATTATTCATTATATAATAGGTGTTGATGGCATTGATACAAATATTGTGAGGTGCAACCCTTACATTCGGACTAAAACATTAAGCTTTCAATTATACAGTAATCATTATTACAATGCTATAATTATAATTAAGCTTTTGTATAAATTAATAACGCTTGTAACTATAAACAAGGTTGCCTAGTGGATGGCAACCTTATTTATAGTGATATTTCTTACAGACATTTGACCCAGTCTATAAAAACCCAGCCAAAGTCCCTTTTTTTGTTTGTGTGATTCACTGTTTTCTACAGAAAATTATTTGTAGAATAGTTTTATGTATAAATAAATGATAAATCAGATACCTTAGCTGGGTTTTGATTGCAATCAATCCAGGACATGTTTAACTGTAATATGTGGATGCATCTGCTTTGAAATTAAACATTCTGCGACCAGTGCCTGAGGGTTTTACTTCCCTTTACAGTATATGCTTGGCTGCACTATTTGAGAAACTGGTATGCACATGTACCATATGCAAGGAACTAGGTAAAGAAACATAATTTTAAGTGATTTCAGTAACTCATTTATAACATGTAAGATAATGTAATGTATGTAATGTATAACATGTAAGATCATGCCTGATAAAGTAAAATCCAACATCAAATCCATTTGTGATACAAATTGAAATGTGCATTTACCCCCAGTCTGAACATCCTTGCACATCACTAGCAGACAGGATGTTTGGAGGGTACAAGGGATGTCTTCAAAGTCATCTCATCAATAAATGAATGAAAATTATTTAAGAACAAATACATATCTAGGGACTTAAGTATATTTGTCTTTAATTTGTTGTACTCGTATTTAGATCATTGTGTTGAGTCTAAAGCTAAAGGTTTTTCTTTCTTTCTTTCTTTTTATGTAATTCACTGTTTTTACATAAATCATATGTAGAATATTTTTTATGAAGAAAACACTTAATCACAAAAAAGCCTTTAGCTGGTTTCCCCAGTCTGGGTCACATTTCACAGACACAAGAGAAGCCTTTGATGTTGAGATGCAGGCTGTAGCAGATTATCAGATACTGCCGCCCTAGTAAAGAAGAAAGATGAGATCTTTATTTTAAAATGTGCACGCTACATTAAAGGCAAAGTAAATTACTGTTGTAGAAATTGTTCATTTGTCATTGTTCCATTGTGTATAACTATAGTAAGTAACAATGGCTAAATATTTATTTATAATTATTTATTTGTTTGTGGATTTAAATAACTGATTACATTTATAAACCTGTACATGTAAATATTTTTGGATGTACATTTAATGTATGTGCAGCATAATTAATGGAGGCTGAAGTCTAACCTCCTTATATACAAAATCGTATAATCTAAATATATATTTTTCTGCTCAAATTCTTTCAACTTCCATTCCATTCTTTCAGTCCTAAAAGAAGCATATGGAAATTTCCATCAACCTTTATTATCATAAAATCACAGATGTAAGGAAAGAATGAAATATAGTGTTGTCTCAATCAGCACTGGTTAGACGCAGTGTTGAAAGGCTCTCTGAAGATATACTAGCATTGCAATCTTGGAATCAGTGCGGATTGTTTGTTTTGAAAACATTTATCCGAAAAGCCCATATTGCCACTTTCAGTTAATAACAGTAATATGGAACGTAATTTCCAATTTGCAAACACTTACACGTTTGCCATCTGGTTTCTCTCCTCTATAGTTTATCTTAATACTCAGTCACAATATCACCAACTCAGCAACATCAGGCCAAAACAGACCTTTTCTAATTTCTGAGGATTAAATTTTAAAGTACACAAATGTTGCATATACAGTATATTACAAAATATTTTTTGTAAAGAAAATTTTTTTATATAATGTATATTTGGAAATTTTGTTTGCAAATAGTAGCATTCATATGTGCATTATAGGTTTCCTAAACAGGCTTGTTTTCTGATATGTTTTCTTTTATGACACTGTGATAAATATACAGATAGATCTAGATTATCAGCATGCTCATTCACATAATGCTTGACTTAGGTTCCTAGGGTTAACATTTATAATTAGTTTAACAAATAATTATATTTATATAATTGTATTTGGAGTTTATCAGTGCAAGTAGGGCTCCCGAGTGGCGCGACAGAAGTGTGTTTAGCAAATCCTCTGGAGATCGCGAATCCTATTCCCGGGTGATGCCACAGCCATCCTTAGCTGGGAGTCTAGAGAGTAGTCTGGCGAGGCACTATCAGGGTTGAGTGAATCATAAATCGTGGTGGCACGAGCCAGTCTTGACTGTCTGTGAGCTCATGTAAGCCGAGGGGGCAAATGGCACTTTCCTCCAAGTGTGTTACGCTGTAACCTTCTATGTTAACATGTTAACACATTAATCATTAGTGCATTTAGTGCATTCTGCTGTCTAGAGTTCTTCTGGACAAGGAAGTGGTCAATAATTTCCGACTGCTGATTTGGATGTATTTTCAAGGTCATTAATTTTGTTCTACCCACTCTCAGATCTGAAACTGTGTCAGAATCAACTACTTTTGGGCCAAAATAGTTTGGTACTGAAGGCTGATGATGGTATTATATATAACTATGCAGGGGAAAAACAAAGAGCCTATAAGAGTTCATAAAGACCTAGGTGTGGTTTGCCAATTAAAATAACAGTAAACCATTCCTGACAAAAGCTGAAATATGAAATCCACATGGCTTTTGATCAAATGTAAGCAACTAACACACTGATTTATAATGTGATTATTGCATGGCCAGGCAAAATTGAGACGGCAGCATGTAATCAAGTATGTCCATGTAAGAATGAAGCAAAATACATTTGTCTCTACTTGGTTCATTCAGGTTATTTTTGGACAAGTAGCATTCACAGTGAACTGTAATAACAAATACAATTATCTTGAAGATATTTATGCTGACTGTGCCTCAAAAATATTAAGTCACAAAAACAAATGTGCTTACAGTCCCTTGATTTAAAAGAACGGAGGTAACATATCAGTGATGGCATTATTTGGAACAAATACTTCATTCTGCTGGAAAAATAGTGTAGTGATAATGTAATTAGGAATGTGTGAGTTCTTAGCCATCCGTCCATTGTCCCCAGTGTTCCAAACTCATGTCAGGATTTTCAAGGCCATTCTCGTAAATCTTCAGCTTTTATTATAACCCCTTGCTGTTATAATAATCTCCACTCTTCTGCCAAATCTTTTCACTAGATTCTGGATCAGGACTGTGGGGATTTGTCGACTCAGCCACAAGAGCATTTATTGAGGTCATACACTGATGTCAGGCTAAGAGGCCTGGGCCACAGTCAGTATTCCAGTTTATCCTATTGGTGTTGTAGGGGTTGAAGTCAAGGCTCTGAACGGGCCACATACCGGCCTCGACACTGCATGTCTTTAAGGATCTCTGTTTAGAAAAAAGGCATTATCGTGCTGCAACATTTTTGAGACCTCCAGTAAAGGGAAATTTTAATGCTACAACATACAAAAACATCCTACCCAACTGTACACCTTTGATTTGTTGTTATAAAACATATCATACTAAATAGTGCTTTTATAACATTGTGGCTAAAAGACTAATCACCCTGGAAACTAACCAGAAAATTCCTGACCTGCCTTTTTAAAGATGCTTCTAGTGCATTTTGTTTTATTCCATCGAGAGAAATGTAATTATTTGACTTTCAGATATAATGGAAAATGTAGAAGCTGACTTCATGCAGTTACCTGCTTTTTGAAAGTACCCATAGAGGATTTTCTTATTGAACCATAAGTACCCGGATACACACTTCTCCATTACTGCATTATATCCAGGCCATTTAAACATCAAGCTTAACTGCAACCAATTTATTTTTCCTCAATGTCCTTCGCCTATTTCACTTTATCTCTAATTCTGCGAACCGTCTATGCTTCTTATACTGTAGCAAAGCTCCACATTGATTGTTGTCAGTTTTGAGACACTTTAGCAATGTACTAGACTGTTTATATTTAAATCAAGGTCTCATTTACCGTTATGATACGATGAATATTTTCCTTGGCTAAAATTAACACCTAAAACTAATTTTATTGTTTACTTACGATACCTATGTTTTATCAAATACATAAAGTCTTTTGAAAAGTATATACAACACAACATCCAACATTACTAACTTTCTCCACTGCTGTTGTACATGTAGGTACTTAAATATGGCAACCAGTATTTAACTACTGCATTGTTATAAAATTTTGGCCCATTACTCTTGGTACCATATTTTTAGTTTCCTAAAGTTTTAAGCATTCCTTTGATGGAGTCATGAGTTTAAAATCCTCCATAAATGTTCGATATGATTCTATCAGGAGACTGGCTGGACCCTGCAAGGCCTTATTGAGTTATGTTGGATGTATGTTTGGGGTCGCCGGCTTGTTGAAACATCAATCTTCTCCCCAGATTAAGTTTCATGGCTGAAATTAAATTCTATTCTAATTTTGAATGTTCTGGTACATTGCTCCATTCATGTTTCTTTCAATGATGTGTAATGCTCCAGTATTGCAGAGAAGCAGCCCCATCTCATGATGCTCCCACCTCCAGACCAGAGTATGATTTGTCTAAATGTTGTAAAAGCATAAGTTTTTTTCATGCGGTGTTAAAAAAAAACAACATGGACGTGTGAGATGGTGTGTGGGTTATTGTTCTATAAGGAACTCTAAGTATTTACAATATGTCTAGAACTTAATTATTTTATGTAAGCTATATATGATGTCTGAATATCTTTGGCCTACCCATTTTACTTTGTAAACATATATACTGCCCAGCCAAAAAAAAAATTACAGTCCAAAGTCAAATTCATTTCTCTCCAATATCTTGTATTGATGATGGGGTAGTCGCACCTCTGCACAAAGCCTTCTCCAGTACATCCCAAAATGAGAGATGGAACAGAGTAAGGTGAAAGATTACTTTGGTGTTCAATCCATGTGTGAAAATTATGTACAGGCCAATAATTTAACACTTCTAACCAATTTTTGCCACTACCACAGTATATGTTGTCTGATATGGTTGTTTAAGAAATTCGAAGCTACTCACTGCATCAATTAGGGCTGAAGGACTTGTTTCCAATTGAAACATATTAATCACTGCAGTAATTATCATGTAACTACCTGTTTGCTTAGTTAAGTCCAGTTGGTGTTTTTCTGGCTGGGCAGTGTATCTTTTTATTATTACAAATTCTTAAGATTTTTGTTTGCATTTATATACTGTGGAATCGGAAAAATCAGTGTAGTGACTATATGTCAATGAAGCCCACTCTCCTACCTAACCTTAAATAATTTCAAGAAGAGTTCTTAATCTGATCTATTATTTAAGTGTTATTTATGCCCGTGGCCTATATTGATGTTTCTCAAATCTATTGGCATTCATTCTGCATTATTTGCAATCATTATTAATTAATTGTTAATGTATCAATTACTATGTATACTGTATACTGTATATATTTATTCATTTATTTATCAGGAAATCTAGATACTTTCTCATTAGTTCATTGTCAGAAAGATAATATGGATGTCCCTGAGGAAGAGAGTACACATTATTATTGCATACATATTATATTATATTATATTATATTATATTATATTATATTATATTATATTATATTATGGCATAAATTGTACACATTTTTACAGTAAATTGTTGATTATATTGATAAATAGAAATTACTTTTTTTGCATTAATTTATTTACTTATACAGTTACAGCTTTATCTTGGTCAGGGTCGCAAGGAATTTAGATTCCCTCCTGGACACAATGGGCACTGATTTGGAAATATACCCTGGAATGGTGTACCTGGAATATACCCATCACAAGGCACCATAACTTTCTAAATTATTGTCTTTTGAGAAAAGTTTATACATCTTAAAGTGTTTACTTTGGTGGCAAAATTTTGCTGTGTGGAAATGAAAGCATCAATTTAAAGATCTCCACCTCAGGGTGACCAGAAAGTGATTGCACTAGCCTACTGGTTTTCATAATAATGATGGATGTATCTTTTTTCGCTATTATCACCTGCCTCTTGGAATCTCAATATATCAATTTATGTATAGAATCAGCGGAATTTCAGCATTAATAATGAGTGTGACCTAAGGATTAGATCAATTGCTATATCTACTGGATTGATAATCCAGTGTGTGTGTCTGTCTGAGTGGTTGTGTGTGAATCTAAGTGGATAACTGGACCATTACTGAATAGCCTCTTCACTACCCTCAAGCAATCTAAATATAGTTATATAAATATATAAAATATTCAGAAGACAGCAAGAGAGGAGGGGAATATTTAACATAATATGACAAGAGCAGAGATGAGCATTCATAAATAAATAAATAAATAAATAAATAAATAGAGATTTCAAAGATACCAAAATATTTTTGTTGGATACTGAATAGGTACATTATTTTTAATTGACAGTTAATTACACTGTAAGATTTAATCCAGGGATTAGACTGATCTGCGTCAGTGCCATGGAAACATATCACATTTGCTAAATTAATTTTCAAGATATCATCAATTTCTAATTCAGGTATAGAATTTGCCACTCTGATGGTCTATCTTGGTTTTGTTTTTATTTGTGTTGTTCTGTTTTTCAATTCCGAAGTGCTTGCTTGAGCAAATTCCTCCAGGCATGAAGAAATGTGTCGGTTTTTAGTCTGTTTTTCATATGATATGATCATCTTCCATTTTCCACAATAGCAGCCAAATATACTAGGACATGACCTTCATAAAGCTTAGAAGCTTGTGAATTATTTAAAATGCTTTGCCTGTGCTTGTAAGAGAAACTCATATGAAAGCTTGTGTGTGCCCCAAGACAATAGAAAACGTTTTTCATTTTCCTGATTATATACAAATCTGAGGGAATGTGGATTATAGGCTGTGTGTGGTCTATCTCTGTGCTTACCTTTAGCTCGTGCAGCCCGCTCTTTGGGAATAAAGTGCTCTTCTCCTCCGCACGTGCCGTTAGTGTCGCTCAGCTCCAGACTCCCATTGAGAAAAGTGCTGTTCACAGAGCTCAAACACTCCAGCAGCTCCGTCAGGTTTTCTAATTCCATGTCAACTTTATTTCATAAAGAAAAATCTTTCTAAAACGGTTGTCTTGTATTACAAAACTTTGCTTTTATATTCCTTTAAAAATGCACCTTATTAATGTTCCACAATGTCAATAATTATAAATGCATGATGTAAACTACTGTCTATCTGATATTTTTATTCAATAACTTTTTCAGTTATGCTGATTCTCTAGTGCCCTGTGCTGCTGTAGGATTCTCTGTAGTGCACAGCAGATGTGGATGTGGTTACAATAAGCCGCAGTGTGGCATCTGTTTACGCGCTTAAAGAGGAGAGACGAGAGAGCGAGACTTACTGACTCTGCTGGGTCAAACGGTACAAAATTAGTGTTCACGTTTGCATTCCGCGATGTGATTGGAAGAGCGAACCGATTTAAGGATATGAAAGTAGAACAGCTTCAGGTGCATCTTGAAGAAAAAATTAAGAATCCATTCATGATGCAGAAACAAAACACGAGGGAACCAAAAGTCTCAATCGATGACCATTTTTTCCCTTACATTAAATGTGATTTTCTTTCTTTCTTTCTTTCAGAACCAAGGTGACAAACAATAGAAGATCAAGACAGGATTCTTCACAAATAGAAGCTGCTCCAAAATCCAGTGTTTGCGTGTTTGAATAATGATTTTTTTTTGGGCCACCCTGTACTGTATATCAGTCAAATGGACATTTTGCCACATACTAAAACTAATTAGCAAATTGTATTTCAAAAGCCTCAGGTAGGTATGTATATACACTATATTGCCAAAAGTATTTGCTCACCTGCCTTTACATGCATATAAACCTATGATGCTGGCTCATCCTTTGCAGATATAACAGCCTAAATTCTTCTGGGAAAGCTTTCCATAAGGTTTAGGAGTGTGTTTATGGGAATTTTTGACTATTTTTCCAGAAGCGCATTTGTGAGGTCAGCCACTGCTCTAATGCATCCCAATGGTGTTCTATCAGGTTGAGATCAGGATTCTGTGCAGGCCAGTCAAGTTCTTCCACACCAAACTTGTTCATCCATGTACTATGCTTTGTGCACTGGTGCGCAGTCATGTTGGAACTGGTGTGATGTTGTTTTTCAGGAGTTTGGCTCTGTCCCTTACTTCCAGTGAAAGGAACTCTAATGATTCAGCATACCAACATTTTGGTTATTTTCATGCTCCCAACTTTGTGTAAACAGTTTGGGGATGGCCTCTTCCTGTTCATATTAAAAACATCATATTAAATCATACGGATTAAGAATTGGATGTTACTGAAGTTCATATGCATGTGAAGGCAGGCAAATGAATACTTCTGGCAATATGGTGCAGTAAATATTGTGTAACATGGCTATGCAGTGAGTATATGCAGTAACTACAGAATAGATAATGCTGTGAAGTGGAAAAAGACCTCAATTATCTAAAACTGCATGAACAATTAAGTGATTGTCTTTCATAGTTGCCATCTTAGTTTGATTTATTATTATTATTATTATTAGTAGTAGTAGTAGTGTATTTATTATAGACGTATTTTCACTCCTGTCATTGTGACAGACAGTGACAGAAAGGCAATAAATACAGATATTAGACCATACACTTTACGATACGCAGTTAACACATGTAACGTGACATGTGTGGCATGTTAATAATTACCTTTTGTAAAGCGACAGACTGTAGTGCTTTTGTTGCATTGATACAGATGTCATACAAGGCTACAACACTGCAGTAAATTCCACCATGCACTACCACATTACAACCCTTTGTTTTCAGCTCCATAATCATTTCTAAATTCTTCCAAACAACACAGTGAATGCTTTATTAAACATGGTGCAAATGCGCTGCCATCTAGTGTTCAATTTTAAAAGATTGTTTTCAGAAGAACCATTACTTTCTTCTAACCTGTCTGTGACTTATTGTTTACATGTCTTATACGCTCTGGATAACAGAAAGTAACTAATGGCCCAAAAGGAACCAAACATCATAGTTGTGATTCCTTCTATCCATTAGAGAACAGAGGCTTGTGTGTGGTGAGTAAGGGTTGGTGCCAGGGTTTTGATTCATGGAAATGCCAAAGTGGCTTTAAAAAGGGTTGGTACAAGAATAAAGAGGTTTCCTGTGTAGTACAAAGACAATAATGGTGCACAGTTTGGAGCAAAACAGTGATTAGTGGGCAGCAGATGGGTTATATGATCCAGTGGCGTCTCAGTGGTTAAGGTTCTGAGTTAATCACTAGGACTGTCAGAGAGCCACTGCTGGGTCCCTGAGCAATAACATTTAAATTACACAGATGCTTAACTGTATATTTAAACTGTATATTGTCTTAGTCAAAGGTCTCCTTGGGTAAAATGTCTCATAAATTGAAAAATCAATGGACTGTGGTTTAGAGAAGTTTAGTATCTACAGTATCAAGCTCGGCCAGGTGATTTTTTTTATCTCTTTGTAAAAGTACAGATCATTAAAAAAAAATGCAGTCCTCTTCAACTAAACACTTGAGAAACATATTGAGTTATCCTCATCTTGCCTGGTATCTCCTGATATGTAGCCTTTTTTCAGGATGGTACAACTTTCTTATATTGGTTAAGATCACACACCTTCTATACTTTTTTATCCTTATAGAGGGTCACAGGGGGTCCTATCCCATGGATGGCGTGCCAATCCATTGCAGGGCACACACACATGCACACACTCACACGCTCATTCACACACTATAGGCAATTTAAGAACACCAGTTAGCCTAAGCTATTAAATTCAGTTCAATTCAATTTTATTTGTATAGTGCTTTTAACAATTGTCATTGTCGCAAAGCAGCTTTACACAATCAAAATAATT
>JAOVVA010000051.1:10425916-10440543 GCA_028565275.1 Leiocassis micropogon
GAATGTAGAAAATAAATCACTAAACAAAAACAAAGAAATTTGCAAGTGTTCTAAAACTTTTGAACGGTAGTGTATATGTAGAAATGTTTTGTACTCGTTTAAAAATGGGAATGTCCTTGGTTAAACTGTAGAAATACCTATGTGCTTTGTTCACCCCAAGAATCTGTTCTTTGCGTCAGCGTTAAGCATACTGACACGCTCCTTTTTCATGGTTGTCAGGGGTCACTATGGTCCTTCTTTATTATTGAGGCAAAGTGCAAATGTTCCAGCAAGATGTGTACTATCATAGTCCCTCCAGCTTAACAATTAACATCTGAAGATAGTTATATTCTGACAGTTTCAGCATATCTGAAATCCTACCTTTATCCTCTGTATTTAGTAAAAGTATTAATATTACTATTTATCAATTTATCTTGGTGGCTGGGTGCTATATTGCCTATCAGAAGCTAATTGGAAAGCTTGTAAAAAATTAGAAACTCTGAGCAGAATGACTAGTATATTTCGGGTCAGTTTCACACGATTGGCTATGTTCTTACTGCCAATATACTGTTTACATGTATTTAGATTTTAATTTATTTGTTCTTGCAATATTATAGCATAGATGTTACTAGTGATATAGGAGGGAATTGCACCACACCTCACTGATAAGCTCAGCATGTTGTTGCAGCATATCGTAAAATAATTTGCCAGGTAGGGAATGATGGGTGTGCTAATTTGATAAGATAGAGAAAGTAATAATATGACAACAGACTTCAGACTGAAGCATGGTGACTGTATAAAACTATTTTTTTCTATTAAGGTAATAATGGCTACCCCAAAACCTAGAGTGATTGCACTTTCCAAGCGTGAAGGCCAGACCTATGGCTTCTTCCTGAGGGTTGAGGAGGGAGTAGAAGGTCATTTGGTTCGGGCCTTGGAGATGGGTGGTCCTGCTGAACTAGCAGGTCTCAAGGATGGAGATCGCATTATCAGAGTTAATGGAACCTTTGTGGACAACCTGGAACACAGCCAGGTACAAATTAGATTTTAAGACTATAAAGTAGACACTTAAACTTCTAGGACATCTATTGCATTTCATAATGACAAGTTAAAGGTTACGATAAAGTGGTTATCTAGGACATTAGTGATGCACCTTTGCTTTCTCACCTGTATCAGGTTGCTGATCTGGTTAAGAAAAGTGGATTGACTGTCACATTTCATGTCTTGGGAGACGAAGCATACCGGCAGGCCAAAAGCAATGGCATAAATCTTGCAGAACCACAGTCGTATTCTGCTCAGAGTCAGCCCACTATGAATGGATTCCCATCACCAGCCCCGAAACTCAAACTCTGCTTTCTTCAGAAGACCAGCAACTTTGGTTTCTCTATGAAGTCCTCCAAAGGTGAAAATGGTTACAGACTTTATAACATTATATTAGAATATATATAGATCCAGTGATCTATAATTCATAACTTTAAAGGGTTGTTCTGTTCTATCTGAATTCCCAGGTGAAGAGGGAATGTTCATGATCGATGTGATCGTTGGAGGCACTGCTGATAATGCAGGAGTTAAAGCAGGTGATCGTCTCTTGGAGATCAATGGAGAAAATGTAGAAAGTGCTACACACGATCAGGCTGTGCAAAAAGTAGGCAAAGTTTCAACATTTAAAATGCCTCGAGTATTTTTGTGTTGACATTTTTGAGTTTCTTTAGAAAGGAAATAATATCATGCTCTGCTTGTTAGGTCAAAGCTGCTGGAAACAGTGTGATGTTTTTACTTGCGGATGAGGACGCGGACACATACTTTAAGAATAAGCACATCAGACTGGGAAGTGGACTAGCCACAACAAAGCACCTCCCACTGAAGCCTCGCATAGTCGAAATCACTAGAGAAGCCAGCGGTTATGGCTTCTTCCTTAAAGCAGACCCTAAAAATCCAGGTAAGTATGTAAATAAGAAGAAGGTAAGAGTGGAACACACTCTGTTGGCATCAGAGACAAATAACAGTTTTTAGTTATAAAAGACAGCTGCGTGTTCTCATGTGTCGGAAAATAACTGCATGAGTGACCACATTACAGATGTTGGAGAGATCAGCATTAAAGTAATCATAGGCTGCTAACATCATCCATATGTGCAGCTTTACTTCTCACATGGAGACCAGAGCTAACTGCATGTGGACACGTGTGGGCTCAATTTTTTTTTTTTTTTTTTATTTAGAAAAAGAGACATCATGCATTGTGCATTATTATGAAACTTTTTTTTAATTATTATTAAAATTTATTTACAGTCCGATTAAACTATTACATAGTAATACATTTTAGCAACATATGATTCTACATAATCATTTACATTCTATCATTTACCCTGTCCACTACAAATTCAAACCATACACTCCTGAGTCATAGTTAGCATTTGATTTACAACAAAGGCCTGTTAATTAGGCATCATCCTTGTTTGAATCTAAAACCTTGAGCAGATAATTTTGGTTCTTACTAATGACTAATGAATCCAATACAGACTGATGTAAAAACAAGTTCATGATGTAATTACATGCATGTGCATTTGACATAAGGAGGTCTGACTGTACACAGGAAATACATGCTGAGATCACTATATATAATCGGACTTTAGGTCATTTTATTGGAGAGATCGACCGTGGGAGCCCTGCAGAAAAAGGGGGACTAAAGGAGATGGACAGGCTGGTGGCTGTGGATGGAGAGGAGGTTCATAGTCTCACTCATGAGCAAGTGGTGGATAAAATACGTCAACTTGGAAACCGATGCTGCCTTCTGGTGGTTGATGCTGAAACAGACAAGATGTTCAAGATGGTAAGTTTCCTTCAGAGTAAGTTTTCATATTTTCGCCCTAATCAAAATTTTCTTCCAGTTTAAATTCATTTCACTCACCTGACCTCACACAACACTTTTTGTTTCCTTCTATGCACAAAAACAAAATAAAATTTAAAAGGAGTATTGGAGTATTTCATGTCTATGTATTTAATTTGTTTTCCAGGGTGGTGCGTCTCCTTTACTTTATTTGGAGGAAATGAGGAGTTGCATGCCTCAGCCAAGCAAGCCTGAGCCTGAGCCTGAGCCTGAACCTAAACATGATGTCACCTCAGTCCCAGCCATGGCTAATGCTGCGGAAGAAACATATAAACCCAAATTGTGCCGCCTAGAAAAGACTGCCGCAGGGTATGGCTTCCATCTCAATGGTATCCAAGGAGTGCATGGGCAATACATCAAAGAGGTAGGGAGAACCTGAGAAATTTATCAGATTATTCATGACTCAAATCAGCATGGATCTCATATAAATATTTGCTTTGGAAAGTTCTCGATATTCATGCACAGTATGACACGAACAGGTAGTGAAAGGAGGAGCAGCAGATAGAGCCGGGCTAGAGGATGACGACATTGTGGTGGAGGTCAATAATGTGAACGTAGAGAAAAGCACACACGAGGAGGCAGTAAATCTTATCCGCAACAGTGGTGACACACTGGTCCTTCTTGTAGCAGGGAGAGCAGCCTATGAGCACCTGAAAGCTAAGGGGATTGCAATTACCCCCCAGCTGCTGGATACTGAGAAAACACCAGTTCAGTCCCAGTCTCGTGAAAGGGTGAGCGCAGTTTATCTTCTGAAGCGATAACCCCAATCTATTTGTTTTACTAATATTATGCCCTCTGGTTCGCCATTTCAGACACCATCTGTATCATCTACGTCATCATCAGAAGATGAAGATGAGAGGCTTTGAGAAAGACGTTTTCCAAGTGCTGGGTTATATTTATATGACGCCACGTCAAAGTTGCACAAATAAATGAAAAGTTTTTAATATGTAGTCAATAATTTCACTGATAAAAAAGACAATCTTATAAATAGAAAGCAGTCATGCCTACAGACTACAGGAGTTCAGCAATCTACTATTAATGCTGGCAAGTAAAAAAAGGGAGAAGCAGTAATACCAAGTATTGCATAGGATCAAACTTAACATTTTTTAAACCAATCCGTGTATGCATTTTTGTGCAATGTTTGGCAGATGACATAGATGTGAACATGTAAAGAAAGCACAGGATTTGTCTTATCATGTCATCTTCACGTGTTGATTGTGTAAGACTGTATGCTCTTTGAACCATAATGCTTTTGGTAATGGCAAGTACTCTGTACCATGTAACCTTTTTTCACCTTTTTGTCGCTACATTGCACTCAAAAACATTTTGAGGTTAATATTTGAAGGTAAGATATTAAGCAGTGATATAAAAGATATTTACTCTGCATAGAATAATGCATGAAATATATATATGTATGTACACACACACACACTTACTAGTGAATAAAAAAATCCATAATCACTTTGTGCCATTCTGAATTCTGTAGATTTGTCTTGAAAACAATATTTTTATTGTCTTAAAATTTTTGCATCGGCATTTTGCAGGGGTTTTTTTTGTATAATGATAACACAAATGCTGATTAGTTTATGTTGAAATATGTAACAAAAGAACAGCATAAAAATGCACCATGATTATGGTGCTAGCAATGCCAGCTGTACGTTTGATCCACTGAACAAAGACAGAACATAAAATAAGCACTGGCTTTTTAGAAAAACTTCAATTAAAACACCATCATGGCCCAATAACTCTAGTATAATGTACCTAGTCAACCCAGTGCCCTTCACCTTTCAACCAAACCAGCATCGTCTTAGACTCTTCCTGATTCAGGAAATTCAGTTCTGGGTTCATTAAAAAGAGGCCTCTTAGAAAAATGAAACAGAAAGAAGCAGCAGCTTAACACTTCAGCCCATGTCCCTCATATGAGGTCATTCAGTAGGTCACAGAGTCATGTGCTTCTCGGGTGCCTGCTTGTGTGCCAGGTACATGAAGAGGATGCTGGACAAAGCACTAACTAGGAAGATCACATCAAACCAGCGATGATAGAAGTTGAACTGCAGCTCTCCCAGGACCTCAGTGACGATGGTACGGTACTCCAGAGGCATGCTCATACGCATGAGCAACACAGAGGACACAAAATACATCCCCTATATAGACAAAAACAGCAAATTAATTGTCTTGTCATAAAATATAAAGATTAGAGCAATGCATTATGCTCAAGTATATTACCATGATCTGGGCCAGTACCAGCACTATTACATTAGATGACTTGCTGCTAGAGATGGCATAGAAAAACTGAAAAACAACAATATGATTTAAGAAGAGGATATTAATTGGTATTTAATATGTAAGTCTTCACGAATTTTGAATTCAGTTCAATTAAAGATTGTGGCTCAATTTAGCACTCCTGAGACCATACAATATACAATATATACATATTTTACATATCTACATATTTTACCTTAGTAAGAGTGATTAAGAGGCCTCGGATTGAGGTGACGATGATGATTCCGACCAGGATAAAAGAAATGTGCTGAGACCAGAATTTTACCTGTGGAAAATAAGAATTTGAAAGCAGCCATTAACATACACATGCCTTAGAAATTATGCAAAGGACAAAGTGAGGCGTTCTCAATTAAAATAAAACAGGAAGAAAAACAATGATTTGAAATGTGAGGCCCTATCATGGAGGATTATAAACACAATAAAGTTTAATAAGACAGTAGAGACGTCATCAGGCTGTAGACTGACTAATAAGTAACCGGAGCAGAGATAGATCGCTCACTCACCTTTGTTCTTACTGGTTTTTTTTACATTTGACAACATCCAACAGCACATTTTTTAATACTGTTGCACGTGTGTGAGTGTGTTTGCGTGTTTTCTCACATCAAACTGGATTCCCAAGTAGTTGACTGTGATCTCAATCCCTCTCGTCACTGGGTCAGTCTTCCCCACACGGTCAAAGACTATGTTGATGGTGGCCTAAAGCAATCATGTTGGGTTAATGAATTAAATACACACATATTCCGTTTATATGTATTATAATATCCAGTATGCACCACTGACCACAATAAATGCTCACCATGAATATCTTCCAAACACAATAGATGGAAAAGAAGTACCCCAAGAAGTTGAAGTATTTCCCTTGAAATGTCTTTGAGTATTCTATGCGTTCCTGATGACATAAAGAATACATTTCATGACAAAGTTTCACACACATAATTTCTGCAACAATGCAATTTGCAAAGAACAAGGTCATGCCCATGGGTCATTTAAATCTCATGTCTAGTGATTAAATAATGAAAATCTTACGTATAAATAACACTAGGGTCTGCAAAAACTAAATAAGTTGTGCAGTTTGGCCTTCATAATATGATTTACGATGCACTCCATTTAATACTGAAATTATAGCTGTAATTTTTACCTTGGTAGCCTGCAGGTCCACTGTCTCCAGGAAGAGTTGTCTACTGAGCTCCTCCAGAGCATCTACTTCATGCTGGATCAGAGACAGATCAGTTTTTATATTAAGGAAAGTCAATCACAATTTAGACCAAATCAGAGAATATCTCATCTGATTTTTTGAACTGTCTCTTAACATTGTTTAATTATTTTATGGGAAATGTGATTGCAGATTAAAATCATAAGTAATAGTATCTTAGGAAAAAGAAGCCTTAATGTAATTTTAAACTACTGAAATGGGTAATATTAAATGCAAGCATAAATCCATTTTAAAAAGCTTGAGAATAATTTAAACATATACGAGCATACACTTCCATTTCATGATAAAGGCAATTACGTGACCCAGACCTTAGCAGAATCCGGTACCTTTTTTTCTCTGAACATGGCCAAGAACTACTGACTTTTACAGGAAGAGAGTGTTTAACTAAACGCTAAAAACAACCAATTAAAGAACTTTTCTACAGTGAGTCAGCAAACTCAAATGACATCACGTTCAATCACAAAGAAATTGTTTCAAAAACGGTGAAACAGCAACCTTTTACGATCCTCAAGCTTGTGGACAGAAAAGTGCACAACATTTAGACACTCTGAAAGTTGCAAGATGAGCGTCCAAGGCAGAGACTATGACAAAGGATACTCTCAGTGCCTGGAGGAGAAGAAGTGACGCTCTTGAGCATCCCCCAGATTCCGGTCTGTTTGTTTTGGTCTTCTCCTCGCTGGTACATCTGCCTCCTGGTCATGGCAATTCTACGCATATGAGAGCATCAGCTAAATATTCTGTGCTAGTGTTATTCAAAGAAAACCCTCGAGATACAGATTTCTCATACAGAGACATAATATTAAAATCAAATCCTTTCTAGCCTTCTATTTATAACTCACCTTTTCTTTTTACTGACAATCATGTCCATGGTCTGAAGCAACCGTCTCTCCAGAGCCAGGATGTCACTGTCTGTTACATTCCTATGAACACAAAAAGCAACATAGGAGGAAAACATTATATTATTAGTCAAACCTACAATCTATGCTTACTGGTATAATTTAAAATGTATGCTCTCAATGTCACCTTCACGGAACTTCATATCTGCACAGTTACCTTAGAAAATAAGACATGTATGTGTAGGGGCAGTTCACAGCACCAAATCCAGACAGCAGGGCCATCAGTGTGACCCCAATGACCCCGACACGGCTGATGAGCTGCTCAATAGACAGAATACCTGAGGGGGAATAAGCACTATAATGTGAATGGGATCTCAAACTGCTCTACATTAATTGAGTATGTTAGGTTTTCTGAAATGAAAAAGTGCTGCTTCTTACCATGTTTTGGACTTAATATGGGAAAAGGGTCTCCAAGTTTCCAAAAGAA
Source organism: Leiocassis micropogon (assembly GCA_028565275.1). Taxonomy (NCBI): domain Eukaryota; kingdom Metazoa; phylum Chordata; class Actinopteri; order Siluriformes; family Bagridae; genus Leiocassis; species Leiocassis micropogon. Next base: position 10,433,599 of record JAOVVA010000051.1, read on the forward strand.
ATACATAAAGGTGAACCAAACAACACATGCAAACAACAACCTCTGTCTCTGCACTGTAAAACACAAGACATCAATAAATAAATAAATAAATAAATAAATAAAGACAGACAGACAAACAAATAAATACTCATGCATACCTAGGCAACCAAATTGCAACCTCCCTCATTTCACCTCAATTTCTCTATTAATCTTTTAATATTTTTTACAATTTTGTACAATTTACCAATTATGATCAGGGTTATAGGGTTACAGGTGCTGCAATTTGGAGCATAATCTTTGTTAGCTAACTGACAACGAATAACCAGACAGACCACTTTTATGTTATTATCAGTGACCTTGTTTTAATTTTTTTATTTTTAAGTTTAACATATATACAATTTAACATATTTACACACAATCATGTTGGGTGAGAATACATGAAACATCTTGCACTCTTTTATTTTTGTAAAAACATTATAACATACTTACACAAACGTATGTTACTGACTACAAAGTAGCCAATGTAGAAAGGCACTACGAAGATTAGAACCAGCAGTATAACGTACAAATTCAGCTTCCAGTGAAAATATCTGGACCTGTAAAAATAAAACAGACAAAAACTTAATTGTAAATTTACAATTCATGTAATGTATGGATGGGGTTTTTAGTCACCGTTGAGCCTCTTACGTGCTGCTTAATGCTCCAAGGATTTCGAAGATGATGAGTTCAAACATTGTGCAAGAGAATGCAAATGTGACAGAGAAAACCACCTGCACCACATACTGCCGCACCTGGGAAAGACACAATGAGAGTTTCATATCTTAAATACTAGATAATCTATTACCAACTTTAATAGCAAGCTACTCATGAAATGAAATGTAAAAATTGCATTAAACGTCAAGAGGATCCTGTAGCCAAAATTATGTGCACAGAAATAACAGTGGATGGGTTGTTTATAATTTGCTATTAAGCTTAGGCATCATTTATTCATTGCCTTGCACCTCCAGGGTACAGGTTCGATTCCTGCCACGGGTCTGTGTGCATGGAGTTTGCATGTTCTCCCCGTGCTTAGTGGGTTTCCTCCGAGTACTCCGGTTTCCTCCCACAATCTATAGACATGCAGATTAGGCTAACTGCCGTTCCCAATTTGCCCATAGTGTGAGTTAATGAGTGTGTAAGTGTGTATGTGTTTGTGCCCTGCGATGGATTGTCACGCTGTCCAGGCTGTACCCCAAGTCTCCTTGGAAAAGCTCCAGGCCACCCGCAAGCCTGTTTACAGGATAGTGCGGTATAGACGGTGAGAGAGTGATAATTAATTCATATCAGTCTTTAGAAAAGTTGTTCTTCTTTGAGAAATTCACGCAAAAAGTGTCAACTTGCAGGCAAACCCGTCCACCAAGAATCATTTAGCAACAAAGCACAGAAAACCAACTGGTTCTAACAATGATGCCACAAATCTCTGGAGGAATGTATAATAAATATAATGTATAAAAGATCTTTACTGTATGTAATGTATAACGTTACTTCATGTTGCTCTGCATGATTACCTCATAATCTTTAAATAATTGCCGCATGAAAAACAGCCAGCCAAATCCGAAAAACAGCACCTGCAAAGAAAAAAGCGAGCTAATATAACGTTACACCATTTTGTATAAATTATTATTCAGTAGTTAGCTGTACAGAAGAGCCCGAGCACTCACCTGGGAAGTGAACATAATAACCGAATCCACAAAGAATGACATGTTGGCATATATTTCAAGTCTCGAACACCTTCATATAATAATTATATACAATTTCCTTAGGAACTGTAAGTCATTCGTGAAACCGAAAAACTATTACGACAACCATAGTGTTTTATGATTCGCGTTGTGTATTACGCCTGCATCTCAAACTCAATGATTAGTTTTCCGGCGCATATTGATGACATCATGAATCGCTTGTCGTCTGCAAGGCTTAATATTTCATGACTCCGTGGCTTTAACGCTAGAAGGCGCTCTCTCTCTCTCTCTCTCTCTCGCTCTCGCTCTCGCTCTCTCTCTCTATTCACTTAGCAGTTTCGCCCCAAAACATGGATTGACTAATACATTGCCTTCACCTGTGAAATACAAAATATTGGCCCACATAAAGAGAAAAAAAAACTTAAGGAGATTTAATTTCACTTAAATTGGAAAAGCAGACAAACACATTTTTAAAACCTGGAACCAAAGAAAGCACCATCTCAACTTGAAATGTATGCTCGTCATTTTGGGGTGGTTGACTTTCCTCGTTTGAGAGATGTCAAACCTACAGTACATGGCTGGGGCTACTTAAAGGTCAAACACAGTAATCATTATTCATCAGACGTGTGAGTATGTAGCTGTCTTCTGCAGAGGATACCACTGAGCATGTGATGCAACTGACCCCACTCAACCCAACACTTATATACAAATTAATAATAAGTTGAATCACTAAGTCATGCAGTGAATCACTAAGTCATGAGGTGATGGCATATATTTTAATACAGTCATTTACATGATATTTAGTAATTTGGGGTTAAGTACAATTTACTTACCGGTTTACAATTGAAATAAATAAATGAAGGGCAATTTTTATGTATTTGCATAGGAAATGAAGTTATTCCTACTGTTTGATTTTAGCTTGCCATTTAACTTCCACCAATGTTATTTTGGAAATGGTGATGTCATAACTAGCAGTCAATCACATTGTCTGTGACTGAGAGCATGCATTTAGCAAAATAAAACTGTATGCATATTATTTTAAAAACTATACGCATTGCACAATAAGCCAAAAATACTCTGTGGACTTGCAATTCAGTCCATTAAAAAAAAAAAAGTAAAAAAAAAAAAAAAAACTGAACAAAGACTCGACTTAAATGACATTATCAGAGACTTTGCTGCAAGAAAAGTCTGGCGACTTGCATTTGGACCTACACTAGTCAGTAATACATTACAAGTCATAGAATAGTGCCTCAAATTAAGGTAATAATAAAATAAGGCATACATGTGAGCAAGCTGATGTTTAAATTATTATTATCATTGTTCCAGTAATTTCTTCAGTTAGTATTTGATTTTTTTCTTTTCTCTAACCATCATTCAATGGTCCATTTTTTCCACAGCTTGTTATGTTTTAAGGTAAACTAACAAATTTTACTTTAATAGATTAATCTAAAATATTTTTTTTTTCTTGATGTACATGTATGCAAAAGAGAGGTAGGCTGTATGGCTTTGTAAATTGTTGTTAGAGGCTAACAGTCAAACACCAATATAAATGGCCCCTTTTGTAATACAGTTAAGGATGGGTAGATGGTAGGGGTTCTGGTGTAGGTGTTGATGAGGATTTGGTACTTTTTTTACTGGCCCCAAGCCATTGGACCATTGCTTATATTTACCCTTGTTGTACATTTGGTTTAGCATTTAACCAAAAACCACAACCATTTGTTATGTAGCTTCAACATTTATAATATAGTTTTGTTGTACACCCATAAAACTAAACAAGCTTCTTATAATTAACAGTTTCTACTTTCTTTTAGTAGTGATGGGAAAACAAGATTTGTCTAAAACGTGCCTTATGAGTACATGCCTGGATTAGTAATATAAGTTGACCTAGACTGTGCTTGTATTAGAATAATTATATACAGTATGTGGTACTTTACTTGCTACTGAAGAGTAACTGCATATTATAGATAGTCATTTACACAGGATTGGGGCAGTTTAAGCAGTTCGTAATTTATTGTAAATTTTACTTGGGGTATTACAATAAAGTACAACTTACCTTCAAAGAAATAACTGAAATAACTATCACATAAATAGTGCTTTATTACATTGGTTGTCATTGTGGCAATTAGAAAAAAGGAAAGTGAAGCAAGGACATTCATAAAACTCAGCAGAAGTTGTAGTGGAGTGTTAAATTTAATTAAAGTTAATTAAAATGGAAGTCTTATCTGACTGCAAACAACAAAGCAAAAACAAGCAGCAAAATTGAATCAAATAATTTGAAAGTTGTCCCCACACATCCCTTTACAAAGTGTAAGTGCCCCTATATTTATCATTAAGTATCTGGAGAAGGATACAGACACTTGCTGAAGTACATTTCTGATTTACATAGCCAATGTTTTCCACATAACTTTAAATAAACATTTGCTAAATTAATTGTTTTAGTTTTTGCTAACTAATTATAATATTTGCTAACTAATTATTATTCTCAACTGTGAAACCATTTGCACTATTTTTACTTGCTTTTAATGACCATATCTATTCTACTGTAATTTTGGCCTATTCGTCATTGGGACTTTATGCCTTAAATAATTCAGCTTTAAAACACATTATGCACACCATATATATGGTGGATCTGGATCTCATTCGTGCCTGGATTAGTTTAGCATAGTCAATTCACCTACATTAATGAGGTGTGTGGGGGGGATTGCACCACAGACCCTGGAGTTGTAAGATTGCAACACTACCTAGTGCACCACTGTGAATTGGGACATTTACACATAGCAAATTCTAGTACTAAGAATTTATTCCTCATCTCATCTTCATCTGTACCCCATGTTTCCTTTGTGTGTGTAAACCAACCAGAGCAGTTCTCATGGGTCTTCAAACATCATTGCTGGCTTCTATGATGACTGCATTTCACTCACCATCCTATGATATCTAGGGAGTATAAATTGCTGTGGCTTTTTGGGATGCTTCCTAGTCGAGAGAGAACTGTAAGAGTAGAGGGGCAGGTTTTCTGTCATTTACACAAGACTGACTAGGTGTCTAGGGAGTACTTACACAGTGTGTATGATTGTATTGGCTGTGTTGGGAATATAGGAAAGGGCTGTACCCAGCACATAGAAAAGAGTTGGAGAATTTTTTTCTGTGCAGCTCTAACTGCAAAACCACAGTATAAGGATATGAAATCAGTTGTTCCAATAGAAGCCCAGATTAAAAATATGGGCTTCATGCAGCCTGCATTTCATGAGACAATCTGTTGGCTGCTCAGAATGTTACAGATGTTTACTGCACAAGGCTTCGTATTTAAATTTGTTTGTAACTGTTTGTATTTGTTCTTGTGCCAATTTTAGAGTTGTGTGTGTTAATATCACATTACTTACAGAACTCCAACTAAAGGCACAAAGAGGAAACATGGTACTAAGAGGAAACATGTTGAGGAGAAAAAGTGTGTGGAAATGCCAGATAAATCAGATGAAGTGTTCAAGACACAGAACAAGACAAGACAGGATCAGGGAAGGTAGCATTAGACATTTTTATAAGGAAGAGTCGACTGGAAATGAGTTGAGTTGTTGAAGAATGTAACCTACTGGATTCCAACTGCCATTGGCACTGTACATCTTTCTTTACATTTGTTTATTTTTACACTCGCTCTACCTTTCATAGTAAATTATATTACATTTGGTGACACCAACAAAAAAATCTTATAGAAGGCAATCAAGACTATATCGAAAAAACATTTTTTATATGATATGTTGAAAAAGAAATGGTCAGTCAACAAACCATCTGGAGATATAGTTATTGTTTCTCTGGCAGTTTCTTACAAACTTGGGTTGCTAACTCGACAACCGATTGATGTTCTACTCAAGAAAAAATTGCCAACTTTAGAGGAATTACCTGCTCACAGTTAATTTCAATAAGCTGATGCATAAACTAAATCTGAATACTTATAACTTTCCTAGTGTAAATACTGACTTAAGCTTTTGACATAAGTCACCCATGCTGGATGTGACTGTAAATTTATACAGAATATATGTTTCATGATCGACTGCCTGAGCAAAAACAGTAATCAGTTGGATGTAAACAAGCAGATACTTAAAAAGAGCATTTGATTGGATAATTACTGCAGTTATCAATAAGCTCCAGCTGGCAACATTTCTTTTAACTCTGAGCCAATAAGTAGCTTCTTATATCTTAATCACTTACAGTATGTCAGAAGATCTATACTATGGTCTTAAAAAAGATGTTACTCTGTTTCAGAGGGGTCAAAGGCCTGTGTCAAGCAAGGAAATAACTAAGGAGATGGCTGAAATTACTGGTAGTGGGATAAAACTGTCTAATGTAATCTAGAGAGATGGTCAGAAAAAAAAGAATGACCACAATCAGATATCACCTGACAACAATGCAGAGATTTATTGCGCTCAAAGTGTAAAAAAGGTTTTAAAAGCATTAGGAATAATGTTTTCACATGACTTGCTCACCAACGTGTCTTGACCTGAGCCTATAGGGTGATGTGACTCTCCTGTCATTAATACAAGATCTCAATGGAAGCAAATATTGTGATGTTAAATAAGATTGTGAAAATAATGCCAACAATGAAAACGTAAAATATGTCGACAAAATATTTGTGTGTGATAAACTTATCCAGTGTTCTCTGGACAACTCTTGGGCATGTTTTTGTTTGTCTGTAAGATACAAGGAACAGTGATTCTGATTATGTGACTTTGTCCATGAGTTTTTTTTGTGTGTGGGAGGAAGAAGCTGTCACAACCACTCTCACTCAGAAGCCTCTTCTGTGAAAGCTAAATGAAACCTTTCTCAAATGAGGGCTCTTCAAAAGCAAATTCAAATGAGCACAATTTAGAAGTGAAAACATTAACATATCTTTCTTTTTATATGTAACAGATGTTTAGAAGTTTAGAAGCTTGAAGACATGCATTTTTTTTTATATTATATCTTCTAAAAAGGATCAAGGTGGCATGGTGGCGTTGTGGTTTGCATTGTGGCCTCTCACCTCCAGGGTCAAGGGTTCGATTTCTGCCTCTGTATGCATGCAGTTTGTACGTTCTCCCTATGCTTGGTAGGTTTCCTCCATGCACTCCTGTTTCCTCTCATAGTCCAAAGACATGTAGATTAGGTTAGTTGGCATTTCATATCTTAAATACTAGATAATTTATTACCAACTTTAATAGCAAGCTACTCATGAAATGAAATGTAAAAATTGCATTAAACGTCAAGAGGATCCTGTAGC
>JAOVVA010000051.1:10459593-10478346 GCA_028565275.1 Leiocassis micropogon
AAATTTTGTCTCTCATGGTTGAGGTATACCTACAGTATGATGAAAATTACAGGCCTCTCTCATCTTTTTTAGTGGGAGAACTTGCACAATTGGTGGCTGACTAAATACTTTTTTAACCATCTTTCTACCAACCAACAACAAATTTATGTGCAGAATCCAAAACACTACCACGAATATCAATAGTAAGACAAATGGTTTTCTGTGAAAATTTTTAAATGAATGCATTTAATTAAGTGAGTTGATTGATTAATTTATTGAAGTTGCTAATATTTAACTCTAAACTTAATATGCTAAAACACATACAAAATATAAGAAAAATAAAGTCAGAATGCATCTTGCTTCCTATTTTGATCTGGCAACAGCACGTCATTCACATCACAATCTACGTTCTAGGTTCAGGTCTTAGGGCTAGGCAAATACAACCTCAGACAAACATCAACAAATAACTTTTTTTCAACGTGAAAAACATGTGAGCAATTTAGGTAATCCTCATGATTTAATAGCCTGTAAATCCACTTCTAACTGCAATAATGGAATAATTTGTTTTATAAACGTATTAGTCTCTCACATTGTTGTGGAGGAATTTTGGCCCATTCTACCTCACAACATTGATTCAGATTATTGAGGTTTTTGGGAATTTGCTTATGCACAGTTCTCCTAATGATCCACCACAGTATTTCAATTCAGTTGAGGTTTGGTCTTTGACTAGGCCATACCAAAAAATGTATTCTTTTCTTTTTCGGCCATTCTGATGTAGATTTACTATTGTGCTTCAGATCGTTGTCCTGTTGAATGACCCAATTTTAATCACCCCTAGCTGGCAGACAGATAGCACATTTAACTATAGAATACTCTGGTATACAAAGAAGATCACGGTCGACTCAAAGACTGCAAAGTGCCCAAGTCCTGTGGCTGCAAAACAAGTCCAAGTCATCACCCCTTTACAATGGGTGTGAGGCGTTTCTGCTGAAATGCTGGTTGATTTTTGCCAAACATGGTGCTGGGCATTAAGGCCAAATAATCCACTTTTGTCCGTATTACATTGTTCCACAAGTCTTGTTATTTGTTCAGCTAAAGTTTTTCTAACCTCAATTGTGCTTTCATGTTCTTTTTAGACAAAAGAGGCGTTCCCCTGGTAACTCTTGCAAATAAACAGCACCTGTTCATTCTTCTTGGATTATCATGGACTTTGGATGTTCAGGTGAGGCCTGTAGGGTCTGAGATGTACCTCTTGGCTTTTTTTTATTCTCAATCTCTTTAAAAATTGCATGGCCTGACCTTGGAGTGAATGTGTTGGGACATCCACTGCTCTGAAGATTGGCAACTGTCTTAAATATTTTCCACTTGGGAATAATCTTTAAACTCCAAATTGTTTGAAAATGGGTTTTCTACCCCATATACTGTATATATACACAGTATGTAGTCAGAATATGCAGTATATATTTAAGCATAAATAAATGTCCGTATCAATGCTGGCTGGTGTGTGTGTCTGTGTGTGTGTGTGTGTGTGTGTGTGCGTGTGTGTGTGTGTATTTGTCACCGGATCGAGAGCTGTATAAAACAAATAGCCATGGTATGACATTTTGGATTTATTCGGGTTCGTCCAAGTACTCCGGTTCCCTCCCACAGTCCACAGACATGCAGATTAGGCTAACTGTCACTAGTGCCCTGAGTAACCTGAGATAGTCTCATGGCCTCCCGTGACCCTGGATGGGATAAGCGATATAGAGAATGAGTGAGTCAGTGAATAAGTAAGTGATTATACTACATGCTGATAGTGTTGTGTTACACATCATGCCACATATGGGTCCAAAAAATCTGGCATGCTAGAAAGCACACACTGAGGCAGATTTACATCAGAATCGTGTATTGATATGAATTTTAAGGAGTTCTTCTTAGTGGCTTTACAACATGATCTCTATGTAAAACTGACTTATAACTGAATGCATCCTGACCACCCAGTTTCTCCCTTGAGTGTCATAGTGGAGTATTCATTCATTCATATTCTATACTGCTTATCCTGTACACAGGATCACCGGGGGCCTGGAGTCTATCCCAGAAAACTTTGTGTACACCCTTTACAGGGTGCCAATCCATCACAGTGGACACACACACTGCATGCAATTTGCAAACAACACATTATTGTATAATTTGCATATCTTTGGACTGTGGGAGGAAACTGGAGAACCTGGAAGAAACCCACCAACTGAGACTGACTATGATTAGATTATTTTTTTATTATGTTTTTACACAAAAATGCATAGAATTGCAATGCTAACTTTTGAACAGGACTAATATAATATAAACTCACACACACACACACACACCTGAAGAAGGAATCAAACCCTCAACAATGGAGATGCGAGGCCACTACAGCATAGTGGATTAATATTTCTAAATTCCTAAACCACTCCCATGTGTGTTTCTTCATGGCCAGATCATCGAGTGTTGCACAGTGGCTTAGTGGTTAGCACAGTTGTCTTGCACCTCCAGGATCAGGGTTAGATTCCCACCTTGGGTCTGGACCATGGAGTTTGCATGTTCTCCCTGTGCTTGGTGGGTTTCCTCTGGATACTCCAATTTCCAATTTTTTATCTTTTTGGCTGCGACTTGAAAATGATATCTTTCATTTTATCGATGTATCTTATAACATCAAATTAAAGGAAATAATTTTCTTTTTCCACCATAGTAACAAATAATTTGAATATATTGTCAACTTTTATATTTTTATGACCAAATTCTACATTCATAAATGTACATTTTCTAAGTCACTTCATAAACTATCACCTTTCCTCTGTGAAACTTTTTTAATCTAATAGAAAAACACAAATCTTCTTTGTTATTGTCTTAACATTCAGAATTAAACAATGAAACGCTGATTTTTTCCCCCATTTAGTTAGTCTATTTTCTCTATATTTAATTATTTAGTTACTTGGTTGTTGTCTATTGTTATTATTTATTTAAATATTCTTTAAGTTTTCTTTTATTGTATATCTTTTAGTTTAATTTTTTTATGTAATCTATATTTGTACTTGTCGAGTTATCTGGGAATTTGCACATCAGCCTCTGCTTCAAACTCGAAAAAAGCCATAGCCAACTACAGGGAACATGGGGATTAACTCTGGAATCACTTTTTTCTTGTGTCTGACAGCTTTGCAGTTTACACAATAATCGTTCAAAGTGGATTTAACTAATCCTTTAATTTAACTAATGTACCCCCAGAAAAAGGGTACATCACTATTCCTGATAAATAACAGGTAAATCACTACTTCTAAAAAAACAACAGTTAGGCTAAATAAAATTTAAACCAACACAACAACAGAATTATTGAACTAAGCTTCTAACACAACTAACTAACACATACTATTCTATTAACCCTTTAAAAGACATGTAATACACAACGTCATACTACATTTTTTGTGAATACACGGAAACACTTGAACAACAATCACAGCATAATATAAGTTACTCTTTCTCTTGTAATGAGCACTATAGTGAATAAATTAAATATCAAGTAACTCAATCAAGATTCAAGTGATCAGTCCTTCGTTTATGTAAAGAGCGGTGTTACCATACAGTACCATCAGTGTCCCTGAGATGACCAGCAGCCGATGCCTGTCTCACATATGCTTGTACATGGTGCTTGTATGTTGAGTCTGTACATTCGCTCCATTAGTGACTGTGAGGTGATGCATATTGTGATGTCATACTCCGATCATGTCACAGTTGTTCCTTGTTGAGTGACTTCAGCTCCACCATTTCACTTATTTAACTACAGTAATGGACAAAACGTGGTATTGGTGCCAAAAAGTGTCTCATCTATGTGAAAAAGTGAATTTTCAGATAGGATGATATAACACATTGAACATTTGAATTTGAATTAAAATCGTTCAATGATCTTAATTGTCGTTCAGATGAAACTTGGGCAGTTTATATTTTACATGAAAAGACATGAATCTGAAAAAGCGTATTATTCTAAAATGCTAAATTAAGATATTGCAACATGAATTTGACATGGTTACGCACACTACAGATTTTTTTGTTTCTTAAGCAAAAATCACCAATTCAAATATTAATAATTTGTATTTTTAAATATTATCATTTGACAGTATAATGATGAAAAAGAATTCGGGGGGGAACATATAAAATCATCTTTCCAAAACGGCCATTCTTAGGGAAGTAAAAAGTAGCTTCTTTGGCACACATATTTTCTGTATTATATGTATAACATTAAAAAAAATAAAATCAGCACCAATACTGTGTTTTGGTCATAATTTTGTAATTAATAATAATAATAATAAAATAAAAAAAGAAACAAAAGTTTGACTCTGGCAACCCTTGGGTGTGTTTGGCGACCTCTGCCGACAGAATGAAGAACAGCAGCTGCAGCGTTTCCTCCCCCACAGCTGGATTAACAGCGTGATTAGGCTTGGAAAACACACACACACATACACATAGAAGCCCTGGAGCATCTCAGCATGCGGCTCGCTCAGTGTACCAGCCACAGCACTCAGTAACAGAGCGGGGAAGGTGGAGGAGAGCGGCGCATACCTTTAGAGAAGATGAATGCGGGCTGATTTCAGAGGTAAGAGGCGCGTCGGAGGCGTCGGGACTCGTTCAAGGCCGATCGACAGCCGCTTTGTGCTCGGGAATTACAAACGCATTGGGGGGAAAATGGACGCAAATCCGCAGCCATTCGGCTGTCGAGCGGGCACAATGGCAAGGCAAAATGCTCAGTCTGGTGTGTTATTCATTAGAGTGGATCGGGGACTTGTACGGGGGGAAACGTGCATTCGTGCGTTAACTGCAGCTCGGTCATTGTCTGCAGCGTGGGGACCATCGTGGCTGTAACTTGGAGGCAAAACCGATAAAGCTGGATGTTTTGCAGCCTGTGTTTCATTCATGCTCGGTTTGTAAACGTGTGACCGATCATGCAGCATGCTCCGAGTTGCTTTGCGATCATCAGACCAACTTCAACATACACACTGTTCATACGCTTTATTTTCGCAGTTTTTTTCTACACATATATATATATAATTTTTTTTCGCAGCTCTTGACATGAGCACACAACATGCACATTTCTTTGATGGACTGAAAAGTGGGCGTCGTTGCAAGCAAATAAGATTTAGCCGAGATTTTTTCATTTCTGCCAGTAATATGCGACATGTAGCCGCTTCGGAAGTTGACGTCATATCGATCAATGTTTGCCAAATCTATGTGTTTGATTGCATTTAACATTTAAGCAGGAAGTCGTGAATCAGAGCAGCGTGTCCTGTTAACAAAATGTCATCAGAGTGGAGGCCCGAGCTCAAATGCTTCTCCTCATGTATCCCTAAGCAGGGTGGAAAATGCATCTCATTCTGATCAACTGGTTTGAACAATTAAAAAAAAAAAAAAAAGAAATTCGTGCTCAGTCTGACCTGCTGTCAAAACATCAAGCTTGTCATCTACAATGATCAATAAATGGTTGAGATTTTTTGCCTTGTTATTAAAAGAAAAAAAGAAATTGCCTTGTTTTTTCTTTTTCGATAATTTCTCCAGGGTATTTCTCTATGGGCAACCATTTCTACCCCCTTCATTCTACCAGCATGTACCAGGTGGTAAAGATGGCATGCGCGTCTGTGTTGGCAGCTAGATTTTTTCTTTTCAGCAGGGTTTTTTTTTTTCAGCTGCGAAGTTCTTGATCACTATCTTTCTCAGGTACCCACTTTTTTTATTTTTTATAAATCAGTAATTAATCATAAACTAAACATTTGTAGTACTCACTACATGCAAAGTCTGTTTACTGTCTGAAGAAGTAAATGTGGCTTTTTTTTCTGTCTTGAACGCGTACGTGCTCACTGTATTAGTTGTCTGTAGACGTTGCATAACTCTTTAAATCTCGTTCAAAACAGTCATGTTCATTATCTACAAACATATGGATGTACTCTTGGATTTTCTTTTCAGTCGACAGGAACATAAGCTGTTTTAACTAGTGTAGACGTGTTCAGGCAGGTTTACAAGGTGAAGAATCTACTGACGTTTGCTTAGTCCGAGCAAAAGCTTTCATCGAGTTTGCTTTTGATGTTTAGTTTTCTCTCCTGAGAGAATGTGCATTGGAGGTAGGAAAAGTAGAGGAACAGTAGTCTTTTTAAGATAAATGCTGGGTTATTTGTCCTGTTCTGCTGTTCCATACTCTGTTCTAATTATTGCCAGAAGTGCTCTAGTGGAAGGAGCTGAGAAGGATTTTCAGGCTTTATTCAGACGGCCCAAATGGAGTCTGTGCCTGCCAGCGTCTTGTATTGAGTATTTATCTCGCATGCTGTGAGGATGGCAGAATACTCAATCCAGTTAACAGAAATTCTAAGTGATACATCTGGGTTAAAAACATACTTTAGTATTTTAAGTATTCTAGCTCATGACTGGCCAGTAAAATTCGTTCATCAGCTGGTTCTTTATTCATTGTGGTCAGGCTATAATCATCTTTAGTAACCACATATTTATAAAATACACTATTATGAACAGCATTACTTATGTGCTTTTATTATGTGCCATGTAAGGAAATGTGAGCATCTGGTTTTGAGAGTCATTAATGTTGCTTCAAAAAAGTGTTTTTTCATCACACAGGTGAATTATATATACTGTGTGTGTATATATCATATATATATATATATATCACTGCCCTGTCACATCACCCAACAATTGTAATTACAGTACTACAGTTGATATTTCTGACTATCCAAAAAGTCATCTTAGTCATACATGGTTTTATATATAAACTATACTTATACTCTCTCTTACACATTATACAGTATGTTTTAGGTGTGTGATTATATATTATACAGTATGTTTTAGGTGTGTTAATATAATCACACACCTAAAATATACTGTATAATGTGTGAGAGAGAGTATACAAGTATAGTTTATATATAAAGCTATGTATGACTAAGGTGACTTTTTGGATAGTCAGAAAAATCAATTGTAGTACTGTATTTACAATTGTTGGGTGATGTGACAGGGCAATGATCTAAAGCACACCAGTAAACCTATATCAGGATGGCTGAAAATAAAAGAATTAAGGTTTTGGAATGACCTAGTTAGAAAGTCCAGACCTGAACTCAACTGAAATGCTGTGGTGACACCTTAAGAGAGCTGTGCATAAGCGAATGCCCAAAAAACTCAATGAACTGAACCAAAGCAATGTTGTAAAGAAGAATGGGCCAACAATGGATCTACAAGCTGTATACTTATGGGGATACTTAGTACTTTATGGTCCACATGTTTTAGTTTTTTTTGTTTTTTGGCTTAATTTTGGTAATATAAATAATGTCATGGTGAAAAAACGTTATGTTGTTTGTCTGAGGTTGTATTTGCCTAATAAGACCTGCTAAGATCAGATGAAAAGGGCTCCAATTTTATAACTTTAGGTACTAAAATAGGGTTATTAACTTTAACTTTAGAACACGACTGTCATAACAAATCTATGAAACTGTTGTTTTTTTTAGAAGATAATAAGTGATGAGCAGTTCTCCATTTCAGGCCAGGACAGGCTTGGATGTTGATACTGATCAGTACATCTCTATTGACTGCCTGTCTACTGGGCAGCATGTAATATCCTCTAAAGCAATGTAGATTAAAGCCTGAAATTAGATTTGAAAAGGCAAGTTCATTATACAGTAGCAGAATACTCTAACGGTGAACAGATTTTGATCATGGGCCCTGTTTCGGAATACAGTGAAACCTCGGATTGCGAGTGACCACTTGTGTGTGCATAAAACATTTTATTTTGTGTCTGTATGCGTGTGTGTACAGTGCGTATGTAAAGCAAAAGCAAGTCTCATTAGAGAGGTTAAAGATCCATTTTCTCTCTCTGCTCAAGGCTCAGCCTGCTTTTTGTGCCTGTGTGCGCACCCGTCATTGTACACCATGCCCCACAGGCACACACACAGACCCCTCCTACTTCACGCACACTCTTTCTCTCTGCTCTACACAGAAACACTGCTCTGTCGCGATTCTGTTCAAAGGTAAAGTGCAGGTTAATTTTTTATTTTTACTTTTCAGCAGTAATTCCGTTAGTGTGTCGCTCAATCGAGTGTCATTAGAGAGATTTCTTGTTTATTTTTCTGATAAAACAGTGTTTCCGTTGTGTGCGCGTGTGTGTGTGAAAAGAGTGGAGGAAGGGTAACCGTGTAACACCAGAAGGGGGAGACGGGAGCTTACTTTAGATTCACACACACACACAGCGCCTGCGCGCACAAATGGAAACACTTATTTGTCGGGATTTAATTTTACTTTTTTTTTTAAAGGTAAAGTGCAGGTTAATTTATTTTATTTTTACTTTATATTTCGTGTTTATTTTTTTAAGTATTTAGTTTTTTGGGCTGTGGAACAAATAATTTTAGTTTCCATTATTTTTTATGGAAAAAATTGATTTGGTTTACGAGCGTTTTGAAATACGAGCCCACTTCCGGAATCCAAGGTTCCACTGTACAAGACTACGTGACTGGAACATTGACGTCCACAAATGTAGCACGTTAGAGTGTGGCAAAAGCTAACAGGGTGACTTTAACAGCAGTTTAAGCCAGTGTTAAATATTTCAAAGCTAGAGGCACCATGATGCTGTTTACATACAGTATATGGCCAAAAGTGTATGGAAACCTGACCAGCAAACCCATATGTGACTCTTCTTTTCACTGTTGCCACAACATTGGAATCACTCTGTTGGGTGAGTTCAGAAAGCTAGCTAGGAAGGAATTGTTAGTAAAAAGGACCGGGTAGCTTGCTGTTATGCCAGTTTTTTGTGCTCTGACCGAGATAAAATCATATTTGTATGTAAATAGCGTAAAACAGACAACAGACGCATTTTTCAGTTCACTTATAACATTGTCTTGACTGAGTTCCTAGTTCCAATATTTGTTAGATTCATTAGGTCAATATACCAGTTTTTTTTTTTTTTTTTGCTTGCTTGCTTGCTTTATTTGATGTAACTTAAGGTAAGATTCTTCCATTGTCCTTATTTGTTTAAATTAAAAGTGAGTACCTCTCAAACCTTGTGAGCCTTGATAAAAATTGGTTTAATTAAACCTTTTTTCTTCTGCTGTTTATTAACACCATATAACCTTTTAATAGCACACCTAAAATGATCAATATCGACTGTGAATTTTTCTTTTTTTGGCCATATCATCCTAGTTGCATTCATATGATCTCTAACTAGCTTGGGTGCAGTTTACATTTTCAGTGTTGTTCCCTGTGAGAGCTTGCTCTCTCTTTATTCTATGTGACTTAAAAACTGGGTTAAACTGTGTTAAACTGTGACTTCTCTATTCCTTGAGGTTTAAGGACAAGACCCAGCCAGGATGACGTCTTAGCATTTTATAGACCCTTTTGATTGTTTATGTAGCTATGCAGCCAGTAGCTGTGCAAAGTTGGCTAAGTAGCAGCAAACCTACACCATGTATGTACAGCTAGTGGTAACCACATAACAATTTAATGTGTGACATTAATGCTGTGAAAGCACAAACATGTCAGAAAATGGTTGGTCTTGCAGCTGCTCCTCAAGTCATGCAATGCCTTTTTGTTACCTCGGCAACCTTAGTTCCACTGTATTGCTTCCAAGCTGGAAAGCTAAAAATCTTTTGCACTTCGGTCATGAGAACTGTTATAGCAGATTATAGGTCAGTTTATAATATAATACATTTTAAGACTAATTAACAATAAAAATTTACAATCCAAAAATTCTGAAAAAAGATGTTTGTTTATGCACTAAATACATGTTTAGGCTCCTTTAGCATGATTTACTGCATCAGTACATCGTGGCATGGAGGCGATCAGCTTGAAGCAGTGCTGAAGCGTTTTTGACAACCAAATTGCTTTGATAGCAGCCTGCAGTCTGTCTGTATTGTCGGGTCAGGTGTTTTTCATCTTCCACTTTTACAATATCCCATAGATTATCTATGGAGTTCAAGTCAGGTGAGTTGGCAGATATTCGAGCACAGTCATATCAAGGTCAGAAGTGGTAGTTTTGACAGTGTGGGCAGTCCGGCTGGAAAAGGAAATCTGCATCTCCATGAAGCTTGTCAGCAGACGGAAGCAGTGCGCTAACATCTCCTGGTAGGAGGTTGTGTTGACTCTGGACTTGATTGAAAAAAATGGACCAACATCAGCAGAGGATATGACATCTTAAATCATCACTGACTGTAGAAACTTCACACTTAAGTCACTAGCAAGCAACCAGGCCCCATATTCACATTGTTGAATAAAAAATTAAGAGTAGAGAGGAGGACTTTTCTATAGCAGAGGACAAAATGGCAGAAAGCAGAAATATTCTCCAAACACTAAATGTAAAAATAAACTCTGCTCTTCTGTCCAATTAGGTTTTCTTGTTGTTTTATTCTTTCCATTTCTTTTGGATTGTTGCCTACATACCATCTAAAAGTGCAACTTAAATAGACCGTCCTGCAATCATGTAAACTGGTAAAAGGTGAGCCGTTTTGCTCCCATCAATCTGAAATGAATTACAAGTAATGAAATCAGTATGGTAAATAAATGTGACCACTTAAATATAGTAATATACAGATTTTTTTTTATCAACCAATCAAAGTCCTTGAATTCCTGCATCATCCCTAGCAACGGGGTCAACCACATCCCCTTACTAAGATAAAGGTTTTTGTACTTTCTTTACTCAGAGTTGCTCTGAGAAGCTTCCTAAATTACTTTTAGTCTAGGACTCCCAGCTAGAACTTTTTAAGCTAAGATGGGAGCTCTCTGGAGGAAATTCTAAGAAGCTTTGTAAATACAGGCCCAGGAATCTATGCCTCACTGAGCAACAGTCCAGTTCTTCTTCTCCTTGGCCCAGGGAAGACGATTCTCTGGTTAAGAAGAGGCTTGATACTTGGCATGCAACCGTTACAAGCCATTTTCTGAAGATGCTTTATAGTGACAATTTTCTTAAGGCTGCGGTTATCCCTGTTACTTGTGCACCTTTTCCTACAACACTAACTTTCCAGGCAACTTTTCATAGATGTGCTTCAGTACAGCACCTTCTGTGGCATACCCTTCTTGTAGAGTTCTGGTCGTCTTCTGGACAACTGTCAAGTCAGCAGTCTTTTATGAAAATTATGAAAAACAATTAACACTTACATTTTTCATATGGAACTCCCATTACTGTGACCGTGTGCACAATATACTTTTTCACCTTTAGCTTGTCATAAAGTAAAAGTAAAATACCCAAACAACCAGTTCACACCTAGCTTAAAAAGACATTTCCACCCACAGAATTGCTGCTGTCTGTATTTGTAAATTTTTTTTAATAATTGTTTTGCTTGCTTTTCATCTCATTTATGTATTCAGTAGAGACTGTTGTGAGAAATGAAATTCAGGTAATTAACCGTTTCTGTCTAGCACCCACAGTTTCTGTCTAGCACCCACAACCATGTCATGATCACTGACATAGCATGACATCACATTGTTTTTTTTGTTGTTGTTTGTTTGTTTTTTCTCCATTATGAGAATTGGTGTAATCTTATAAAATATGTAGATTTTTGGGCATTTGGTATACAACTTGTCTAAATAGCATTGTGCATAATGAGCTTCAATGAAACAATGACACCAACAAGAAAACAAAAGATTGCTGTTATAGAAATGTGTATAAAAGCTTTTTCTCTTCACTGCCTTTTGTCTTAATTTATTTGGATTTGGGGAATCATGAGCCAAGCCAGCTTTGATGTGCCTACTGACTACACTGCCTCTACCGTTTGTATGCATATTACTTCGTGTGGCCACATATGGGGCCGTCATATTAATTTCCGTGGACGTGCACAAAGAAACAAAACCAGACGAACACAGGATAAGCGAGGCAGCCATCACGCATGTGCATATTTCCTCCCTTAGGGTTTTGTGAATTCTGTACACTGCCGATGAGTTTAACAACAAAGGAAAAGTGACTAAAGCTTATCAAGGCTTTGGTTTTTATACAAAAATTGTAATAATCTTTTAATGATCATTCTTCTGAAATGTCCTGCTGTTGCAGAAGCCAATAATGAGAGAATATGTGCTGAAGGCCATTTCTGGCATCCTTGTTTTTTCCTGGATATGTGTAGAACTGCAGCTCAAAGATTGATACCTCATATAGTTTCTGCAGTCAGTGTGCTGCTGCCTTCTGATCACCCCCCCCCCCCCCCCCCCCCCCCCCGTGTAATGGCCTGTGAGGGGCTAGTAGTGTGTCTGGCCTGCAGCACTGGGCACTCTGGCAGAGACACAGAAATTTGAGATGACCACTACAGAGCAGCTGCTGTGAGCTATATACCACCAGGGTAAACCTATCCATGCCTGCTTTAAGCCACAGTTCTTAGACTTCACACAGACTGAATGCACTTCAATTAGAGGCAGACAAAAGAAGGGTAATGGAGCCTTACTACAAACTTGTAAGCATTTGCCCTGTGTGCAATCTGAAGACACGCTACAGTTCAGATTTCATCACCAAACACCTTCACTTTTCTAAAACTGCTGATTGCTGCTTTATCCGCCAGGAAACTCTGTCCTGACTCGTCTATTTCTGGTTCACTGTGCCTCAGAGCTGAATGTTATGTGTTGCATGATTTTGATGCCAGCTCTGCTCTTAAAGTTTATCGTCCTTTCGTCTTCAGTTACCTCTTCACTGGTACTGGTCAGGATTTCGACCCTGTCCCAGAAAAAAAAAAAACATTACAATGATGACACGTTAGAGTAAGCAATTTTTTTATTTTTATCACAGGATATTGTTTTGTTTTTGGAATAAGTCTGAGATCAAACTCGGCTTATCTGCAGATATATCCTCTAGATACATTTTGCTGCAAAAGGAGGACATAGAAATGTGGTGAAACCTGACAAACGTAAAACCATGCCCTTTTGTCAGGGTGAGTAAAAAGTGAAAGAAAAAGTCTCTGTAATGATAAATATGTGCATGGTGACAGTATCCATGAGGGTACAAACACGGCAGGTATCTGATTACCCTTTAACAAATCAAAGTCGGCCATTATAGATAAATAGTTAAGGAGGGTAAGACGCTGTAAACGAGGCAGAATGCTAAATTCTGCAGCAATAGGACTCTTACTGCAGTCACGGAAAAAACCCAACCAGACTTCTATAAATAAACCAGTCAACTGGTGAGAAAAAAAACCCAACAGATTTCAATATGTAATTGTTTTTCTCCCTGTAATTCAGTAACATAGGACCACTTTTAGCAGCCTTAACTTAAAAAACTTTTTGGTAGGAGTTTCAGTCTCTTATTGTTTTTGGAGAAATTTTGACCCACTCTTTTCTCCATCATTCCTTCAGCTCATTGAGGTTTGAGGGGATCCCTTCAGGTGCACCTCTCTTGTGAACCCATCACAGCACCTCTCTGGGATTGCAATCTGGACTTTGGCTAAATTGTTTCAACATTTTGATTTTCTTTTCCTTCTTAGACCAGATGTTGATTTGCTGGTGTGCTTGAGATCATTGTCCTGCACATGACCCAGTCACACCCAGCTTAAACTACTGAACATATAGACTTGCTTTTGTCTCCAGAGTATTTTATACTGTACATGTGTTTTATATGTAAAGTTGAGTTTGTGTCTCAATGAATGCAAGTATCCCAGGTCATGTGTCCAATCAACAAGCCTTTCCACCACTATGCTTATCAGTTGGTATGGGATGTATGGAGTGATGACACTATGCATGTTGACCAAGCACAGCTCATCTCCACCATGGTCTCATCAGTCCAAAGAAATACTGTTCCAGAACGTCTGTGATTGGTTCAGAGGCAGTTATGTAAACATAGATAGTGCTGCCACCTTTTCATGGAAGCACTATTTCATTCTTTTTCTGATACTTCTACCGTCCACATAAACGTATATTGCGCTTGGTTTGACCTTGCACTGAATTTGCTGAAACGCCCACTTCTGGAAATATGGGCAACTGCATTAAAGCCTCGCCATATATAACCGGTGTTTCTGACTGGAGTAGTGAATTTCAAATTGTTTCAAGGTGGCATTATAACCCTTCCCAGATTGATGAGCAGCAGGATTTGCTTCTCTGTGGTTATGGCTAATGTTCTTTCTTGTTGGCCTGATGTACACCTGAGTGCTCCAGAACACACAATTGCCAAATCTTCTGCTTTTATAGAGGACACTACAGTTATTGATGATGACCTCATCTTGTGCATTCCATCAGTAACACATGATTGCTCAAAGCACTTTAGCCAGGTGGCCACCTTGTATCTCATGATTGTGACTGGAAAACATTTTCACATCATCTTTTATATGTGAAGTGAAACGAAAGTAATTGTCTTTTTAGACAGTAATTGACGTAATAGGTATGGTATTGGCGTTAGTGTACGTTCTGGTCCGACATTGTATTTTGAACATATGATTTTTATTATCTCATACACTGTGGATGTTTTGTAAGGATAATTGCCTAATTCAAGGTAATGTTACTGTTCATTAATAAGTTATAGGCCAATATCAAATTTTCAAAGCCGATGCATGCATGCAAAAAACATGCATGTGTAGTAAGTGGATTGGCTACACAAAATAATCTGTGGTCTGAAGGAGAGTGTAAATATATGCACAGTGGTGAAGGACTTAGGATAGGCTCCAGACCCAATACAACTCTGACCAGGAAAAAGTGGCTACCGAAGATGGAGGAATTCAAAATAAATAAATAAATGTATTAAATAATGATGATGATAACAACAACAACAAGCACAATACATTATTTAACTGAGGATACTAAAACTTCTGGATATACTGAAACCTTGAGTACAAGTAAATAAGCACTTTACATGAAATGGCCTTTTAAAATGACTAAACACAAACTGCTCATACTTGATTTAACATTAGAGGAAGACGTGCATCACCACCATGACGTGCACAAAACTGCAGGTTTCCTGTTTAGTAATTTCACCTTAACACTGTTTCTTGTTTGGTAACTGCACAAGGTACACATGATGACAATATATGTCTCACATATGCTGGGTAGTATAGTCTACTCTGTAGAAGGGGTTCCAGAAGTAATCTATATGTATAATATACACACAGGCACGCGCGCACACATATGGATGGATGGTACTGTCTACATGCCACCCGGCACAGTTAACAGGGTCAGGTTGCAAGCTCGACGCCCGATTGCATCTGTGCACATATATACATTCATTATATATCACATTGTTCACATTGTACAACAGTAAAAGGTCTGATTGATACTGTATATCTTGAACACTTATGCTGTTTAAGATATACAAATCTCATCTTTATAGACAGTTCTGCATTTTGAATTTCATAGTGTAAAATAATTTCTGTTAATCTAGGTGACTGTTGGTCACTCAAGGTTAGAGGATTGAAAAACTCTTAATTGAGATGCACCTGAGAATAGTGAACATAAAAAGGCAATGAATATATTAATTTCGTTTTAACCGAAAAACAGAATTGACATAAATGTGCTACAAATTAAGCCAATGAATAAAAAAAAAAACGACAAAAATCTATCCTCTCTCTGTCTCTCTCTCTATCTCTCTCTCTCTCTCTCTCCCTCTTTGTATCGACAGGACGTGGTTGATGGCATATATACAGGTGAAAGGCACTGCTTTAACTCGTCAAACAGCCTTAGAGGTTTAAAGAAGGATCTCCATCCTAATCTGTTAAAATGAACTGGTCAAATTTGATACATGTGACGGTGAGGTGTGTGAGCGAGGGAGGGATAGAGACGGAGGGAGACTTGGCTCATTGCTCGAGAGTGGGGGAGTGAGCTGGGATTAGTGAGCTGAGATAGCTCAGTCTGGGTGAGGACACAGTGCCCGCTCTGGGCTTGAAGGGATATAAACGCAGCATGTCTGCGTGTGTAATTATAGGCCTGGCTCTGAGCGCTGCAGTGCTGGGCAGCAGAGCTTCCAGGCATCACTCAACTGTGTGGGGTTCCAGCCAGGTGGCTGCTATAATAAGTCCTCATTTTCACCTTGACAGTGATGCAGTTGGTGTGTCTAGTGTGGTTTGTTCGACAGAGGCTGATTTTTGTTGTTTAAGTGTGTGTGATTTTCATCGGATGTATAGGGGTGTCTATTCACATGATCATATAGGACATAAGATTTAACTCTGTGCTCAGCTATGCAAGTAAAAGCAACCAAATAAAGAATGAAATAACAGAAGGTGGGTGAGGGGTGTGTGCGTGTGTTTTTTCAAGTGGTAATTGCTTGTGGGTCATCATTTGCCCAAGCATAAGGTCAACGTCGTCAGGTTACGTGTTATCAAATCACTTTCTGAGCCTTAATAGAACTGAAGCGAGTGTGACAATGTCAGATATACCCGACATCAAATATTTAGCCATTTCAAGCTAAATGATGAGAACATGTTATAGTAATAACACAGACACACACAAAAACAATAATTATGCAATAACATCTTGTTTACAATATTTAGCTAAATGCCATATCGTATACAGTGAAAATAAAACTGTAATAGCATTGACCATGAGGAAGTAATAACCCGTGTGTTTTCAGCTCATTCCCCATGAGTCAGGGTTTTGGCTTAAGCAATTACTCATCACATAGTCACAGAGGAGCTGTGTGGAACAGCTGATAAATATGAGGGAACTTCCAGGAAAGTTTGTATGTCATGCAAGGTGTGGCATTCTGAATTGTAAGCTGAATTTAATGCTTTGGAAATGTGGGAATGTCAATTAGGTGTTTTGACCCTTTCGATAGTCAATGAAGAGTGTTTTTATTTTTTTTATTTTTTTTAATCTGTGTTACTTTTATGTACATAACCAAAGTGGAGATATTTCTGTCATGATTTTCTCTATAGAAATTGTTTGTATATTCTACACTTCACAGAGAGCCAATATCTAAGCCGCTGTTTCTACAAGACTCGGTGAATGAATGTCTTTTTAATGTTCTGAGTGTGGGCTGTAATTTTCGTCTTTATTAAGGACTATATGCTGATGAGCTATACCATTATGACCACTGACATGTCAACTACACTACCGCTCACAAGTTTGGGGTCACTTTCTAACTCCATGGTCGCTTCTGATGTTTATTTCTTTCTACATTGTAAAGCAATGCTGAAAGCGTCCAAAAAATGCATTAATCTCCTTTAAACAGTTAATATCGGGATGTTACTAACTGCTACTTATGCTCTGTAAAACCTTCATAAGTATGTGAACTAACACTGGTCTTATTTTTGTTAATTACTTGTCACACTTTACAATATGAGGGAACAAAAATCTTCTATAACTGACTGCGATATCATGTTCTTCATAGAAGGTTATATTTTCAAGATTGAAATATCTTTTGTCAAGATAGGGTGATCAATATATAGATGGATACATTGTGTACATCTGTGTACAACATCATTCAGTGTGATTTAATGCAGAAAACAAATACAAACACTTTTTGAATGAATTTTAAGATATGTAACATGTTTTGGTCAGTTTATGATGTTTCTTATATATTGTACCACACCGTCACTGTGTGCCCAAACATTTTGACTGGTTGCATAGAAAGAAATCACATTATTAAAATAAATTGAGCCTAAATGATAAATAGCATATCTATATACATAAAATAGATAATCATGTCACATTCTTCTCCTAATTACATTCAAGAGAGAGATGCATGCTTAAGGTAAAGGGCCTGAGCACTTCCTGGCTCTGCCTCATGAGGCATATGATCTTCAGTAGGTTCCCAAGTCTTTTTTTTTTTTAATATCTTTATATTTAGTTGTGCCACATGTGTGGTTTTCTCTGCCATGAATGCATGAACTAAAAGTGCAGAGCAAGTAGTGCCATGCGCTGCAAACCAAGAGTTGCAACCACATCAGGCTGCTACATGTACATGTTTTAGTTTTACACAACCACAGGGTTTAATGGTTGGCCTAAGAGGAGTCCTCCTAGGAGGAGTCTGGCTGTTGCAACACGAGACTTGTTCATTATAAAACTTCAGTTTTACTGAATTGACCATGTGGTGATTTTGTTTCCTGCCAGAGCTCATGGGAATAGTTTCATTTGTCTTTATTTCATTGTGATTTCAGCGCAGGCTTCAGGTTTGAGTTTTTAATGATTATACTTTCCACATAAAGGTTCTGAAACATTTTGCTGCATTGGCATCAATATTTAGTGTGGCATTAAACCCTGCTTATAAGGGCTTACTGCAGAGTTTCATGAATATTTCATGCTTGAGGTACAAGATAACATCAGTTTAACTGCCATGCCTTTATTGTCAGGCAGCATTTTACTCCGAGGAAAGAGCAGACGAATAAATGTATGCAGAGTCTGGCTGTTGAAGCTCATTCCGCTGTTTGAATACTATTTTGATCGTATAATGCAATATTTGAATATTATAAATGGAAAATTGTCCTCAGTCTTTTTTTTTTTTGTCCTCAGTTTCACAATCTGCTTTGTCTTTATAACACACTTCCTAAACCTTTTAGTTAAATGGCCTTTGTTGCCTGATAAACACACCTATTAACTGCTCTTGTGATGTAAATTCTCAGGACACCCTCTCTCTGTAGGCCATAGAGAGACATATTGCAACACATTTGGTATATTTTCTCATCTATAGCTATGTATGTACTGTAATTATTTAAGGTTTCATCCTTGCAATGAGGAAGTGTACTTACTCGTCATAGTTGCTTCTGGTTAGTTCATTCGGGAGATTTAGAATTTTCAGATGGGAGATTTAGAATTTTTTGTCCAAATTTCTGTAAAGCTGGTATGCATGTATAATTTAATTAAATTCAACGAAGCAAGAAGTGTGTGTGTGTATGT
>JAOVVA010000051.1:10508879-10521805 GCA_028565275.1 Leiocassis micropogon
CTTATTGAATACTTTAATGGTGAATAATTGCAGTTAAATCTATTAATCTGTAAAATTTAGATTTCATTACAGAACACATTTTCTAGACACATTTACATTTGTTGCATTTGGCAGACGCTTGACTTACATTTAATCTCACTACACAAAAGTTTAAAGGGCCTTGCTCAAGTGCCCAACAGTGGCAGCTTTGTAGTGCTTGGGTTTAAAGCTGGGACCTTCTGATCAGTAGTCCAACCCCTTAACCACTGAGCTACCCTTAACCCTTAACAGCTGAATCCTGATTCGAGATCTAGGGACTGATCCAAAGCACTTACCAGGAACACAGAGTATGAGACGAATCCACTCTGTCCTCCATTGAACATTTTTAGGAAGTGAGTGATAGCCAGAATGTAAAAAGAAACTCCAAAAATCTGAGCAAAGGATTGAACACTGGACCTTTTAACTGAAATACAAATACTAAATGCTTCTGAATTTTATTATATACATATCTATTATCACAAGGAAATTAAGCACTATAGTCTTGAGACAACAGAAGTTACTTTCAAAAGACAGATTTACTAAGAGTGTGTCTTAGTAAAGTGGGAAAGTACTGTCTGGATTACCACTGTCAACACACAAAAAGAATATCACAATGTTCCCGTCGAGGGGTCGCCACAGCAGACCATCCGATCTGCACAACAACTTGGGACAGGTTTCACGCCGGATGTCCTTTTTTACCCCAAAAAAAAATATTAGCAGTTTTATAAACTAGCCTTTGACAGTGTCACAGATACAGAGACTGAACACAGAGACTGTAGCATGGCACACCAACCCTAAGTTAGGTTGTGATGATTTGCTCCTCGGTGACCATGATGCAGCTGTGTTCCTGCAGGAGTGGAGATGCATGAGGTGGTGTACAGGACTTGGGGTTGCTGTGCATGATGCTTTTGAGCTGGATCGTTTTGTTCTTGGTGGTCATTAAAGAGTTGTCATCTGTCATCTCTGACCTTTCTTTAAAGCCTAACAGCATCAGGAAACATCTGTAGAACTAGAGAGGGATTGAAAACGGAAGGAGAGATGAAAGTGTATATGAGTACAGGAAACCAGAGGAGAAGAAAGAAAGGAAATGTAGTGCAAGAGATGAACAAAAATAGTACAAGGAAATATGGTTTAGTTTTTGAGGCTGTCAGTCTGTTTAGCAGCTGTGAGATCATAATGTGACTGTGTGCATCTGTCTGTTTGTAGGCTTTTACTACATTTAATTTATTTATCTCCATTACAGGCATCTTGCTGATGATGTGGTTATGCGACGAAGTCGACGTCTACGAGTACATTCCATCTCTAAGACAGACCGATTTGTGCCATTACCACGAGCGCTACTACGATGCTGCATGCACTCTGGGAGCCTATCACCCTCTGCTCTATGAGAAGATCCTCATCCAGCGCATCAACCCCAGACCTAAGCGCGACCTTCAGAGGAAAGGCAAGGTCACACTCCCTGGCTTTAGGACCATCCACTGTGACCCCTGAACTCTGATCCTTGGAGGAAAGGTTGCAATAATTGGAAAGCAGGTTCGAGGTTCACCTGCACGCAGTCCACAGAGACCAATTTTGCTCTTTTGGGAGGTTTTTAGTTGCATTCTCTGAGCCTTGTGTGACGTAGAGGTTATTGGGTAGCAATAGGTTTATTACAGAAAAGCTGTTTTTTTAGGTATCTGGTGATTTTTCTGTAGCTAGCCATTATTTGACAAGACCAATGGTGTTTGTGTGTCTGTAAAGGAATTGGAGAATAGCAATTAACAGTTTACGGTACCAATATAGACGCACTTGCGCGCGTGTACACACACCATGAACATTAAAAATAATTTCATTGATGTAGTTAAATACACGGTTTACCAGTGATGATACCTGACTTTGAATAGTAATAGCAGTGGATATTGCTTTCTGTTGTATTACTTTTCTCAGCTGTTCACAAATGAAAAATGTGGTGCATGTCTGAGAGTACTGCCTGGTCTGTGCCATATATTGTCTATATATTGTAAATGACATTTTTTTTTCCCTCTTTTGAATGTTCATTTGCCATGAAAATTATTACTGAATAATATGATAATATCGTGTTGAGTGACAAAATACAGATGAAGGTACTGAATGCCATTACATGTTACACAGCTGAGAAAACTTCCAAACTAAATGTTCTGTACCCTACGGGGACATCTCGGTTGAACGTCTGAAACGCCTGCAGCTGTGTTGATAAGGGTTTAATAATCTATTCCCTGCTCAACAAAACCACGCTCTTCTAACTGTTTTGTTGGTGGTGTTAATGACGTTTGGGTTTTTTTTAAAAGCCTTTTGGCAATATATAACCAATGAGCAGTGGTTTTATTAATTGTGCAATGTTAAATCCAGCACAGTCTGGTTGTTTTTGTATCTTGCCCAGGAGGTTACAGGTCTTCATACACTCCCTAAGGAGTAGTCAAAAGCGAATGAAAACAAATTTCCTTGCATTGTATCTTCAATTTTTCTTCACATTGTGTTTTATCAATGTAAATAGGTTTTTTTATACCACTAGAAGTACAATGTGTTACCTTTGACATGTTTTCCTTACGTGCCATTAATCTGTGTACAAAATGATAAACTGTATGGACTGAACATAGAGAGCGGAAGTTCTGTATACATGTTTTTTGTGATGGTGAAAATGGGAACTGCTGTTTGCTCTCAGGTCTAAGTCAGACTCTGAAACGCAACCTCTCTATCCATCTGATTTGTTAAATATTTCATTTAGGAACCTCTGTTGGTAGTATATTATTCAATACTGATAACTACCTACCCACCCCATGTTGGGGTAATGTAAACAGATATTGATTGATAGGGTAATAAGTTTTCCTTTTTTCAGGATGATTTAGTCTATAATACTGCAACTAATCGTTTACTTGGCAATTAGAGTCATCCTGTCAGTGTTCGTGTATGAGGTTTCTTTATAACAAAAAAAAAAAGTGGTACTTTGAACTCTTAAGATGAATCATATATGTCCAGTTTGTGTATATACATGTACATCTCTGTCACACACCATCCCGTGCTTCCACATTAGAGAGGTATATTAATGGTGGTGGTAAGTTTAGAGGAAACTGCATTTGGCCCAATTGAAGGCTTTTTTCTGTCATTACTGCAGGGAACGTATACAGGAGCACACTACTGATCACTTACTGAATGTCTAAGGAGTTTTCAATCACTGCAGTAGCACCGTCAGCCACAATTGTGTCACAAACCGCTCCCTATTGTTTGCGCATTCAGAGCAACACAATACGAGTTCTGAGATTTGGAAATGCTGTGACTTTTGGGATTTAAAAAAAAAAATTGCCACTGATCTGTGCTTCCCTTAATATTTGTAGTCCGTTACACACAGTTTACCTTTTAATCTTTTGCAAAAACTGTTTTGCTATCACTGTCTACTTTTACTTATACATAATAAACTCCTAGCTATATAATTTCACATTACAAAAAGGACACAGCATGCTAAATATCGGGGCTTGTTAGCTCATTGTGGTAAAAAAAATATATATATATATTTATTTGTCAGTGTAACAATAATTAAGCTAAAAAAGCAAAGTTAAGTCTTACTTAAAATTTGTGCAAGTTGTTTTAGGTAACAGGAATAGTGTTACGTTGGACAATTTGATAAGGTCATCACTGCACTGTTTTGGGTGTTGGCAATACTGTGCCAAATAGATGTTGAGTGTTTTCCTGATTGGGTTGGAAGGGCCACTGTGTGTTTGGGGTTGTAACGTTGGTGCTGTGAATCTTTACTATGGACTGGAACTGTGGTGCTGTGAATCTCTGCTAGATTTCTTTCTAACTAGCTCGCTCTGTTGGTCCATCATGTTCATACATTTTGACAGCTGCATTTGTGATTCTCTTGTTGGCTGGGGACACTGAATTTGCAAAAAAAAAAAAAGTTGGAATCATGCGTGCAAAATACACAGTCAGCTTTAATTACTACTGGGTGAACCATGTATTAAAATTTTAACACAATGTGTTGCTTGTAAATTGTTTGAAATGAATTATGGGCTGGATATCCTGAATGGAAACTGATATCCTGAGGCAATAATTTTTCCCGTTTGTTATTAAATCTTCAAAAAGTAAAATTGTGTGCTCAGTGGTGTTTGACTGGCCAGATTTAAACAACGGCTAACAACGAGTTCTACTCATTAACTAATTCAACAGCTGTCTGCTGGCTGCAACACCCTTAAAATAAAGCTGGCTTCTTGTTTGCACTTCGTCTTGCCCCACAAAAAAGTTATCAGTTGATTATGGGCTCTCTCTCTCTCTCTCTCTCTCTCTCTCACCTTACCACCGCGCACAGCCTTTTAAAACATGACCTGATGTTGTACACCACTTGAAGCCTGATCTGAGTGTACATAGTTCAGCCAGTTAGCCTTCAAAAGCCATTGGATGCTTTTGATGCCATTTCTTTGTTCATTTGTTAATGCAATTATTTTAATTGAATGTGTTTTGCCATTTTCCAACATGAAAATAAACATGCATAAGTGCAATGCAATCTGTGTTTTTTTTAATAATGATATTTTGTCAAAAAAAAAAAAGCCTTGTTCTTGGGCCAGTTGAGTTTGTGACAGAAATTATATTGTCAAAGGAAAAATTATGTATTTTAATAGTACTTTCTAACTGATATAAATATGGGCTTTAATTTAAGGGACACTATTTGGTGTCTGTGTCTATTTGGTTTTGGCTTAACCTTCTTTAAAGAAAGAAACAAAAAACGTGTGATATCCCATTGTTCTAACACACTGTGAATTGCTATGTTTGGGTGCATGTAACCTTTCTGAAAATCCAAGATATATAATTTATTCTTTTTTTTTTATCATTGTTTTCATAACCCAGTCTACACCTCAAAACTAACACAATAAATAAACCCTCTCCAGTCTTGTTTTTGTCTTATGAAATTGAATTCTTAAATGAAGCTTCTGCTCACTTCTGAAGAATCCTCTACTTTCCATTTTATACATTCTCTTACCTCATTCAACATCACTAAGAAAACAAACCGCAATTAAAGCAGTTTACCACTCCGTGGTAAAAGTATCAATACATTTACAAATACCAAAATTATGTAAAAATTTTTGCATTATTCTTATGAAGCAGTTGAACTGGCCTACGATTTAGACACATCATGATCCAGTGGATTTTTTTTAAGTGGCAAAAATATCTCGTCAATTCTAGTACATTTTCAATAGTGACTCTTTTAATTATTAAAATATTGAATCGTGTGCTATCAAAAAGTTTAGCATGACATAAGGTCAAAGGTTCTTACCTGTTTGTTCATGAAAATGTATAAGATTGGGTTGATGACGGTGCTGCTCTTGGCAAGAAGAGACGGGACTATGCTTGCAACAGGTGTAATGATTCCCGGTTGACCAAATGTGGCCATAATGGCCACCACACTGTACGGTGTCCAACACAGCAGATAACACACCACATTGGTGATGACCATAATCAATAGGTGGTAATCTCGCTTTCGAGCAGTCTTGCAAATCTTCCCTAACTGGATATAAAAAAGAAGGAAAAGGGTCCTTAAAAAACTCAAAAGACTTTGGACTATTTGGACTTGTTGGTGTATCAATATTGGATTTGTGTCAGAACCACTAGACAGGTCACATCAATTTACAACGCAAGATTTTGTCTCATGATATACAATGTGTACATGACACTTAATGGTTTAAATGCCACCAAACTTCACAACATTCAGACTTTATTTGGTAATTATGCCATCAGGCTGTGCCTGTCACAGATAGTCTCTCACTTATGAACAAGAGGATCAGATCTCACCTTTTTGACAGCATATAGCAGCCTGCCATAGCTGTACACCATTACCAGCACTGGCAGACCCAGGCAAAAGATGAATAGGCAGATAATATAGGAACGGGATTTACAGGAGTGATCAGTCCATGACACCGAACAGCTGGTTCCAGCTCCCTCTAACCCGTAACTACTCCACCCCAGCAGAGGTGGGACAGTCCAAATCAGAGAGTAGAGCCATGACCCCCCAACTGCCAGCAAGTGTTTATGGTAGTTTGGCTCCCGGTTGTTATACACTGTCATTGTGCTGTAGCGCTCATAAGACAAAATCACCAAGGATATTAAGGATACAATACCTAAAAACAAGAAGGGAAAAAAGAGAGTTAAATAGGAAAAAAGAACAAAATGGGAAAAAGACATGCAATGTTAGAAGCTAACTTCTGAAAAAACGAGAGAAAAGCAGAGCTTTAATTTAATACAGGTAGCCTAACTACCTAAACAATCAGCAAAGTATTTGTTATGCCATGTTATTACTAAATAATTATTTTAGTCTTGGGATCAGTACTAGGTGCTCTTAAAGTGCCTAGGTGTGTATGATATATTCTATTGCCCTTTAAATTCTCAACATTTTGCCATTTAAACTAGATAAATGTCAGCGTCACTGATTGTCAAGTTATAACCAGAAATCTAGATGCTGCATTATTTATGCTACTTTTATATTTCAGTGTAAGTCTATGCAAGTAAATTAAATATGTTCAACTTTTTTTTTTCTTAATAAGAGCTTAAGATATTGTTGTATTATTGTAGATTTTAGACATTATACATTTAAGCCGAACTTGAGCCAAACTTTCCAAGAAAAAGTATATGCATGAAAATTGCTTTACTGATGACATGGATTGATATATATTCCCAAACAGAGTTGACATGCTACCTCCTCTAACAAATCCAGACATTGTTTATCCGGGGTGCAGTTCAGTGCTTATTATTTTGAGCCGTATGTAGATGAGTACGTAGAGAATAAAGCCAATATGTTCCATTTAGCGTCTACAGCTAATTGTACTCTTATGGTACTCTCATTGATCGGCACAGTGATTTTTCATTAATGTTTTTAAAATGTGAAAGTTGAACCTGGCAGGCAGCATTTTTCAGAGTGGTTGAACAAACATATGAAAGAGAACAAATGAACAATTTGATAGAAAAGCTTGATAAATATCATTTTCAGACTTTTACTCATTTTGTCAAATTATTTTTCTCTGACACACAAAGTTGTCTATAATAAAATGTTTCATAAAAAAAAATTATATACATATATAAGAAGCTTTAAACTTTAAACAAAGCACAACACATGGCAGCCACATATTGGAACAAAAGCCGATGCATCATGACAAGCTAATCACATCGCTTCTTTCTGGCCCTTGATCAGTGAAGCAAAACTATTTTGTGGATGAAACAGTGGCTGCTATTAATAAGCTAAATTTGTTTAATAGATTTTTGGAGAACATTACACTCTGTTACTGTCAGCAATAATGAACTACAGGTGTGTATTATTTAATATCCATAATAGGTTCTGTGAAATAGTGCATTATGCGATAGGGATGTTGTGCAAACGAAGCTGTGTTACTGTAGATGGTATAGTGTAAGCACTTTGGTAAAGTTACTGTAGTTAGTTTTGCAACCTTCTGTTTCACTTTCCAATTGATATATCTCCTGTCCCCTCTTTCTCCTGCTTTCACCTGGACTTGTTTTGCTGTATTTGGAAACCATAGTGCACAGAAACATTGTCAAAAGTTACGTTTAAAAATTAAGCAGAAAATGAAGGTTATAACACTCAAAAGCTGTGTGAGTGATTTGAGTACAAAAGACATAAAATGACAGTGTGTGTGTCACGTGACACGTTCACTTTGTCTGAATCTGTACACTATTCCTGTTAGTTTTTAGGGAACCTTAGGGAACCACTGAGAGTATATGTGGTCAGTTGATGCACGAACAGATGTTATACAGTACATACATATACCGTAATAAGGAGCTGTCGTCAAGTACCAAACTAAAGTTTTTGTACTGCTTATAATGTTTATGATCTTCAATTTACTGCCACCATTATATATATTGAAGAATAAATGTGTATTAATATATTTTTTATTAAAACTCAACCAACATAGTATTTATACTTAAATTACTCCAAACAAAACTGCAGGCTGATTTATCCATTGTGCCAAAACTGTGGGAGATGGAGATAGAGATTCTTGTAAATCATGCAAATTCACATTGATACAACCCAAACAGTTTTGTCATATTTTTAAATTTGTGCAAAATATTCCCGATCCTTGAAATCAATGGATAGCTTTTCGCCAACTTGCAGAAGAGACACAATACAGTAATTCACAAACACCACTTGCACATTACAGAACTCAGCTGGGAGTTCTGTATGTACTGTCATTTCAATACATGTTCGGGCCATTAAAGGAGTTCCTGAGAGTGCCAGCGTGTCAGACGCGAAGCAAGTAGTCGGATCATGGCTCTAGCATACTGAGAAAACCTTAATGGTATTCAAGCACTATTGAAACCTGGGATAAATGCATATAGAGAAATAAAGCTTGTTTTACTCTCATGTGTTCTGTTATTGTGAAAATTAACACAATAACACAATAATCAAAAGTCCTGGTTCGACTTGAACACTACTTGTATATTATTAACAATTCATGTAGATGCTTTTACTGATCTAAAAAAAAAGCAGACTTGGTCAAATAAAAAGTTCCTATAAAAAGCGTGTGGCGTGGGGAGATAGCTAAGTGCTAAAATAAATCCTATGTGCTGTTGGATGGCACATGCACTGTGATCTGTAATTCTGTGTTCAATCCAAATGAATCAATCTAAATGGTTAGAAAACTCCTTTTAGAAAGAGATCCAACACAGTGTATGACAAAGGGCAGTGGCTGTTCTACCATATTGGTCCAAGTATATGCAAAATGGGGAGATAGAAAACAAAGCAACATTACCTGAAATTAAAAAATGCCCAAAAAAGGGAAAAACAAATGGAATGAAACATGTCAATGTCTGAGACAGTACTGTAATACTTTGAATGAATGACTGAAAAAATTTTAAGGTTACATTCTGTACAAACTGTTCCAGCAACTAATGATAAGTATTTTTTTCCCCTGTTGATTATTTCATATTTTTTTCTCAACATTAAGTAATTCCATAACTTTGTTTTCTATATTTGATCTGGGAAAATTTGCCATTAATTAAAATAATTTTATTTCATTTGTTTGAGGTGTTTCATGAACCATAATGCTCAGTTATTAAACAAATTTCTTTTGTGACATATTTATTTATTTATTTATTTATTTATTTTTGTCAAGGTTTGTATATAGTTAATTTCATCATCACAGCTGTATGAGGGATGATTTAGATTTCTCACTATTCTTAAACCCCAAAATGTTGGTCAGAGATCAGCTGCTGCCACTGATGGCCAAACAAGTTAACACCAGTAGAAAAATGACTAGCTTTAACCTAGCAACTATGTTACTTTCTCTGTACAAATTAATTGCATTGATTGATTCCCATTGTACAGAATTTAAATATAGCCTTGAACAATGTTACACAAACTGTCTGTGTTATATAGAATTTACAGTGTTACTAAAGAGGTAAATGATCGCTGAAGCAAATAATATTAATAATAATAATAATAATAATAATAATAATAATACCCACCACTTATAAACCCTTTAATTAACAAAAAATGTATGGACAGAGTAAAAAAATCCATCCATCCCTCCATCCATCAAGGAACATGGAAAGCGCATGTGTGCCTTGATTTCTGCAAGGTGTCCAATTTATTGTTGTTATTATTATTATTATTATTAATACTACTACTACTACTACTACTACTACTAATAATAATAATAAATATTATTATTATTGAAATAAACTGTAGTATTTGCCAGTTCTGTTGTTTTGAAAAAGAATACACTGCATCACAAATCAAAGAAAGGGTAAAAAGTTGCTGTTTTTTTTGCCATATCCGCTGAATGCAGTTATTACAGTAACAATGAAAAGCAACTCAACACATCACTGTGTATTTTTTACTCTTTTTTTTATTCCAGTGTACCAACATACAAACTTTAACAGATCTAAGCACATTTTAAGCTTATAAACTGGTGCATTCATTCGCAATCGTTTTTTATGATATTTATGATGTTTAAGTACATTATAGATCTTATGTGTACGCGGTATTGCTCTGTTCAGGGCATCTGCTTACCGAAGCAGGAGTTGATGAAGCCGTACCACATGCAGCCAGTCCTCCCCAGCAGCCAGCGCCCGCGCACACTGGACGCGAAGCTTAGGCTCGTTCCGCACACACACACCAGCATGTCACTCACACTGATGTTCAGCAGGAGCATGTTCACTGGCGTCCTGAGCTTCTTAAATTTACAGAAAAGCACCAAGACCACAAAGTTGTTCAGAAAGCCGAAAGTCATTATAAAGCCCAAGAAGACGGAGAGCGCAGCGAAGCCCGCGGGGGAGAGTTTCGGCCCGGGAGAGTCGCCCGAGTCAGCGATCAGGGATGTGTGCAGGTGAGGATCACTCATGCTGAAGCTGGAGATTTACTCTGTCCAGCTGAGAGAGCACGGCTTTACTAAAACAAACCCCGGGGAGAAGCCTGGTGCTGCACTCACACACAGTCTGATGCGCGCAGTTTATTAGTGGTGGGGATTCCGATGCTCTATTCAGTGAATCAAATCATCTGACTCGGCTCACTATTAGGAGTCGAATCTTTAGACTGTCAGAAATTACTTGTCATTTTATAACATCTATTTAAATAATTGAAAAAAAAAAGAAGGCACTAAAATGTACAGGGAAAAATACAGTCATGTGCATCCTTACAATCCTTACAACTTTAATTTACTTGTAAATTATTTGTACTGGCCAAAAGAGTCACACACTTCATTTAACCACCTTTATCTTTGATTACAGCACTGTTATCGGTTACACTGTGGTTACAAGTTCATTTCTGCGAATGATTTCTCATGCTTCCAAAACCATTCTATCACAGTTTAAGTCCTGGAATATGCCTGTGCTATGCCACGGAAAATCTCCTGATCCAATAACCTGGTTATTCAGTACATTTAGGTAGTCAGCTGACTTTATTTTATTGCCACATAATATTATAGAGATTAGACCTGATCAACTGAAGCAACCCCTGATCATAACACCTCCACCAGAGGCTTGTACAGTGGACATTATGCATGATGGGTGCCATGTCTTTATACAGTTCTTTTCTTACCCTGATGCAAACATTGCTCTGGAATAGGGCCATCTGAACTCATCAGACCACATGACCCCTTCAATCTCCCCCCCCAAATGCTCCAAAGTCCAATCTTTATGCTCCCTAGCAAACTGAAGCCTTTTTTCTGATTAGTCTCACTAACAAGTGGTTTTCTTATGGCCACTAAGATGTTTATTCCCAATCCTGTGAGTTCTCATCACGTTGTGTGTGTACACAAATGCTCTTACTTTCACTATTAAACATAACTATGGTTCTTACTGTTGATGCAACGTCAAATGTTTAAGTGATCTCCATTCATGATTTTTCAGATATATTTAACCGCGTGTAGCCACAGTTGTTTGCTGACAATATTGATAACTATAACATTTATAACAAATACTGTATAACAATAACATTTTAACATTGTTTTTATCCCTCCAATCCTTACTCATTCAACAAGCTCAAGATTAAAGAGATTTGATGACATTACTGGACCATGTTTATATTATGTGAACTCATCACAATCATTCTATATAATTCAGTCTGTTAATTAAAAACTTGTTTAAATTACATTTAATATATGAAATTAAGGGAGATTTTAATCACACGAGGCTGTACGCACAGTCACAGGCAGCACCGAGCTTCATAAGTCAGTGTGCCAAAAAACATTGTTCTGTGTACATCAGGAGCTGTGCAACTGGTGTTATTCTGACCAGGTGTGTTATCATGTCTGTTATTTCATCATGGACAGCAACTTAAAACAGAGCGAACATGAAATTCTGCATGAAACTGGGCAAATCTACCACAGAGACATTTGACGAACAGAACAGTCCAAGCAATCCTCATGTGTGATTTGAACATGCACCGTGTTGCTGCCCAGTGTGTCCACAGGCTGCTGATCCAGGCGCAGAAGGAACATTGCATCGAAGTCTGCCAAGAACTTAGCGTGCCGTGGAGGACCCTTTCTTCATGTTGAGGACCATTACCGGTGGCGAAACTTGGGTGTATGGGTACGACCCTGAGATGAAGAAACAGGAAGACCCCATCATTTCCATGACTGAAAAAGGTGAGGGAGGTCTGCAGCTCGATCAAGTGCATGCTCATCATCTTTTTCAACATTCTTGCAATTTTTAATACATGTTCCTTTTGTAATAATACATTTTCAATCTAGTGTAAAAAAATATGCATGCTCTTTTATTTATTAGGAACAATATGTAATTTAAGTACTATCATAATTGCTGGTGTAGGGGGAAAAAGTAAAAAGAAAAGTATGTGAAATGGAAAATTACTGTATGAACTAGCCTAATGTGTGAATAGAATACTGTACTGCTGTGCTGTCTTCTCTCCATGAATGAAGCTCTGTTCTTTGATCAAGGAATCTGTACTCGACTGCTTTCCCCTACCAGCATCCGCAGTCACTTGTGTAAAGAAGTGGCTTCGAAACTTTAGTTTTAAGCTCAGCGAAATGAAAAACACGTTGCATAGCAGTGTTGTATCCAAGTCTGTGCTATAAAGAGCACAGAATTTGTCCACATTCTTTGGGACGTTTTAGTTAAATTTTGTTGCTGCCGCGGCAGGGTGATGAATCGATAACAAGTAATCGCTCGTGTTGTGTACGGCGGCTTCACGATACGTAACGGCCAACACGGCGTCTGGTTGTGCTCGAATTACAGTTATTCATAGCTGGAGATGTTGAAGACGTAGCAGAACGTTTGTCAGAACCGGAGTCTGTTTTTAAAAAAGCGTCAAGGAAACAGCAAATGGCTTGGTTGAAGTCATGCGTGGTGGAATAGCTAGCTGTCGACTTGGCTGGCTAGCAGGCTATCAGGAAGTTCTTGTACGTACCGAGAAGAATGCAGCGTCTGTTTGTTTT
>JAOVVA010000051.1:10529921-10552244 GCA_028565275.1 Leiocassis micropogon
GAACTGGGTGTGTAGAGTCACTGCGCATCACACCAGGCATTCATTTCAATCTGGCCGAGAAAATAGGCCAAATGCAAAATCAGTGTCATTTGCTAAGTTTATACAGTAAGTTCAGCGCTCTTCTAGAATACACTCTAGCTGTAAGGTGCACCTCATTGACACCTAAGAGCAATTCAGCACAGTCAGTGCACTTACCTGCACACGTTTTGGAGGTAAGAAGAAGAAAAAAAATTCAGAGAACTTAAAGGTGACCCACATGAACACAAGGAAAACTCAGAACAGAGAATAACCAGAGAGGACCCTGATGCTGTCAGGTGGCAATGATTCCTGTGCAGAGAAGAGGCAGGCTTCATAAACAAAGCTAGCATGATGTTTACTGAGAAGAAATGGATCTTGTATATAACACAGGACACCGAGTGAAGCAGGCTGTCTGTTGGTGACGGCATTTACAGTTTGACTACTGTGAGGAAATCATGATGATCTTAACAAATGCTGCATGTCATCTTTTATAGACGTAAAAGTAGACATATAATACTTAGACATCATGTCTATTTGCGTATGAAATTTGAGCTTTATCTCTTTGTTGCGGAGTACTGCTTACTTAATATAGACATGCTTGGGGCAACACAAACCAAATACTTTAGATAAAGCAAAAGTGAAATATACCCCAAGGTTGTGTCATTGTTTATTTAGCAAACTTATGACCTGTTATCTTTCCTGGTTTATGTTTGTCCTTTAATTTAAATGAGTCGTCATTCTTCTGCACTGGTATAATTAGGAATAGAATAGTGTGCACACATGCACATAGACACTCATTCACACACACTGGGCAATTTAGAAATGCCAATTAAATCTGTCCTTGTTCCTTGTGGAAGAAACCCGGAGTACCCAAGGGAAACCCGTCAAGGATGGAGAGAACATGCAACTCCCTGCACACAGACCCAAGGCGGAAATCGAACCCTCGACCCTGGAGGTGCAAGGCCACATTGCTAACCACTACACCCCCATGCTGGCAGCAAATATCAAATCAAACCTGAAAATTTTGCCTCACCCACTTGCTTTTGTTTGCATAGAAACCTCATTAATTAGGTTGAAAATGGGAGCTAACATAGTATGAGAACACATCCACACTAACATAAATGCCTGGCTAAATCAATGGTATTTACTGCACCTGGTGTGATGCACATTGGCTCTTAACATCAGTTCATGTACTGACCAATTTAGTGAGGAAGAAGAAAAAGTAGAATGGGAAAAACCAAACTATGGCAAACATTGTCTTCATTGAGATTGCTTGTTTTCATACTGGAAAATGTTAGAGACTCATAGTTGAAGGTGAAGGGCATTTTAAAATGTATAATTTACACTTTGCGGAAACGAATTAAATCTGGACATAAGTGCACTGAATGAAAATAACCATGCAAAATATGATGATATGATGAACTTCCCCCAACAGTTTTAAAATTGTTTGCTACATTAAAGTAAAGACCTGTGCTTGTTTATTTTTGGATGTCTTGACTATATGTAAATACCTATATTGATAAATATTAATTAAGCTTGTTGTTGCAGAGCTGTTGCACATAAACACCTTAAGCTCAGCTGTTATGATGAGCAGTTGCTGTCCATGGTACTGAACATTCTCCTTAGCACTTTTTGGTTTTTCCTTTTTTAGCCAATATTTCAAAAAGTACTTGATGCAACCCTTTGCTGTATCTGGATTGAGTTACAGATAAATTAAGTCTATATTATTCATTATTAGTTCAACATTCAGTCCTGTTTTAGCAGAATAAATATTTTTATATTTATTTCATTGGTAAAGCAATTTTCCATTTAAAATAAGCCAAATGCAGTAGTGTTAAAGATGGTCTAGAGGTTGAGTTCATCTGTCTGATCTTTAGAAATCTTTGGATTATTAGGAGTCAACTGATGCACCAGTTGACCATTAAAACTGTCAGTTTCCACAGATACATCCCATTAATGCACATAATGAATATAAACCACAGAAAGCATGTCTCATTTCGAGTGGATGCTTTGGTATGGCAAAGCTCTGCAAATTGCCCATCATCCATGACACTGTTGCTATTTTTACTGCCGTGAGAGCTGGGCTGTATTTAAGCACTGTAGAACTGAAACAGGAAAACCATGTTCATGTCTTCATAATGTAAGGCATAGTATATTGTATATACATGTGTATAAACTCACTTTTTTAGGAACATCCATGCAGTTTTCAAATCAGTCAATAATGCAGTACTGCATTGCAACTATTCATTTAGTTGCAGGTCAAGAGCTTAATCTAATCTTCATATCAAACAGAATGAACAGAATGGGAAATAAGTGTGTTGTACCAGAAGGACTAGTTTGAGTATTGCATAAACTGCTGATCTCTTGGAGTTTTCACACAGACCAGTTTTTAGAGAACATAGAATGGTATGGAAAAACAAGCAGAACATTGCGGTAGTGACAATTCTTGTTGATAAGAGAGGTCAGAGGAAAAGGGCTAAATTTTACTGGATTCAAGTAGTGAGGTCTTGTGATATTTCGAATTAAATTGATGACATTGTTGTATTAATCTTATTAATGCCATACTTATCCCTTTCTTCCTCTCTCTCTGTTTTAGCTGTCTGGGCAGCCTACACCAACATGAGGTAAAAATTCTGGGTTATATTTTATTCCAGTTGATTTTGTGATTTATATGTTGTTTAAAACTTTTAGAAGAAAACTATACTCTTTGCAAGTAGTTCAAGATTATTATGCTAATGAATTAGATCGATTGTGTTGTGCAGCATATGCTGTGTCAAAAATAGTCAGCAAAGTGCAAGAAATTTTACAAATGCATTACATATAAAATGGAT
This sequence comes from Leiocassis micropogon, assembly GCA_028565275.1. NCBI lineage: Eukaryota > Metazoa > Chordata > Actinopteri > Siluriformes > Bagridae > Leiocassis > Leiocassis micropogon. Next base: position 10,532,771 of record JAOVVA010000051.1, read on the forward strand.
AAATGCATTACAATATATTTGTAACAGTCAGCAGAATCAGGTACAGAGATTAAATTGTAATAAACCAGTAAAATGCACTTTACATCCAATACATGCAGGACAAATAGCATTTGCAGAAAGCAGGATAACAGTTGAACCATCAGGCAGCTTGTATTTTATGATGCAAATTGTAGAAAATGTTATTCCTTACTGCTTTTATCATGTGTTGTGTTATCATTATTAATAAACTGTTCTGAATATCCTTGCAAAAATGTGTATTTTGATAAATGGGCCAGAATTTTTTTTTAACCTGTTTCTCTGCTACACAGGTTGATCCAGGAGCATAGTGAGCTGAAGATTGAACAGAGGATAGATGAGGTTGGTGAAGATTTTTTATTTTTTTTGCCAGAACACCTAGACACATTTTTATTTTTTTTTAAAAAGAATATGTGCAAGGTATTAGGACATTGCCTTCTTGCACTACAATTATTTGCAACACACATATGCATTATTGTGAAAATAGAAATGCTCCACTACACACAGGATAATTAAAGTTTTTCAGTTAAGATGAGGTGGGATATATAACAGTAAAAAGAAAGCAGAACATTGAGGTGAAGATGGTGCATGTATAATATGTATGAAATGGATGATTGGGTACCGATTCTTTTATATCAAATAAAAATTATTTTAATAGGATCTAGCTTTCTGGGGTTTGCTTAGATGTCCACACTTATGCCACTGCAGTATGGAACCAGATAGTTATAAACATTGTAATTTATCCTGTCTAAACTTACCCAATAGCTGCTTCTAAAGTACAATGGGTGATTATATGAAATTGAATAGCCAAAATTAAAAAATGGTTAATCATGGAGCCCTAGCCATTTCATAAATTTGTTGCATAATAAATGTGATGTTTCTCTCTCACAGGCGTAGGTCCTGAAATTGTGAAATGATGTAAACATACTTTACAAACACATATTAAATTCTGTCAACACTATCTTACTGTTACTGATTTTTTTTGCAGCTGCTAAAAGGTGGAAACCAATTAGCAGAAAGTGTTGCTTTGATCTACCTCACCGTTTGGGATAAAAAAATTTTTTTTAATGCAAATGAGAGCACACTTTAAAAAGCCTTTTTTCCATTCAGTACTTAAGGGTTAAATAAATTATAATTTAAATTATATTGTTCATAAGTTGCTTCTCATCTGTTATTTCTCAGACTATTTTAATTGTACTTTTTCTGATTACAGGCTGTTGCACCTTTGAGAGACAAGATTCGAGATCTTGAGCTCAGGTATGTTTTGCACTTGTTTGAGTCTCTTCTGAAATGTCTTGCATGTCATTATCTAGACTTTGTATCTGATCTTCTGCTTGTATAATTTAGAGTATGGTTAGTGTACAGCCGAAATCAAGTGTATCTGCTTGTTCGAGCCAGGTTTATGCAGCATCATAACTGAAGTGATTATAATTAGCTTTAGTCCGAAGTTTTCAATAATCCTTTAGTGTATCTGAAGTGCTGCAAGCATAGCCAAAATGCTGTGATGCCAAGGAAAATTTACATTGTGTTGGAATGTGTGTTATGTAAAAAAGGTTTAGTATACAGCCCTCCATGGAATTACAGAAAAAGAACTAATGTTCTGTTGTACTCGTTGTACTTAAGGGAATATAATTTGTTTTGTTTTTGCTTGCACTAACATTGAAATGATAATGAAAAAGTGAGATATATGGCATTATAATGATTACCAGCATGAAGATGTTTGCCTGTTTCTGACCAAGTTTATTTAAATGCAAGGTCTTGATTTTATCCAGTGAAATGATGATTAATATCTTAAGCGTGACACACTTGCCAGCACCTTATTGTGGACACATGTTCCACAGATGTATACATAAATATTCCCTTCACTAAGGATTGTGTGGTTTCTGCTTCTTAAATGATTAATTGCCTGAATATACAAAAATATGCCTTGAAAAGAGACTTGAAAAAGCATGAAGTGTTCAATAATTCATAGTAGTGTCCACGAGAATAGCCTGGTGATTAACATTCTTAAAGGGACCTGGTCATGTTTCTGATCACAGTAAGATAGAAAAGTCTTTTAACTTTAACACCCCTTCAGAGGTTCTTGACATGTGTGTTATAAATGAATTGTGAGGGTGGTTTGGCAAAACACCTGGTTGTAAGCAAGCTATGATGGTATTTTTGGTTGAGTAAATTCAGTTTGATCCAGCTGATCCTCCCCAGCTGCCACTTGATGTCTCCTATCCAGGATCTCTTGCATGATCTCAATGAAATAATAAATAAATTATTGTGTTAATATCAAGTCCACAACTAATTGCCTTTTTCTGAAAAAGTTTGAATTAAGTTTTTGCATATTTCTATGTCAGTTAGCAACAATTGTTCCTCAAACCTTGATTGTTATTTTTTAGCTTAACACAAAAGTATCCTCCTGTGAAGTTTCTCTCTGAGAAGGATCGGAAGAGGATTTTGGTAAGAACACATTGTTCTCTAATTTTGAATTGCTATTTTTAATAAAGTCCAGAGTGGTGGCTCAGAAGTGTTTTGTAATGATCAAGGCAACATGTTTGATGGATGCTAAATGATGTCTCATTTGTGTCACTCAGAAATGGAAGAAATTGCAGTAGAAATAGTTTTCAAATTAAAAGGGTAATGTGCTATTTGACTTCAGTACAAGTGCAGCTACTATTTTTTCCTACAAATCGAATTAGTCAATACTGCGGACTTGATTTCCCTTGTAATGGAGGTATTGTCATGTATTTGCTGCTTCTGCAACAGTGTAGCACAGAACATAAATTAATCAACAGATTTTACATTGTAATCTATAGACATGGCAAAGAGAAGTGACATGGGTGAGGGAAAATTTGTATAATTTGATTTGACAAGGTAATTAAGCATGTGAGTAGCACATAACTGTACCATAAGATTAAAGGATAGGTGGAAGACATTCAGACACATTTGGTGTACTGTATTTAGCCCGTGTATTTTGTATCTCTTTTGTATCGGTCATTTAATAGATTTTCTCTGGCTGTAGATCACTGGTGGTGCAGGCTTTGTGGGCTCCCATCTGACTGATAAACTGATGATGGATGGCCATGAGGTGACTGTGGTCGATAACTTTTTTACGGGCCGCAAACGCAATGTAGAGCACTGGATTGGTCATGAAAACTTTGAGCTTATCAACCATGATGTGGTGGAGCCACTCTATATTGAAGGTGAGTGTTCCTGTGGTTCTACGCTTCCTAAACTACTTGGAAAAAAAAAACGGTTTTGCCTTTTTACCAAAATCTTAAACTCTTAGCACACAAGGCTATATTGATGTAATTATAAAAGTAACATTGCTAATGAATACTTATCACTCTGTCAAATTAGAAAAAAAAGATGCTGTCACCCCTTCGAATCAAGACACGACCTGGTCGTATATACAGGATGCTGTATTGGCCATACAAATTTAACCCATGCATATTTATTAAAGGATGGAGAAGCTCCAAAATGTGAGCCCAGTGGAATTACTCTAACCATAAAGCACATACATTTGGACTGGCCAAGTTTTAATACCATAAGAAAACAATTTCTACCAGAACAAGTTTTAAAAAACATATTCTGACAAAACCAGAAAAACTTTTACAATTTCTATCTAAAGTGCACCTAAAGAATCTAATGAAAAATCTTGTTCTTCTGGCCAAGGCCATGCTATAATGTGATATTTATTTATTTTTATCTATTATTATTATAATATTCTTTTTTTTGCTTCCCCACAACTGTTTAAATCACTTACATTATAACATAATATAATATTGGTTCGAATAAACCAGCTTAATATTTGATATGAATCTGCCATGAAATAGCCTGGGAAGCTGTTATGGCAATAAATCCTAATACAAACAAACAAACAAACAAACTTATCACCCTGACAAAATATCATCTTACATTGTAGACCATATCCAATGGTTAACATAACTGTTCTCTCTTAAATTATCTCAAAAATCTGTTGCAATGAATTATATATTAACACAATAGTATGTACTTTAGAAAATTAAAAGAAATTCCAAAAGTAATGTTACATCAGTGTTGCGTGGTATACCAGTACTGAAAAGTACTTCAGAACTAGAATTGAAAAAATGGTAGCATGCCAGTATTTTGAAACAATCAGTATTTTTACTATGCCCATGTCTATTCGCTAGTTGATTTGTCTGCTAGGAATCTGTCACCAATAGACACTGGAACACTTATTTGTTTGTTTTAATACATTTTTGATTTGTTACAATTTGTTTTTATCATGCGTTTTGTCATTTATTCTATTGCTTTATTATCAGTCTGGTAAAAAAATAAGTCAGTAATCCACAGCTGGCTTTGATCTTGGCAGGATGGTGCCTCCTCATTATGAATCATCTTGAAATTTATTTATTTTATTTTTTTTCCACATCTATTTTAGTCTTCTTTTTTTCACCAATGGGCTTAGTGAAGATGTGTATGTTTGTGTCTGTGTTTGCCTCTTTGTGTGTCTGTCTGTCTGTTATTCTGTGTGCATGCATTCCTTCAATATTGCCTGCATTTGTCCTTGCTCATCTTGCTTCTCTATGTGAATGAATGAGCGAGCGTGTGTGCGTATATGCACATTCCTTTAATATTGCCTGCATTTGCCCTTGCACATCTTCCTCCAATGGTATACAATTGAAAGAGCATTTTAGCACGAGTTCAAGAGTACACAATAATATCTATCAAAATAAAAAACCTTGACAGAACTTGTTGCACAAGATTCAACTTGAACTAACTTTTCTTATCTGCCTGCTTGGAGGTACATCAATAAGCCCAGATGATGCAATTGTTTATTTACCAATAATGGGACAGAGAGAATGGGCGCCTAGAACCTGCCCTTGGGCAGAACACTGTTGATGATGATACGGGTCATATTAACAATACTATCTGTATGAACATGGAGTTAGGAGCATGCTGATGATTTTGTTGCCTTTTTTGTGTATACTGGAACATTTTGCCATTCTGTTTTCTTTTTCCTGTTTTAGTGGATCAGATCTATCACTTGGCTTCTCCTGCATCACCGCCCAATTACATGTATAATCCTATCAAGACACTAAAAACCAACACTATAGGCACTCTTAATATGCTTGGTAAGTATTAGCAACTAGCATTCATATGTAATAGAATGAGAGTATGCTGAAAAAATCTGTGTCTTGAAAAAGAGAAATCTTCTATATCAGCTTTCCCAGATACAAACAGCTGTAATAAGAAGCCCAGTTAATTCTTTGCTCATTGTGAATTTAGAAGCCTTCATTCAACTTTTGTGTAATGTTTGTACATAGACTAATGACATGGTGGGAATTACGTATTGTAATGCATGCCTCCATTAGAATAACAATTAATTTTATTACACTTTACATAAAATCTAGATTGTGTGTTTTGAATTCGTTAAGAAGATTCAAACAGTACTTTCAAACCCATTGCACATCATGTTTGTGTATACGGTTTACATTAGTACAGAGATTCTGAAATTCTGAATTAAACTCCACTGACGTAAACATGTACTCCTGTATTTAATTTAACTAAAGCGTGCTGTTGGTCCAGCTGATAAAGAAGAGTTGCTTTATTATTATTTTTTGTATCTCTTTGTCTTCAGGTCTGGCGAAGCGTGTAGGTGCTCGACTACTTCTTGCATCCACATCAGAGGTTTACGGAGGTATGGGAATATCCTTTAATAATGGTAGTCTTCATGTAATCATTGCACATGTAAAGACAAACAAAATCAAATAAAGTGTACTGGAAAATATCAAGTAATTCAGACATACAGTACTGGTTAAAAGTCTTAGGCGCACCATATTATATGCTGTACCAATTTTGTTATACATGTTTAATATGTCTGCATAATTATGTACAAAATCATTCAGTATTTCCATATATAACTTTAAAATTAATAAATAAATAACATTACAGGAGAATATATGCATGGCGGTAAAGAAAAAAAATATATAGTATAAGACAGACCAGTTACCAGAAGAACTCATATTCTCCAGCAAGCTCAGTAAAACCTACCTACTATTTTACTTATAGTTCTGTGCAAAAGTCTTGGGCACATACAAGAAAACTGCATAAAAGAAACTTCTATAAAGAGCAATAAAGATCAATAAGAAGTAATAAAATAAACAGTCAAAATAAAAAGTGAAAACTTATTGCGTAAAATCAGGAGTTTTAGACACAGATTTGTGTAGTTTTATAAGAAAACAGTTGTTAGGTTTTACTGAGTTTGATGGAGAATTCTTCTGGTAACTTTGTCACAGTCACTTCTTTCTGTTTTTATGCAAATCCCCATCTGAAAACTGGTCTGTCTTGTACTATATATTTTTTCTTAACAGCCATGCATATATTCTCCTGTAATATAATTTATTTATAATTTTTTAAGTTATATATGGAAATACTGAATGATTTCGTACATAATTATGCAGATATGATAAACATATATAGTATAACACAATTGGTACAGCATATAATATGAGACCTTTGCACAGTACTGTATTAAACAAATTCTATAATTATGCTTTTTAAAGTCTTTAATTTTTGCCCAGACCTTAGTGGTTTACAGTATTATTAAAGTATTATTATTATTTTCAGTGAAGGTTTTATGAAAAATGAGCTTTAGGATGCTCCTTTGATTGAAACAAAAAGACAAGTGTTGTCTCCTGAACTGGAGCTGAAGGGCACAGTTAATGACCATCTCACTTTGACCCCCAGTTTGACTCTCTTATAATGAGGAGGACTGGATAGACCCAGCAGGGTGTGTCAAAGTCAGCTTCCCAAGGCTGCATAGGGTATTTCAATGTTTACATGTTCATGAGTTTGTGAGTAATTGGACAGCCCATCATATCCAATTAACTTGATTTGCCCTGTGTGTATTTATGCATGTAGATCCGGAGGTACATCCTCAGAATGAAGACTACTGGGGGCACGTGAACCCAATCGGGCCGCGGGCTTGTTATGATGAAGGGAAACGTGTGGCTGAAACTATGTGCTATGCATACATGAAGCAGGTATGTATGAATGTGTCAGTAATAACACGTTACAGATTAATGAATTTCGAAAGTATCCTTCTGCTGGGAGAGACAAGTTGGGGGGAGAAAAGCAGGAAACTATGAAACTATGCCCTTTTTGGAGGAACAAGGCACAAATTATTTAATCATCGAATAATAATAAATACCTCTAGATTTTTTAGTTTTTTACTTTTACTTTATTATCTTGATTATTAGCACACACACAAAACAACCTCAACCTAAATTTAAAAGCTGATAGCTAAATAAGGGCTATTGAGGAACAGTGCCATTCACAATTCTATTAATTGGTTTGATAAACGATAGATTAATTATCAAAATTGTCGTTAGTTGCAGTCCTATCACACAACATTAAATTCTCTCTCTTTTTTTTTTTGTAAATCCAATGTGACAGTCTTTTATCTTGGTAAAGTAAAAGCTTTCAAGGAAAGCAAATGTCAGCTACTGCATATCAACTATAAGACATGACTGAAAATCATCTGTTAATCACTCTGTATGGTATCTTTTGATGATTGGCAGCAGCCTTTTATGAATCAGAATCTGAAATCTTGTCGTCACCTCGTCAGTTCCATTTCCTGTCTCCTTCTCCATAACCAAAGCCTTTCTTTCTGTGTAATGTCATCACATTTTATTCCTCAGCCTTTCATACTTGCATAGATCATCATGGAAACGTTCCCAGATAACTGATAACTTAATATGTAATCATTTCCTTTATATGTCAGTTATTTCAGTTTCAGCATAAACTTTTAGATTTAAAACCAAGGTACCAGCTAAATACAGAATGCTAATTGAAGTTGCATTCTTAAGATTTCTTGGTAATTGTTATTTAAATATTTCTATAATAATTAACTGATATGAATCAAATCCTTCAGCTATTTAAAGATATACAATGCTTCCATTTAAGTCCTACAGGCACAGAGTGGTCACATCATATATTCATCTATCTCGCTCACTCATTTTACCAAACCCTGTGAACAAGTTGTTAAATAAGTAGACACTTGAAAAACATGCAAATAAAATTCTTGTGAAATAGTCTCCGCACAACAGACTCAAAACAAGGCAACGAAGTAAGTCATGCTCTCACTTAGTGCACACAGTAGTTGCTTTATCCTCTGAAAAGGTAACAAAACTTACTTATGTGGATACCATAGAGGACTTTTATAAGAATTAAGAAATGTGGCTGTATTTTATCGAGTGGCCACAAATTAAAAAGAAACATGGAAATATACCACATGTGCATGAGATACAAATTGTTCCTATTACCATGTTTTATTTTGTTTTTAGCATTTCAAACACTCTCTTTAGTTCTTTTAGTTTAGGGTTTCTCTCTCTCCCTCTCTCCACCCTTTGTGTTTGGCCATGTCACAATTAAATGAGGTACAAATCTATAATGGCAATATTAACATTACACAATTGGGCATTACTGTGTCTTTTTCACAGTGCTTCTTTTTACCTTCCATTTTTAATTAATTAGAATTAGTCTGTTCTGTAGATATGTGACTGAAGAGGCCAGTCCTCATTGGAGAGCACCCCCTTTGTCGCCTCAGGCTTGTCTCTTATTAGCAAACTGTCATCACATATTTCAAGTTCTCCTGCCAGCTCCTTGTCTAATCAGGTTAAAATCACTATATATCTCACATCCTCTTATACTACTTTCATCTTGCACAAGCGTTAACACACAGGAGTTGACAGATCAGCGCCATTCTTATGAATTAGCAATATCAGTTAACAATATCATATGTAACATCATTTAACTATTATGTGCAATATTACTCATCATTGTTACGTAAATTCTACATCAGTAGTAGCTTTCTGCTACTCTATTGCTGCTGGTTGCATTTTTACCTTGTTTGGTTATTGCACTCTACTTTTTCCTATCTGATGTCTAGTTTGTGGATTTGTTTTATTTTATTTTATTTATTACATCATTGTGTATATATTCTTTTACTCTCTTTGCTCTTGGAGCAGTCTATAGCACAAGAATTTTCTCCAGGGTTAATAAAGTTTTATCTTATCTTATTTTATCCTATCTTCTTTTGATCCTCTTATTTTTACCCAATTCAAGTAATTTCAACAATATCCAATAGGCCAATAATTTGACCCTTCTGAAACACACTAACATCTTTTTCATGGAATACATATCCGGACATAATTGTTTAAGAGACAAGAAGATGCTCACTGCATAGGATAAACAAATTGCTGCCAGCTAACAATCTAAGCATCTTAAGTATTTGCTTATTTAAATACAAATTGTGGCAACTTCTATTTTTGTTGGTTGGTTTTTGGCCAGTGTACCTTAACCAGTCAATAAAAATGCTCTGTTTGAAAATAAACTATTGTGTAATAGCTAATAAACTATTTCCACAAATGCAATTGTCAAAATTTGTTCTTCAGGAGGGGGTAGAGGTGCGAGTAGCACGCATCTTCAACACGTTTGGATCTCGTATGCATATGAATGACGGGCGTGTGGTTAGTAACTTCATCCTGCAGGCTCTACAGGGGGAGCCCTTGACGGTGAGCTGTACATGATGCTGTAACGTAACTCACTGCTTTGGTGTTTGAGGATTTTTTTCATGTTGGACCACAATTTAATATACATTAACAGCATTTACAATTTAGTATTGTGGTATATTAAAAATGTAACCCCTAACATTTAATGTCACTTTAATTTGCTCTGCATTGTTTTCTTTAGGTTTATGGTTCTGGATCTCAGACAAGAGCCTTTCAGTATGTCAGGTAAGCATCATCAAGTTTAAGATGTTTGCTCATGTGTTTACTGTGTGTTCATGATATTTGTTCTTAAGCAACAATAGTTCATGCATTCACCTAACTCCAGCACATACTGTATGAATATATATGCTATGAAGAAAGGCTAATACTGTTTTGCTAGTGTTGTATCTGGTAGTAGAATTTATTGCAAAAAGTTTGATTTCTCTGCTGTCTGACTAAACTAGCTGTGGGCCAAACACATGCTCTTGTTATGGTATTGGCACAAAAGTCTCTGATTCTGGTATTTGAATGACTTAAGTCACTTTTATGCCATTAAAAATTAATCTATTGATTGTAGTCACATTTACCCTGCCTTTGTGTTTCTGTCCTCATTGCTACTGGATGTTTAAAATTTCCTCTGGTTTCAATAAAGTATCTAGTTAGCTTTTCTGTTTTCTAGAATTGGTTGCTAACAATGGCCTTAACATTAGAAATGGTGTTGGTGGTGGTAGTAGTAGAAATATTATTATTATTATTATTATTATTATTATCATCATTAATAATGCTTGCATTGTTTTATTACATTTTATTACAAGGAAAATAAAGCATTAACCATTATGAATGTAGTAAACAATCACATGAGCTAAATTATGTTATGTGAATAAAAGCACAGACTTAGCATCATGTGTTTTATATCTGCCACTGCTACATTTTCTGTGTTCTGTCTCTTATTTCTGTAATGCACAGTATGTTTGTTCTTCTCTTTTTTTCAGTGATCTTGTTAATGGTCTGGTGGCCCTAATGAATAGTAATGTCAGCAGCCCTGTTAACCTGGTAAGGATTCTAGTAATTAATTGACTGACTGCCTGGTACACTGATTCGTTTATTGACTTAATGACCAACCTGCCCAAAAGGAAGGTGGTTGTTTGAATTGAAATTAAAAATGTCTTTTTAAATAAGTTGTAGAAGATTTACCCCACCTCCCCCCCCAAAAAAAAAAAAAAATCTGAGTTTGGCAAATGTGTCAAGGTAGCTGGCCTGGCCAAATGAAGTCACTACAGAGTCCTGACCTTAACCCCATTGTAAGTGCTAGAGATGACATTACAGAGTGGTTTGATTCTCCTGTCAAGATCTTGCCTAAAAGTGAATGCAACTCTGGTAAGAAATAAATCTAATATTGTATATGAAAAAGAGAGAAAGAGAAAAGTGCAGGCTGGGTAAAATGGTTGGAGAAGGGAAGCAGCAGTGATCAATGACCGAAAGGTTTTGACAAGAATCAAAGGGAGACTTTTACAGGACAATAGTGAGACCAGCAGTGTTGTCCAGTGTGGAGACATTGCCGCTAACAAAAAGACAGGTGGCAGAGCTGAAGATGTAGTGTTTTACTTTGGAAATGACAATAATGGTCAGGATTAGGAATGAGTATATTAGAGGGAAAGTGCAGGTAGGACGGTTCGGGAAAAAGATTAGAGAGGCCGGATTAAGATGGTTTGGACATGTGCAGAGGAGGGACAAGTTGTATATCTGGTGGAGAATGTTACAGATGGAGCTGCCAGACAGAAGGAGAAGAGGGAGGTTCAAGAGGAGGTTTATGGATGTGGTGAGGGAGGACATGCAGGAGGTTGGACTGACAAGGGAAGATGTGGTAGACAGAGTTTGATTTAGACAAATGGTCCACTGTGGCGACCATTAACGGGAACAGCCAAAAGAAGACGCTGATAGCAGGGCCTCAACAACAATGTGGAAAATATTTATCTTTTTTTTTTTTACCAACGCTATTTATTCAATTAAATATTTAATTTTTAATATTGTTTTTAAAATATTATGTACTTTAGTCCAGTTAATTACTTCCTTAACCAAGAAAGCAACTTTCAATATTTAATTTGAACAAAATAGTTAATATTTAATTGCTTATAATGCTTAGAATTACTTTAGATTTGGGCAGAGTAAAAATATTTTTCACAAAGATGTTAAGTGTGATGTATTGTGTATGTTTATGTAACTGCACAGTTAATTGACAGTGATGAGAACTGGACAAATAAAGTAATCAGATTTGTTATATTGATTTTCTTTTTTCTTTACAGCTCACAATTTGTAATTAAATTATTCATTTGTTCATGATGAAATACTTTGCTGCTAATGAAATAATCTGCAATCCTATATTTGTTGAAACATTTTATTTTTGTTCTTGTAATTTCTTAGCACTTAACACTACCAGAGATGTACCAGAGAATAATTTACACAGCTGCCTCTCTGATTTAATTTCAGAGCTGATTTAATTTCATATCTTCATATGTTTGCTTTGCTTTCAGGGAAACCCTGAGGAACATACCATATTGGAATTTGCTCAGATGATTAAAAGCCTGGTCGGTGAGTGAAAAAATCTAGTCCTAAATGACACCTTGCTTCCTCCTTTGAGACATATCTGTTGTGAGTGACTACAGTATCTCCTCATCATTCTTACTCAGGTTCTGAAATCCTCTCTCTCTTTCTCTCTCGCTCTGTACAGTGAGCCGCAGCCATATTCAGTTCCTTCCAGAAGCACAGGATGACCCTCAGAGACGGCGGCCAGACATCCGCAAGGCAAAATTGCTGCTGAGCTGGGAACCTGTGGTGAGCAGTACATCACAGCCTTAACTGTTAAAACATGTACTGACACATTGCTCACCGTTTTTTTTCCCCTTGAATTTAGACTCAAACATATATGTTTAGATTAGAATATGACTTGTGATATAGTGAAATATTCTTCTAGCAATTGCATGATTGTGAAAAACAGTGAACCACTGTACATCACTGTACAATATACAAGTCCAGCACCCTTAGGTTAGAGAGCTGTAGTATAGGGTTGTTGAGTAAAATCTGCCAAAAAAACAAACAAACAAAATGCAGCGGATGAGAAAATGCATGAATGGTAAACATGCAGCGCATATGATTTTTTTATTTGCTTATGTATTAAAAGTATACAAAAATTACTCCCTTCAAACTTTGCTTGTGTGAGTTGGGTAATGAACCATGTGTGAACCACACATTCAGGAACCATCTATTCATCCTCCTAACGTCTAACAAAAACCTGACAGTTAAAACCAAAAATCGCAAATTAGACGATCACAAATCAGACCAAAAGACAGTTTTCCATTGCTTTAATGTCCGTTCCTTGTGTTTATTGGCCCAAGCAAGTCTCTTCTGCTGCTTGTTTTTCTGAAGAAATGGTTTCTTTTATACAATTCAACCATGAAGGCCTGACACACGCAGTCTCCTCTGAACATTGCATGTTGAAATATGTCTGCCTCTCGAACCAAATAAAGAGAAGCATTTTGAGAAAAATGGTTGAGAAAAGTATATCTGGAATGTTCTGCAAAATGAGTATATTTAAACATTTCCTTACCCAGGTCACAAAAGCAAAGTTTGAAGAGAAAAATACGTCTTTTCCATTTACTTTAGACGTAAGCAATTGGGAAATAACATTTTCTGAACATGAACAATATTGCATAGTGAAATATTTTGATTAATATTTATATTTTGCTGAAACAATTCATGATTTAGGTTGTATTTATGTTAAAAAGGTTTCTGTTTTTGATATGCCGTGTGTAGGTTCAGTATACAAAGTCTTGGTTGGTCATATGCTAGGGTTACTGCTGTTGCCATGGTAACCATGTGAGAGAGAGAAGCAATTTTCACGTTATTATACAGTGTCAAGGGAGTAGAAAGAGATTTATTTGCTGTATTTAAAGCTTGTAAAGTGTCAGAACTCTCTGCTGGCATTTCAATCCCAGTACTACCCTGATTAAAAAAACTAAAAAAAAAAAAAACTGTTCCTTGATTGTTTTTGTAATACCTACTGTGTTTGTGTGATTTTTACACTAGGTGCCACTGGAGGAGGGTCTAAACAAAACTATCCAGTATTTCAGCAAGGAACTGGAACATCAAGCCAACAATCAATATATTCCCAAACCCAAGGCTGCTCGTATGAAGAAAGGCAGACCGAGACACAACTAGAGAACAGGATGTTTTTCTCAGGGATGCTGGGACACGCCTCATGTGCCCTCTAGCAGCCATTTTACACGGAGGTATTTTGCCCCTTAAACCGGGTGATTATTTTTTTTTTTTTTTCCCTCCGTTTTTGGAAAGGAGCTTTAGCAAGAACTCTCCCTTTTGTGCTTGCTTTTCAAACTTGTGCCTCAGAAAAAGAGAGACAGAGAAAACCTAGACGCTAATTACCACGTCTTGCACTTTGGATTTTGTCAATTGCCTATTATTTAAGAAAATGGAAAAACTTCTCTCTGTGCTTTGTGCATTTATGCCATGCAGTTTTGTTTGATGTGAGGATTTTTTACTGTAATGTGTCTGTTTTCATGTTGAGATTTAGATTATAGAGCGTAATGATATCCCCTTTATTTATCTTGAATGTGCTGCAGTGGGACATCCGGGCGCTATTCTTAAAAAAAAAAGAAAAAAAGAAAACTATGTGAAACGTATTTCTCCTTTTTTTTAATGTCATTTTGAGCCAAGTCTACTGTTGCCATTGTCACACTTCGAAGAGAACCCTTATGCTTTTTTCTGATTTCAGGGGGAAAAAAGGCTATTTTAATAAAATATTTACACTCTTCGTTATACCGCTATTTATCTCTCACCTTCTCTACTTTGTGTATTGAACAGATGAAAAAAAAAATCACTCATCATAAGCCTCATACCATGGTATTTTTATTTACTTTTTTTTTTTTTTTTTTTTGCCAAATGGTCATTAAACAAAAATGCATGCACACACACACCAACGGAAAACCACATATAAAAGCATTGCACTGCAAAGTTTAGGCATATAAACACAAGCTAGTTTAAAAAAGCAGTGTACTCATGTACACTTATACAAGTTACACTAATTCTAGCATGCTTTTGATTACTGAAGAGAAGATGATTTCGCTGAAGCTATTAGTAGATGTCAAATGGAACAAGATTGCTGATTGTATTGCTTTATTACAGGTAACCAAGATAATCCGCGATTAGTTGAACTTATTACATTGCTCTGGTAATGTCATTCAAATCATGTTGGGTTTTATTATATATCTGCCTGAAAGGTGGAGGTTGACTGTTTTTTCTGAGGTCATTACTAATGAGAAAGAAAATCTAATAGTAGTCATAGTTGACGTTTGCTCCATGTCTGTCAGAGGTGGGATAGCGAGGACCCATGGGAGCGTTCTCATCGTAGTGATGCTGCCGTCCTTGATCTGTGGATCGCGCATAGTCCTTCCAGTAAGCCAGATCAGTTTCTAGTCTCTGAAAGGAAAATAAAATGTTACTCTCTGACACTGAATCTTTCTCAAGGGCATTCAGCTGCTCTCTGACGTTGGATGAAAATTAGAGAGATTGAAAAAGTGCCGCTTGTCTCTCAGAAGGAAATGTGTATGAAGTCATGCTGATTGGTAGCTGAAAGGCACAGGCTGAATGCAACAAAAATAATTAAATCTCAAACCAATTAAGATTTAAGACCTTTTTAATAACCTCATGGTGCACATGGTTCATGACAGTTTGCATCCTTAGGCTCATTAATCTTCATAAACTTAATATTTTTTAAATGTGCATTTATCACCAAATTAAAAGGAAAAATGTTAAATTTACTCTGGAGGAGTGCTTTAACTCACCGCCTCATCATACCCCAGATACATAAACTGCTGAATCCATTGCTGCACATCAGGACGACTACGGTCCCAAAGGTTCCTCTTAGGCCTTCGGAGAGAAGCCAGGAACTGCTTAGCCTTAGAAGGAGAAACTGCTACAGCTGCTGCCACCTTCACCTCACCCTCCACTAGAAGGAAACAGACAGCAGAGTGTTCAAGACAGGCATGGAAATGGACTATATAGTCAATATAGTCTTTTTAAAATACTGTATATAAGTATTAAAGAAATGGCATGAACTAGGAGAGCTGAGAGCAGGTAAAGTTGAGCTGAGTTGAGATCATTAGCAGCAGACTATAACAAGTTCTGAGACTGGATACTCGCGCACCTTCTCTCTTCAGAATTTTACGTAGAGCACTCTCACTGGATACATCTGGAAAGAATCATGAATTCAATCAGAATTAGCAAAGTTTTTAGCATGAAACCACAAGTTGTGAGAGAATTATTTTACAGTCTCGACTGAATTACTGCGCAATGCATGAGCACTGATTTACATAAAATGCACACGCTGCACATTCCTCAGCACTGAACACACAGCTAGTGGCATCTGGAGGTATTTAGCCGAGATTGTTTACAGGTGGCTGAAAAAAAAAGCCTGAACAATACATCTATATACAACTCGAGTAACGTAACGACATGAAACTTGTCTTGGCCTTACATTCTTTTTATATTTGTGCTGGCCATTTTCTAGAATACACAGAACTGTCAGTAACAAAAGTCATTTCTTTACTTCCCCTTCTTCAAAAAGCCTGTTTAGCCAAATTTCAAATTCTATCTGTTAAATTTTATTTCAAATTTCAAATTTTATTCTAACCAAATTTCTAACCAAACATCTAAAAACACACACACAAAATGTATTTGAATTGGAAGATGGAGACATTTTTCTTCTTTTTCTCAGCTTTTAAATTGAAAAAAAAAAAAAGTATTTCACCCATATGTTTTGATACACATAATATCTACTTCACAACCCCCTTTTCCATTCTCAATCTTTGTAATACATGTGTGAAAAAGAAATGCTTCTGTGTATGCATCTCAGAAACCATTATACCTTGCTCCTGTGCAAAAATGTATTAGATTTTATGCCAAGGATTTGCTGTGAAAAATATCTCCACACCAGCATCACCAAAAACCAACACGCTACGGCATTATTTCCACAATATTGTGCAATTTCACAACATTTAATTTTATCTAGAGTTGCGTTAATTTTTTTTCCATTGTCAAAGCACTCTATAAACTCCTCTTCAGCACATCTTAAAGTCTGGAGAGTCAAGAGGGTTAAGGTCAGGACTCGTGTAGTTTCATGTGTAAAAATGATTTATGCTCCTATAACCACTCTTTTAAAAATTGAGCCTGATGAATCTTGGAATTGTTGTCTTTGGAAATGGCTGTGCCATCGAAGAAGAAGAAGAAACTTACTGGATAACCTTTTCATTCGGAACATTCAGGTAGTCAGCTGACTTTGTTTTATTGCCACATTACATAGCTGAGTCTAGAATTGACCAACTAAAGCAACTCCAGAGGATTGTACAGTGGCTACAATGCATGATGTTACACTATGCATGTACAGAGCAAATTATGTGGCTGTAGTTAAATAGTATTCGCTGATAGAGTACCAAGGCTTTGCACAATAGTCTCAATCTCACCTAAAATTATGTTTAAGAGCACAGAGACAAAACTTTTTGTTATATGTTAACAAAAAGTAATAACACATGAAATATATAATAGGCGCCACATTATATTCTTCCTGGACATACATTTACCCAGGTGTATAAAATACATTTTCTCCCTGGCTTTCATTGAGGATGTTACCTATATAATTTACTGTCTTGGCTTTACGCATGATATGCAAATAACTTCTAAGGGGACTTGGAAAAGCAGAGCAGTGCACTACAGAATAACCTGCAGTTTAACATGCCTCCAGGCACCAAGGCATGTTTAAGCTGCAGGTTAAAGATAAAACATGTTTAAGCTGAGCAGTGAGATATGGAAGAGCAGTTTAACTTAAACATCCGTCAGACATACAGTACTGCTTCAATTATATTTGCAATACAACTGTTGTGCCATGTTCAGCAGGCTGGTAAAGACGCAGCAACAGGTATTTATCAAAGCTTTCAGCTGCAAGGGTTATCCAGGGCTGGAGCCAGAAGAACCTTCCTTAAAATTCCCAAATACATTCCCAAAACGTTTTTTTCTTAAAAAAAAAAAAATAATCCACATTTTTGTGTCAGATAATTCCTTAATGGTTGAATAAAAGAATTTGAGAACCTAATGACTAAGTATGAAATGAAAATCCTAATTCCCATCCAGTCTCCCATTCTGATGACATTAAGTAAAGGTAAATAGGACTCCAGTTCACTCTATTGAAATAATGGAGGTCAGCTCTATGAATCATGCTGTTCTGCTTGTGTAATCTGCTCATATTAGTTGTATAAATCATACAATTTACTCTGGTGGGAAAAAAATAGATACAATGTCTTTAGGATGCTATAAAGCAGAATAGTTGACTAAAAAACTACAAAGATGACATTGTGAGTGATCAGACTAGATAAAACATATGAATGATAATATTTATGGCTAACTGTGATGTGGATAGTTAACCGTTTGTATGTCACAGTATTTACACTCATTTCATTACTTTTACAGTAATTATTGTAGCAATTTTTATCCTATATAAAATATAAGAAAATGTGTATTAAGCACCAGATTGCAACTTAAAATGACATTTTATGTGAATTTCTGTGGGTGTAAGATTTTCTTTTGCTTAACTGAACTGGAAATATAAATACAAAAATGAAGTATATATACAGTTAGTAGATAATACTGATGACAATGAAAATTTGCTGTGGCATCCAGAACCCTTTCTGATTTATGTGGAATGAACTACAGAATTCATTTAATTTCTTGAGTACAACACTAGACCTGCAAAGACAATCTCAATACTTAAAAAAAAAATTGTGATCTTTAAAACAAGTGATTGTGTATCTCTGAAGGCTGTTTTAGCAAAAAGCACATTCAAGCGTACTTTCACAATCCCTGAGACAAAATCAAAACCGCATCTAGAGCACATGTACTGTAGAAAGCTAGAGTCATTAAACAGAGGCAGACTTTTATCCTTACAGTATACATTTGGATCACACACACATTTCATTTTCATTGCATTTCATTGTTCGTGCATATCTAGAACCGGTTACAAAGAGCAAAATATCTGTGCCTTGGTTTTGAGTTTGTCTTAGAAAAGAGATAAATGCATTTTTGGGGAGAGGGAAAAAAAAGTTTTAACAGACGTCTGTGAAATGAAGCATTGGGAGAAAGCATTTACCTGAGAGAGCCAGTAGAGTGATTATTGCCAGGAAGGTAAAGAGCCGTAGGTAAAATTTTGGGTACATCATCATGAACGCCTTTCTTTTTCTCTGTCTGCACTCGTTTACTGCTGAGGGTTTGGATGCAGTGGAGGGAAAAAGAGAGGGGGAGAGAAAGGACTATGCAAGCACTCCCAGTGGAAACTTGCTCAGATGCCTGAGGGAGGAAATACTGCAAAACCAAAAGGAAAAACAATGTGTGCATTTTCCACCTTTGATTGATACTGTGATATGTGATACTGATCCTTTTATCAAATGTATATGAATATTATGTGATCCACAAACAGGTACAATGATAAAGCAGTTCTCATACAGCAAAAATCTAATCTACAGCTGGTACATCTGAACTGGAAAAGTAGAAAAAAACACGAATTCCATAAACTGTTTTAACATTTCTCTTGGCACTGAGTTCCTTTTGTGAGATATCCTCTCTATCCGTTTCTCAGCAAATTTTCTGAGTGAAGGAAACACTGCAGGTAAAAGATTTTAAACAAACACACATTTAAACATTAACATGAGTTGTGCGCAATTCATTGTTCATTCATTCATTCATTCATTCATTCATCTTTAATGACTGCCTGCTCAGGGTCATGGCAGTTCACTTAAATTTTCCTACTAATTAATGTTAACATAGAACCAAATACATTTGTTAAAAAAATATCACATGCTAGACACAACACATATATA
>JAOVVA010000051.1:10583392-10608670 GCA_028565275.1 Leiocassis micropogon
CATATATGAGCATTTATTTTCTGACATAGTAGAGGAAGCGGAGCTTCCCTTGTAGTCTTAGAGCAGCCGCCACTGGTTCACACATGGAACATTTGCACATTTTTGCACACCAGTATACTGTGAACCTGAACTGCAACCTTGCACACTATTCTGCACATTAATTGTCTTAATCTTACTTCGAACTAAAACTTTCTTTGGAAATATTGAGGTCAACAGCAGTCGTATAAGCATTTCACTTCATATCACATACTGTGTATGACTGTAGGTGACGAATAAAATTTGAATTTGACTTGGTTGCTACAGGAACGAAAAAGAGAGTATGATCATATGATGTGTAATTCTTCTCAAATGGTTAAAAGAAAGATTAAAACTGTTCTAGATGTAGCATATGTTCTGAGTTTTCATCCTTGGAAAAAGACAAGTTGATCAGGCATCTGCTGTGAAAGAAAGAAAGAAAGAAGGATAAAAAGTCAGAGTACTAGACCCTCTGGTCAAAAGCTAATCTTGCAAATGTGATGCAAAAGTTCAAGTTCTCCTCATATATGTTTTAAACTCTTGACCACAGAACCCTGTTCTTACAACTGTAAACTGTCTGTTTAAGACGTT
Source organism: Leiocassis micropogon (assembly GCA_028565275.1). Taxonomy (NCBI): domain Eukaryota; kingdom Metazoa; phylum Chordata; class Actinopteri; order Siluriformes; family Bagridae; genus Leiocassis; species Leiocassis micropogon. The sequence continues at coordinate 10,583,999 of JAOVVA010000051.1, forward strand.
GGCGTGTCTAATATTATACCGAAGTTTCATCCTCGAGGAAAGTGAAGCATTGTCTGTGTTTACAGAATCCTCTTTGGTGTAAGTATAAAGGAACATAATCACAATTAGAGAAATAAAAATTAAATTCCAGAGTCTTAATTAACCCGGCTTCCCTGTGGAGATTGGTGCCTCTGTGATTGTAAGCGTCTGACAGGTGTTTACTCCAGAGTGCTTTGTTTGGAGACGACGCAAGCTTCGGTTTCTTTAGGAAAGACTTAGCAATTAGGACGATTTAATTAACTTCTCTGCTTTGAAGAGATTCACAAACCATTTCATTTTCTGTCTCACTTTCTGAAAACCAAAGCATTTCATCATTTACGCCGTTACAATTAGTATGTCATTTTAATACAATGAGTCTAAAATGTCAGAAACTAATGAGAAGGAAACTAAAAGTGCTTTTTTGCTTGATATATTTGAATTAACCATATTTTCCGAAACTGCCATTGAATTCTGTTTTTTTAGACACTTCAGTACAAGCGATGATGTGTATTCCTTTTAACTGCTGATCTCAGAACTGTTAAACCATAGCAGCTTATCATCAATTCAGACACAAAGCTGTTCTGGGATCAGTGCTATGCATTTTGGAGCCAATTAAGCTCAAACTGAAATACTTAGACAAGGCTTAATTCACAGCAGGGGATTATTTATTGCTCATTAAGCAGAATTTGTGTACTCTCAGTTACACATGAAAAACATATTCTCACTTCCACGGTTGTGCTTTTTCTCTTCTTTGCAATTTATGCCCTTTTTTGCACTGTGTTTCGTACCATGGCTAGGATCAAATGTTTTATTATGGTGTTATCCAAGACCACACAATGCATCAGGCTTTAATCATGATCGCAGCTATTGTCATTGCTAATTAAATAAAGCGAAGATTACACTATCACTATAAGGTTATACATTTTAACTGTATGTCAAAACTCCTAATTTGCAGTTTGACTATTTTCTGGAGTCTACTTACTTCCCAAACATTTTTTAATATACTGTTTGTGTTACAATTTTAATTATTAACCAGAGATTGTTTGCGATGGGTGGACTAAGTAGATTAATGTTTGCTAGTACAATATTGTAATTTTGCAATAGATCTACAGTAGAGGATCTGTGATATCTCATGGCTTCTACAATTGCAAAAACTGGAACTGAAATAGTTACACAGTTGGCGTCGCACGAGTTTATAATGAAAGATAAGATGTATAAAGCGAAAAAAGGTCTATAAATAAAAAGGTTGTGTTTCTTTTAGTCTGATGTTGTTATTGTGCTTTATATCCACATGCTGGATTTGGAAAAGTTTTTTAGGGGTGATTTTCTTCCCTAACTTAGTTGTAGCCAATTCCTACTTACACTTATCAAATGACAGCTACCAAACAGAGACAGCGAAGGCTATCACATGCCTCCCATTCACATCTTTTCAACTGTTGCTCATGCATCGCTAAGGGATTGCATAACACACCTGCAGGGTGTGGGCCTGTATGAGCTTGGCTAGTGTTGTTATGATTGAGACCGAGTATTGAGACCACATCTTCCTCCCTAAAACACAGCTGATATTGCTTACTAGGACGCCCAGCCACAGGTGGCTGCATGAACATCATGATTCAATATCCAGATGATACACCGAACGTTTTTCTGCTTTGCCATTAGAGAGCCGTTGTGAACGCGGATGACATCTTCGCCATTTGGTCATGACACTAAGAGTGGACTGACTTGTCCACCTGCTTTGGTTTGAACCCGGTCTTCTGTGAGACAGCTGGCGTTACTCCCACTGTACTAACTAGAGAACCATTTTAGCCAATGTCTTATTCAATGACGGTCCCAGAAATGCTGTTGAAGCACCTTAGTGGCATGCCAGAAAATGCTTACTGTGAGGTGATTGTGAGTCTGACGGACAGCCATGCCTGGGGGATCGAAAGAGCAAAACTGTTTGAGTAAGGAGGAGGTTACACCCTGTCTCCCCTGTTAATTAAAGTGACAAAAGTGTCTAAAGTTAAAGTTAGATAAGCGTGATTGTTTCACTCAGTGAATATTAGGATTTTATCAGTGAGCAACATGCCATAATGAAACAGACCTAAACTTAGTTCAGTTTGTGCCAGTTATCGCAGTGGACTATGGTTTGAAAGGTCCCAGGTTCAAATCCAATGACCACCAAATTGCCCCAGTGCCCTGAGCAAGACCCTTTATCCTGTATTCAGGGTCACAGGGACCTGGAGCCTATCCCAGGAGACTTAGGGCATGAGGCGGGGTACAACCTGGAAAGGGTGCCAATCCATTGCAGGGCACACACACATACACTCACGCACACACTCATTCGCACACTATGGGCAATTTGGGAACGCCAATTAGGCTAATCTGCATGTCTTTGGACTGTGGGAGGAAACCAGAGTACCCGGAGGAAACCCACCAAGCACGGGGAGAACATGCAAACTCCATGCACACAGAGACGGGAATCGAGTCTGGCCGGGAATCGAACCCAGACCCTGGAGGTGCATACTGTAAATGTATAGCCTTTTTATGGTTTGGGGTAACCCACTTTTTTTCTAAAAAACGTTTTATGGAATATTTTATAAAAATGTGACAGTGTTTTCCTGATTGCTGCACAATATAATTGCTGCACTGAGTGAGTGTAGAATATTTATGTATTTCAATTTTATATTAAAGATGCCGATACAATGATAATGATGTTGTGTTCAGGTTGTGACAATGAGACTTTCTGCTTCAAATCAATAGGACGGCTATTTTACTGGAAAGAGTGCTTTAGGGTTCAGGGTTTTTTCAATTAAATTAGTTTACAGTGTGATGTGAAGAGCCTAGTATGGCAGAAAGACCCCCTGGGGTCCGCAATCGCTGAGACGTCAGAATCATTGTAACGAGTAGAGAGAAAATAAAAGCCTGGCATTTTTACTGCACTGCCTACTCTGAAGGTCATAACACCACCAGCAAACCAGTTTCATTCCCTTCCTTCTACTTCTCCCTCCTCGTTCAACCATTAATTACTTTCAATCACTTCTCCAGCTGATTCTAGGTGCGTGTCTCTGTCTGAACAGCTGTTTCATTTTCACAGAGCTCTAATCCTGTATCCCCCGCTTAGCAGTGCAGAGAAGCCCGTTGTCTCAGGTCTAATTTAGAATAAAGAAGGGTGTATTATGATGGGGGGGAAAAAAACAGCCACTGAAAATGTGAGAAAATTATAGGCAGGACATAAGAAAGAGTCGGCAAGGGAAACAGTGCCTGAGGATAAAACATGATTCGGTGAAAATTGCTAGGTTCAATTTTAAGAGAGAAAGTTAAGCAATGTCATTAAAGCTTTGGAGATGTCTGGGTAATAAGATGGGGAAAAAAACATAGACGGTGAAGTGTAGGTGTCCGCCTGCCTGAGAAGAGTATGTCTATCATTTTCCGGATGAAAAGAAGAAAGAATAGTAATATTTTTGAGCTCAGATCTGGTGTGAGTACTCTACTTTTCATCCTAATACAACATACACCTTTTGTCTTTTCTTTTATAGCTACGTATTATCTCCCAGTAAGATCAGGGTGTTATTATTAATCCATATTTTCATCTTTGGACTAATAGCTGTGCAGCCGACCGAACTAGAATAAAAAGAGCAATAACCAAATATGATTTATTGTGTTTTGCTTTATTGATCGCTGCTACCTATTACATTATGCGATGGTGAGCACAACGCACAATGACTTTGTAGGAGTAAGAAGGAGCCAGATTGGCTTTTCCAACTCGATTGATTGCGCGAGATGCACATGAGATGAGCAATTAGCAGTGGGTTACGCTCATGATTGAACTGCACCCTGTGGGGAGAATGAAAAAGGCAAACGAGCATCAACTGGCAGGAGGACGACTGGAGGTTCAGCTATTCTCAGACAATGTCATGTCATTTGCGCTCTCTAGGCTCCTACTGAACAAAGTCAGTCTCGCACTCTAACCTTTTTTTTTGTCTCTCACTTTTTTTTTCTTTTGCCTGCTTTCATCTTATAGAAAACATTTTTTTTTTCCCTCTTGTTCACAATGTTGTTGTTTTTTCTGTTGTTTCATCTATTCTGTCCTATAGTCTAGAATAGATGAATAGGTGGGATCTTTGCAGATTTGGATTGTTGTCTGTCAGAAGCAGTAGAGCGCTCAGGAAGCCTGTATAGAACTGACAGAAAGAAAAAGAGAGAGAGAGAGAGAGAGAGAGCTCTAATTTAAGTGGGCTGTTTTATCTAAGGGAACACTAAGGGAACGCTAATTTATTTATTTATTTTTATTTTTTCCCAGATTTTCTCCCTAATTTAGTCGTATCCAATTCCTCCCCGTCACTAGGGGGCTCCCACATTAACGCTACTACTACCACTCATGAGTCGTGAGGGCCGGAGATTATCACATGTTTCCTTGAACCACGTGACACCAGCCGACCGCACCTTTTCGAACTGCTCGCTCACGCACCGTTGGGGGCAGCGTAACACACTCGGAGGACAACGCTATCCGCTCCATCCGCTTGCATGAGCTCACAGAAGCCCCTGATTGGCTGTAGAGTCATAATTAATGTGGGAGCACTAAATTCATCTCATCCCTCCCCTCTGAGAGAGCTCGGCCAATCAGCTCTCTCTAGACCTCCGGGTGCGAGAGGCTACAGCATCACCCGGGAATCGAACTCGCGATCTCCGGATGATAGGGCGAGCACTTTACCACTACCAAAAGTAGTACATATATGAGAGACACTTGTTTTCCTACATCAATCACCCATAATGGTATACTTTTTTTTTCTTTTAATAATATTGATGCAGTTTTTTTTTCCTGCGTCATAAAAACCCAAAGAGTTCAAAGTGATTCTTGATCTTTACCTATACCACTTACAGTATGTCACTTTAAAAGTATCACAATAACAATGCCAGTTCTTGTGTTTTTGCTGTACACTGAAGGCGTTTGATTTTGTGATCCAAAGTTGAACATAAGAGGAGTCAGTCAAGCACGATGGAGGTAGTATCATGCCTTGGGCTTGCATGGCTGCTTCTGGAACAGGCTCACTAATCTTTATCGACGGTGCAACTAAAAGTGGCAGCAGCAGGATGAATTCAGACGTCTACAGAAACCTTCGGTGCACCAGTTTACAAAGACCTACATACAGTCTAATTGGGAGGAACTTCATCGTGCAGCGGAACAATTACTCGAAACACATCGTCAATACAACAAAGGGGGAAGACGTGGCAGGCTTTAGATTGGCCAGGTCAATTAAAAGACCAACTAATCATGCATTTCACCTTCTGTAGAGGAGACTGAAAAGAGAACCGGCCAGAAAGAAATAATAACTGAAGGAAACTTGGAAAAGCATCACGTTGAATGTTACTTTAGTTTGATGATTATCTCTTCGCATATCTTAACTTTTCTGATATATATTGTCTCTTATTCATCTTTTGATCTTAAACCCAAATGTCTTCAGGGTACGGCAGAAAAAAAGAAAAGCGTTGGCCTTGATGTTCCAGTACTTTAGGAGGAGACTGTACTATAAGTCATCATTACCAAGACTAAGTATGCAGTTGGAAGAAAAGTGACCAATTCTCTGTGATGTGAGGTCCAGAAACTCTGTCCTACATACCAAGACTGCTGGGAATGTTTGCTTTTTTCTGTCTCTTACCTCCTGCCTCCATTAGTCACTACATCATCGTCCTTCCCTCCCTCTCTGTCTGCCAGAACAGCCTACAGGATAAACAATAGCAAGACTGTGCACAGTCCTATACAGGGTGTGTTCTGGAAGACCAAGTCTCAGTGTGTCAGTATTTCCAAGCCACAGACTGCCTACCCTAGAAAGTTGCCGTCCTGTGAATACAGTGTTAACTCTGACAGGGGAACATTGACGGGACTAAAATTTAAATGCCAAAACAGCTAGGATCCTCGCCCCGTTCCACTTCTGGACCCCTGGACCTTCGACATTTGGGGTGTAATGAAGTGTTTTAAATTGGGTTGCTGTGCCGCTTTGATTTATTGTGCTACCGTCTTTTTTTCACTGTCATCAGAGTTGAAACTTTTTATTATGTTGTGAACTTTAAAACCTTTACGTTGAGAAACGAAATGGGATGGGGCCCAGAGAGGGCTGTGCTCGACACACCTAGAGTTATTCTAGCTTTAATTATACATGGTAGGGTCATATAGTTAAGTTAGTGCTAGCTTTTAGAGCTGCTGGGAAAATAGCGGGCAAAGAGCAGCACTCGTGAAACTGCTTGCTGTTAAATACCTAGTTCTGGATCAGAATGAAAAATAACACTGAAGTCCAAGAGGAAATTAAAGAAATGGAGTGAGTGCGACCAGTTTTTATTTTCTTGATATCACTTATCATTGTTTTTCTTTTCATTACAACATTGATTTATTTATTATAGCCTTAAAACATTAACAAAACACTTTTTGTTCAAATTTTCTTCCCTGATTTGGTCATACAGTACCACTCATTTCCATCCACCAGTTAGCGAAAGAGAGGTTGAAGAGCTGCTTCCTTCAAGATGCATGAAGCCAACCAACCAACCAACCCAATCTTTTACAACTGTTTAACTGGGCAGCATAACACACTATGAGGAAGTGCTGTTTGTTTTCTATTGCATACATGAGCTCACAGATCCCGACAGCTGGCTAGTGTCTCTGTAAGTAGTGTTTCAAGATGTACAGGTACTGAAAAAAAGCAGTGGTTGAGTTCGTCTGTACCACTTTATCCTGTATTCAGGGTTGCAGGGGGCCTAGAGCCTGTCCAAGGAAACTTAGGGCACAAGGCGAGGGTACACCCTGGATGGGTTGCCAGTCCATTGCAGGGCAAACACACATACACACACTCATTCACACATTACAGGCAATTTGGGGAACACCAATTAGCCTAATCTGCATGTCTTTAGACGGTGAGAGGAAACCCATCAAGCACAGGGAGAACATGCAAACTCCATACACACAGAGGCGGGAATCGAACTCAAGCCCTGGAGGTGCAAGGCGACAGTGCTAACCACTAAGCCATAAAGCAACCACTTTTTTGATAAAAAAAAAAGCTATCCTTTTTTATTGCAAATGGATATTAGTTTCAAAACTGACTGTGCTTATGCGCACACAGTTTTAAATGCATGCACGTTTTGTGACAAATGATTTCACTCCCCAGTTATTTCCATAAAAGTAATAGATCTATGTACATTCATACATAGTGTGCATGTTTGAGTAGTGCTGATAGTGCCATCCAGAGTCTTGCTGGAGAGACTGTCACCTTACCTGCGGAAAGAATTTTCAATCATTCATATGCCCCAAGCTAGCCAACAAGGCGTCACAACATCCCCTGTACCATGACAGAAATGAACTATTGCATACTGTTGTACAGCAAGTGATATTATACAAGCAGATTCGGTCACTACCCATTTAATATTTCACATATACAGTATGTATAAAGACAGCACCGGAACTCTTATTTTCTTTTTAGCCTACACCATGGCATAACCGAGTCCTAGATGACCATGTAGATAATCAGTCTATTCTGCATGTTTTCTATGTATGATATACCACAACTTAAAAGGGGTGTTCAAGACAATCCAGGACTTTGATTGTGCAGAAAAACAGAACACGGTTATGAGAGTAAAAACTACCTCTATTTCTCTATACAGTATATAACCCCCTGCTACACTAACGCTCTTATCCCAGTGTTTCATCAGTGCTTGGATACCATGTTTTCTCAGTACGCTGGAGCCATGATCGAACTGCCTGCTTTACATCTGAAACTCTGGCCTCCCAGGAATTTCTTTAATAGCCAAAACATGTGGAAATGGCTTGCAGCGAGGTCAGGACAGGGAGGATGGATGTGGCAATAACTCCCAAGTACCAGTGGTGTTTGTCAATGATTGTGGGTACAGTTCCCACAGATGGATGCTTCTCTTCTTCAAAGTCTTCAAAGGCTTTCTACTCGATGAATGTTCACCGGAGCGACTGCAGTGGGATCGTCATTCACCGACATACAGCCTTCTTTAAAATATTTGCTCCGTCCAGATGTTTTACTGCGGCTAATTGCTTCTCATCACCGCACTGTGCATGAAGTCTTCTGTAAATGTTAATCGTTTTCACGCCTTCATTCATCAGAAATTTCATCAGAAACTCCCGGTTTGACTCGAATGCCCCTTGTATTTAAACCCACTACCATGAAAATTTTATCACCATAAATATTCTAATATTCTAATGCTTTTTTTCCACTACAGAAGTCTAGTACCTCTGGCTTAGAGAGAAAGAAGCAAAGAGTATCGGAATTCATGACGGTATCAGTATTAAAGCAAAAGTTTTGGCACTGTGACAGTGCTACAGGGGAGAGAAACCATGAGATTCCTCCAACTCAGACAGCACGGCCAAATCCGTTCTTTCGGCTCCCGATCCTGTTTGGCTGCGGCGTTTGTCCGAATTTAAAGTGTCTATCTCCAGACCGCAGAGCCAATGCTTTTCATCTGTGCTGCTTAGGAGTCATGGCTAAATAATTTTAATGGTTTGACTCATTTTCTGTCTGGCTTTCTGTCTGGAAACTGAATGTTTTTGCTTCTCGGGGTATTGAAAGATTTTGGGTAGAGTTAGTAGAGGCCTGACATGACCTTTAGACACTTCATTGTGATCTTTTATACAGTTGACTACTACATATTATGAGTGCGTATTCCTGCTTCAGAGAAAATGGGACATCGATATTTAGACGTCTTCCATAGCAATGAACAAATGTGGACATGTAGCAGAAATTATAATATGTTGTCAGGGTTTTGGAGACTGATGATCAACACACATCTTTGTATATATACTGTATATAACAGACAATATAGAAGCATGCCCGAAATGTGAATTGGGTCCAAGCAATCATGTGACATGATCCAGTGTGGCACAGTGGCTGATGGGAATGCATTTTTTTTTCTCTCCCAAACACAACATGTTTTTGTAAATAGAACAATAGAACAACAAAATTCTGTCTGTGTGATTAGAATTAATACTAGCAGCACCAGCACAAAGCGAATTCCTGTAACCAGTTTGGAGCCAAAGATTCAGTGTTGTTTAGTGGTGGCATACGGTGGTGAAATAGGATATGCATATACATGATCCAGTACTGTGCACATTCTGATCTCAGTGTTAGCTTTGACGAGTGGGAGGAAATGCCTCCTGCACTTGGACTAATAGGAACAGAGAAGCATGGAGGTGGAGAGAAAAATGTGAAATGACATTTAATTAATAGTACCTATAAAAGAAATACATGTTGTATCATGCTTTGCTGGTGCATAGTCTGGTGCTGCATGCTGTTTTTTTGGCAGATACACGGAGCTTTGAGCATGTGTGATGATGTATTCAGTCTATTTTTACATTTCATACAGGTCATTTGTTAAACGGGTAGGGATACTGTAGATCGGTGGGTAAGGTGTTGGACTAATGATCAGAAGGTCCCAGGTTCAAAACCCAGCACCACCAAGTTGTCACTGTTGGGCCCCTGATCAAGGCCCTTAACGCTCGACTGCTCAGATGTATAATGAGATAAAATGTAAGTCGCTCTGGATGAGGGCGTCTGCCAAACGCCATTAATGTCTGTGACTGGTTCTTTTCTCCGTAAGCGGTCATGAATGCTGCTAAAAAAGAACATGTGTCTAAGAATCCTAAGGATTTGAATATAGCCCACTTTTAATCTGTATTTGTGTTCACCAGCTGGTATGATTGATAGATATAAAGGTTTTAGAAGTACTGTAGAGTACAATGGAGTAAAATGAACACAAGTGAAGGGAAAGGCGTCTTTATTTAAAAGAAGACAACTGTTCGCAAACATAGTGCAAATAAGTAATTACAGTACGTAACTACATAAAACACACGCCAGACCCATGACTAAGGCAAGGTCAAGAACGGGAACAGAATCAAGAGTTAAAACTGGGGGGAAAAAACGCTTTGTTTTGTGGTAAAATGAGAAAACTGAAAAAAAAACAAAAAAAAAACCTGTCAATCATTATAACGTGAGTTTAGGCAGCCGAAAACCAAACAGAGGTGGAGACAAGACCCGGATAACAACGAATACAAATGGCACATCTAAACAAACAATAACAGAACATGGGAGTCTCTTGCGCTGTGCTGTCAAGTTTAATCCGCCCCGAGCTCTGCAGCATGCAGCGCTCAGCACGAGGGCTGAAAGCAGTGACACTCAGTAATGATGATATTAACAAAATCATAATCTGAGTCCACAGCGGGGGTCAAAACACGAGCAGTCAGAGTTAAATGGGATAATCCATAATCAACATTGTATATTGAAATTAAGGCAAAAGTCATAAAGCAGAAATGAATCAGGAGTGAAGAAAGCTTCATCCTGAAATAGTTGATATGAAAATGCATGGTAGGACTTCACAGTGAACAATGACACATTTACATTTAGCAGACGCCCTTATCCAGAGCGACTTACATTTTTATCTCATTATACTGTACAGATCCTCATCAAATAATCATCTTAAAGCATGTTATTCAGTTACTACATAGAAACTAATAGGAACAATATGTAGCGTCCTGGAAGTTAAACAGGCTTAAAGAAATAGTTTTTGCAAAAGATACACTGAAAAAAAATTGATCTGTCATATTTAATCTACTGTACGTGAGAGATTTTTTTTATATATATATCTTATTTATGAGTCATTTGTGCTAGTGATCTCAGATTCAACACCTTTGTCTCCAAAACAGCACACTACCACCTCCATACAATTCAAAGATCAGCGAGTGACATTTTCTCCATTTGCGAACGCTGACACGCTTTCATCTCATCTAGACTCCCCTCGTCATTTGTCCTGCGGCAGTTTTATAGCAGAAACTATCCTACTCACGACGAGTTCCTCAATCGCTTTGCTGGTGATCTGTATCTTTTGGAAGTGATTTTAGATTGCGGTATTAATTATTAAATGTCTTCACGGTCCTGAACATCGGTGAAATGATATGTTAGATAAGCACCAACTCCATCACTCACATCATTAAACAGCAATATGCAGGACATTTATTCAAAAAGCAGTGCGTCAGCATTCAGCTCTCATAGCCCCGAGTTAAAGTGCTCTCTCTCTCTCTCTCTCTCTCTCTCTCTCTCTGTCTCTGTCTCTCTGCCTGGAACATGCGAGAGATAATGTCATGCTAAGCACTTACATAGACAATCACAAGATATACGTGCTTAATAATGTTTTAAACTTTTTTTAATGACTCAATTTTATTAAAGTCTTGATTTTATTGCGTTTTTATTTAACTGCCAGTTGGCCACATTTATTTTAATATTATATTATTTGAATTCCATAAAAAAAAATTTCGATTTATCAAGGGTTTATCAGTCTGTTTTTAATTGAGGACACGGTACATGTACATTAAGAATGTGCAAATGAATTCATCTCATTTAAATGCTCTACAGTATTCTGATAATGATTAGACTCTTGCTCTCCATGAGTCAATTTTTCTGTTTAAAATATGTCCTACATTTTTTTTTATCCGACCCCAAAGTTTAAGTTGATGTCATATAACTTAAGGAATTTGTCCAGCATGTTATTTAAATGTGTAAGCCATGTGTTTTAAATAATTCATCCCACTCTGGTTATTTTCGCACACATTTGTAAATGTGTGTTTTTTTTTTTAAAAACAACAATATAAATATGACAGGTCAGGGGTGGAGACATGAAAACCGAAAATTCAATTCAATTCACTCACTCACTCATCTTCTATACTGCTTTATCCTGCATTTAGGGTCACAGGGAAATGGAGCCTATCCCAGGAGACTTAGGGCACGAAGCAGGGTACACCCTGGACAGGGTGTCAATCCATCGCAGGGCACACACACACACTCACACGCTCATTCACACACTACGGGCAATTTTGGGAACGCCAATTAGCCTAACCTGCATATCTTTGGACTGTGGGAGGAAACCGGAGTACCCGGAGGAAACCCACCAAGCACGGGGAGAACATGCAAACTCCATGCACACAGAGACAGGAATCGAGCCTGGCCGGGAATCGAACACGGACCCTGGAGGTGCAAGATGACAGTGCTAACTCCTACACCAATTCAATTCAATTCGATTCAATTCAAATCTGTATGAAATGTGAGAAAATATGTATGAATTAAAATGAACCCAAAACAAACCTAAGCACAAAGTGTAGGTAATTGTCATGACAATTATTCACTGTTGTAATAATTGGTTGTATTTGTAAAATGAAATTAGCAGGCCCAAAAAACAAGACACTTTAATATTTAATTGAAAATCCCAACATTTATTCCAGTCCAGAGTCGCATTAATTTATCTCCATGACCCCCTAACAACTTCTCCAGCACATCCCAAATATCCTCAAAGGGACTAATTTCTGGACGCCAATCCATGTTTCAGGCAACCTGAAGGACAATTTGAGTCGGATAAATCCTGGAATCGTCATCTTGGAACATGCCCTGCGCCATCAGCAAACAAAAAAAATCAAATTTATGAAAAGACCTGGTCATTCAGTATATTCAGGTCGTCAGCTGTTTTTGGTCACAATACAAGCAACCCCATAACATAACACCCCTTACAGGCTTTTATTGTAAGCACTAGGCATGATGGCACTCGTTTGACCATATGAACTTTTTTTCCAATGCTCCCTAGCAAACTGAAGGCTTTTTTCTGATTATTCTCACTGAGTTGTTTTCAAGACTTTGTCTCGGTAGAGTTAGTGTAATATCAGAGGAACAAAACAATACAAGTAGTATAAACTGCACAGTGGAAATGTAATGTAAATAATTGAAGGACTGCGACTGCGTGAATGTGAGCAGTACAAACTGCTACAGACATTAACAACAATGTACGCAGCTGTGGAAAGAAAGACATTTACAGTAAGCACGGGCTAATTTCTAAAATTTGCTAATGATCATGTTTATATACACGTACTAATTAATAGACAAAAACAACAAACTACTGCTTTAGATATGCAGTACAGTCTTTGCTAGAAATGCATATATGCCATTTTTTGAGGCCGATTTTGGCCGACTGTACTCTACTTTACCACACGGCTGGGTGTGTAGTCACATTACTCTGCACTGTCCAGTTTGCAGCATGGAAGCAATATGGAAGAGAAATTTTAAGCTGTACAGAGAATAAGAATTCTCTATTATGGTTAACCTGTTCAGGGTCACTGAATGCCTGGAGACTCTCCCAGGGGACTCGGGGCACTATGCAGGGTACACCCTGGACAGGGCACCAATCCATCACTAGGCACAAAAGCATACATGCACACACTCTTTGGAATTTGGAAATGTCAAATAGCCTACTCTACATGTTTTTGTGTGGAGGAAACTGGATTACCTGGAGGAAATGCACCAAGCACAGGGAGAACATGCACACTCCACACACACAGATCGAACCCTTGACCCTGAAGGTGTAAGGCCACAGTGCTAACCAGTACACAACCGGAGGAGAACTCTTTTATTAGAAAAAAATATGGCAGCTTTAATAGTTGAGCATATTTACAATACGAATCTTGTCAGTGAACTATGAAGGATAGATAGATAGATAGATAGATAGATAGATAGATAGATGTTCATTGATCATAATCTATGTTAAATGTAAAATGTTCAGCTAATAATGATATTGATTTGAAATCGTATCACCCAGCAGTAGGAAGGCGGAAGAGAATGACTTGCTTCCTCCGAGGCATGAGCTTGTTGAATTGCTGCACATGCACTGGTAGGAGGCGGGAATAAAGTGCTCAGGCGCATATGATTGGCTAGTGCCAATATGATTGAGTGCAACCCTCCCCACTGAGAGCTTCTGGCTATAGATGGGTGCGACAGAATTTGAACTCAACATCTTTGAGCGTAGAGCGTACACGTTTCTGTTTCACCACTTGGGAGCATTTGAATCGGTTAGATATCCAAGACTCATCGGCCAATCACCAGTCATGGAAAATCAAGCTGAAACCGGTCACAGGCCATTTGATCGGTGTATCTTACGTCTTTGATATAGCACAGTCAGGCCACATTTATATTCCTTTACACTGACTGTTTTCTATATAGCTTATGCTCCAGTTGGTTTACATTTTTTTCTGTTTCAGCCCCTGAACACCTGAGCTAGGTGATAACTGTTGTAGAATACCGATTATTCTGCCGCACCAGTGTGTTTGGAGCAGAAACTCAATCTAAATGTGAGCTAGCCAGGTTTTTTTGAAAACTGCATTGAGAAAACAAGGTGTAGAAAAGCTGCCGAAGTCAAATATAGTCAGTGTTTCAGTGTCCTGTTGTTTCAGGGGGTTTTCACTGCCATGGTGACCTCTGGCTTGTTCTTTGGGGACATGTACTGTCATGTTCAAAAATTAGTACCCCTGCTTTTAATTCTATGTGTTTTTTGAGTAAAAACATAATAAGAATCATCTGATTATAGTGGACTTTGACTTGGCCATTCCAAAACATTGATTATTTTCTTTTTCAGCTATTCTGAGGAGGATTTACTAATGTGCTTCAAATCATTGTCCTGTTGCATGACCTAATTTAGACCAAGCTTTACCTGTTGGACAGATGACCTCACATTTGCCTCTAGAATACTCTGGTATACATAGGAGTCCACGGTTGACTCAAGGTGCCCAGGTCCTGTGGCTGCAAAACAAGCCCAAATCATCACTTTTTCCATCTCCGTGCTTGACGGCGGGTATGAAGTGTTTCTGCTGAAATGCTGCTTGGTTTTCGCCAGACTCTATTCTAGGCATTCTAGGCATGCTCTAGCAAATCTCAGTCATGTTTTCATGTTCATTTCAGACAGAAGAAGCTTTCTCACAGCAACCGATTCAAACAAACTCTACTTGTTCAGTCTTCTTCTAATTGTTCTGTCATGAACTTTAACTTTTACCATGCTTAGTGAGGCCTGTAGGGTCTGAGATGCAGATCTTGTTTTTTTTCTCTGAGCATTACATCGTCTGATCTTGGGGTGAAGGTGCTGGGACGTTCACTCCTCGGAAGCTTGGTAAATGTCACTTGTGAAAAAAAGTCTTTCTCACTGTAGAATGTTGAACTTGTTTGGAAATGGTTTTATATCCTTTTTCAGATTGATTGTCAGTTTCTCATAGTGGTTTTGACATCCAGCTGCTGGTTTGTACAGTAATTGGCCGTTCAGAATCAAATCACACATTTATCCTGACAAAAGTCTAAATGTTCTGGACTACAAAGCCAACCTGTTTGAGGATAAATGTATCGTCTGATCAAAAGTCGGACCAGAAGTGAGCGAATCCTCTTGTCCTTCTTGTAAATCAAATGCAGCTCAGATCGGTGGATTTCTGTGCTGACTCGGTAATCCTGTTCTTTGTGCTGCTTAACCTGCGCCTGAGAAATGCTGGAACAAAGCAGCTGAGTTAGAGTTCAGTGGCCCCAGATCGATCCTTCTTTCTCGTTCTTCATCACTCCATCTGTCTACCATCCACTTTCCAGCCCCCGCCTCTTCCAGTTGCCATAGAAACTCTTGCGGTTCAGGGTTTTCGATTCGGTATTTGGTTGAGCTAAAGTGTGCCACATTAAATGTCAAATAGACTGCCCCAGTTTAGCAGGGAAAGTTTCATTGTCGAAACAATTCTCTCAGTTGTGAAACTCCAGCTAGATTCCGACATTCACTAATCGAATAGAAATGTTGGAACGAGTTCCTGGTGGGAATTCAATAGTCATGGCTTGCCTTAATTCAAGTTTCCACACCCTGGATGGATGTAGTTGGTGAATTAGCACTAGCATATGAAATCAACTAACATCGTTATTGTTATTATTTTCAAGCAGTTCATTTTTTGGTTTGCTATGACAAATATGAAAACCTTGCCAGTGGAAAATTCAGTTACACAGCATGAGTCATGGATCACCCAGCAGGGACGAGAAAGCATGAACATGGAGAATGTGGCAGAATCCAGATGTGGAAACAGCCCTTGTGGAGAACATTCACCCACACCCATACAGGCACCTCCTATTACTAATCGTAAGGCCATTTAGGGAGAAATCTCACAGAGCGAGAGAGAGAGAGAGAGAGAGAGAGAGAGAGCGAAGGATAAAGTGTGAGGACGCTGAAGACAGTTAATGCTTAGTGTGACTTTAAACATCTACATTCTGCTACACTTTTATGTGCATTTTTATTCTGCACAGTTTAAGGGCAACTACATGATTAAATAAGATTCCATCTACAGAGGCAAGGCTCAGTAACAATGCTCTAACAGGAGGGCTGGACACAGGAAACGTTTGAGAAAAGTGGAGAGGCACGGATTAGGGTGCAGTGTGTGTGTGTGTGTGTGTGTGTGTGTGTGTGTGTGTGTGCCTATGTGTGTTGTAGTAACCTCTTTACTTCAGACTAAACTTGGCACCAGCCGATTGGCCAGTCTGCTGCTCACATGACCAGTACAGTGTGCAGTGAAGTGGGGGTCGTTTGTTCTTAAGAGGGAGAGAGAGAGAGAGAGAGAGAGAGAGAGAAAAACTTTTGTATAGGCTTAAAGTAGATTCAGTGCCACTGGTCGAAGTGTAACGAAACAAAAACTATGCATGGAAGTTAGCCTCACCTCAGTAGACAATGAGAAATGGGTAGAAAGAAAGACAGAAGGATGGAGAGGAAGACGTTGGGAAAGAAAAAGGGGTATTGACTTTTTGCGCTGGCTTGCCAATAAAGTCTGAGAATAATGTACAGAAAGGGTTTTCCCATTTGAAGAAAAAGAAAGGAAGAAAGGGTTTTTGTCTTTTGGTGCAGACATGAGGTAGATTGTGGTGCAGAAATATGTGCAAGAGCTGAAAAATAAATTACACAATGATGAAAAGAAATGAAATAGTCTGATAGTGCATTATGCAGTGAGGTTCGGGCACCTCAGGGAAGAAAGAGAGAGATATGTAGAAATTATAAAAGAAGAATAATAAGAACTGAAGAAACGTGTAGTTTTCTGTACAAACAAGTATACATAAAAGCAAGAAAAAAGAATGCAAGAAAGAAAGTGAGAAAAGTGTTTTCAGTTAAAATTGATTGTGGAACAGAAATGTATGTGAGAGATGAGCCAAATAATGTTTAAAAATGACAGAATTAAATGAGATAGACTGATGGTACATTAAAGGGATGAAGGAAGAAAGGGAAGGATATATTCAGGCTTGTAACTGAAGTCAATAAGAAATGAAATTGTCTGATGCTCGGTACATTATACTGCGAGGGCTGGGCCACCTCAGGGAAGAAACAGTGATAGGAAATAAGATAGAATATTAAATTGACAGACGAAAAAAGAGAGCTATAAAAAAATGTGTGGGGGGGGACCATAAATCATAAAAGAAAAAAAAAAGCAAGGATAGAAAAGCAAGTAAGGATGGAAAGATGGATGGAGGGAGGGAGGTTTAGTACAGTTAGAGCGCACAGTCAGTACATTCAGATCTCACTGTATGAAGCTGAAGCCAGTGTTGTACTGTTGCACAGTAATCATAGACATTTATGTAAATAAGAAGAAGAATCGCAGTTCGACAGATGGACAAAGCAGCAAGAAAGTCCAGGCGCAGCCACATATTGTATTCCTGAGCTAAATGTCCAGAAGCAACTAAATACAAGTGCACGAGCGAGCAGATGTTTCCTGAGGTAGTGATAAAAACCTGACATGAAAGCTACTTCTTTCTCTTTTTTCCCCTCAGCTTTCCTTTCAGCTGTTTCAGGAGTTTTAGCTGCATTCTTGTATTACTTAATAATGTTTCTTGCTTGGGCTTGACCTACATTTTGGTTTCCCTGCTTTCATTCAGGACAACAACAGCACAAAGATTCTGTATTGTTTTCTTCAAAAAATGGCCGCTTGGATGAGCTTTTTAAATGAGTATTATCTAGGATTATGTACACTCGGCAACAATGTGTCTGTAAAGTTTGAATCGGTGGAGTTGAATAAGATTATCATCATCGTGGTCTATGGGCGCTGTGCTCGTTGGTGTCGTCAGCTCCGTGTATTATTTCTTTTCATTCGTTTTTTTGTTCTGTAACTTGTGACTCAAATCCTTTATACTGTTCCCGTACCAATCTCTAACATCATTCAGCCAATCCATGCATGGGCTCCCTTTCCAAGTTGACACATCTGTCATTCCACCAATTTTTATCAATCGATTGTCATTCGTTTTAAGGTCAGGACCAAACAAATTATGGTTTAGTCTGTCACACTCTGTGCTAAAGTCTGTGTTTGTCTAATCTCCTTATTTTATCATTTGATATCTAATTATTGAATAAGATCATAATACATGTTTTTGACCATCTTGGGACCTGTACATTAACCATGACCCGTATACAAAGTGCGGTTTCCTGAACTGGTGCTGGAGGAATTTCAAGTTCATTCAAAGGATCAGCTGCTTGAAATCTGAGTTATAAATCTATAACAATGCAACGTTTGATTCTTAATAACGGGAAAGTTCACAACTGCGGTCTCAGTTTTTTTTTCGATTCTTTTTTTTTTTTTTTTTTTTTAAATAAAACATTGATTTTATTTGTAAAGTCAATCAGTTTAACAATGCAAAGATTTATACAGATCATACCAGGGTGTATTTTGGTTTTGCTGTTTTTTGTTCACTTAGTTTCCTGTGATTTGTTTTTGCTCACAGGAGAATTATCTGGCTGCACTGGGCACTTACTGATAGAGACTGAGAGATTGGGGCAGAGTGACAGGACAATGAGTCTCATTGAACCAGGAGGCACTTTTCTACATGTTTTTTTTTTATTATTTTTTTTATTACTAGCAGTAAATCGGAAAAAAGACAAGAATTACACTTTTAAAATAAAAGCTTTTCATCACTTGCATTTGGAATGAGGAAAGAAAAGAAAAGGAGCCATTATTTTATACAAAATGCATCAAATCTGATAGCTGGTACGGTGTGCAAAGAAGCAGGGAGGCTACTACCTCTAGAGAGAGAAAGAGATTTAGCAATCAAGCAGATGGAAAGAAGAAAAAGTGAGCTTTGACTATGGTACAGACTTGAAGTAGACACTGAAGCAGAGATGTACTGTATGCGAAAAGGTCCACCACGAGTTCAAGTTCTGAAAAGGTTTCGTACTTATTTTCCAACACAATATTAATGAGAATGTAGTGACAGGGAAGCAATAAAACCATCAACCACCAATCTGAAGTGAGGCCAAGGCCTGGGAAGGCAAAATCCAGACACATACTTTGTGTAATTTTTATGTAGAGGAAAAAGATTTTTTTCTTGATGGATCAGTGCTGCCCTCTACAGTAGACTGCTCTAGGCCTAATGACACGGGCATCATTAAAGCATCATTTCCCAAAACTCTCACAGCTGGTTTGTCATCTAGTGAAAGAGTGCTCAGAACGATACTCCCTCCATCATAGTACATATTACAGTAATGGTTGTGCTCATAATGATTGGGGAATTTTTGTGCAGAAGGGTGGAAATAATTAGCGTGTTTGTCTGGCAACAAGTCTAGAACTAGAGCCGAGTGTGTATGAAACATAGACACACGTGGAGGCGAAGGTGGCAAGATTTATAGTTTAGCCGCAGGATATACACCTTTTGACGCTTTACAAAAGTGATAGACCTGAAAACTTTGGTCATAAAATACACAGCATTTAGATGGAACACCAGCCAACAATGACAAGTTACAGATCTGAAGGACATGCATTTGCTTCTGCTGGGTAAACCTTGACGTGTGGATTTATGTGCCCCTAGGAGACAAGTGGGTCGGACAGTGGTGTTTTTAGACAAGATTTTGGTTGGGATAAAAGTAACGATTACAACGTCTCCCAGTTTTTTACTGTTGTTGGCCACTTGGAAATGCGTAGGATTTGCATTTATTAATTTGCCGAACGCCTACATCCAGAGCGACTGAGCTATGAGAGATGGGAGCTAACAGTGACAGCTTGGGATTACAGTGCTGGGATTTGAACTCAGAAACTTCCAGTCAGTAGTACAGATCCCTAACTGCTGAGCCAACACTGCCCCATTAGCAAGGTTGGCAGCTCTTGTTAGAAATGTTGTCAGCTCTGGGAAAAATAGGAGGAGTCTCTCTCTCTCTCTCTCTCTCTCTGGATGGTTTCTCTTGCAAGAAGTGAAGCTCTACTCTAAAATGCAGGAAATGAAACTTGGGATCTCTAATTTGATGTTAACATCCTGTCTTGCTGTTTTACACGAACTACTAAACATAAGAGAAGGTGAGAATAAAAGCAAACAAAGTCCAAAACTAATAGTGTTTTTAGTGATTTTACAGAAACGTGTGCTTAATACAGTCACAGCTGCATGAACACAGCCAGTGGTAATTGTTAGTGGAAATAAAAAAAAAATAGATGCTTGAACTGTACAGTACATCTTTGGCAGAATAACCAATATTTTTTTTCTGCACTATATATGAGGGCAGGCGTTTAGAGCATTGTGACCCATAATGTTCTGCAAACCAAGTGAAGAGGAAGAAACCTTTGGATATGTCCCAAGTCAAAGGCAGCAGATTTAAAACAGTCAGTACGTTTACACGCACTGTGACGTTAAGGTATGGTTATAGCCATTTAATTGGACTGCTGTCCTTGTTCCAGTACACAAACATGGAAGGGAGATCGATTTATTGACCGGAGTACGTCTGACCCCGCTACAGTACAGTAGGTGGTGATGTGCCCCCTTTCAGCTTGTTAGTATTATAGTCCCTTTGACTATTATATCATGTCGAGCGGTGGAAACATGGACATCTTTACAGTGCTGTACATTTTATGCATTTACTTTTGGTGCAAATGGTTATGGTGATATCTAAAGGCACAGCATTCGTTCGTGGCTTCTTCTGCTGTTACACATTTGGCGCATGGAGCATGTGCAGAGCGCCTTGGCCGATTTCTGTGCCTGATTGAGATATACTGTACATTCAGCACTAGCTCAGCTCCCAACCATATTATGTGGGTGTGCTAGTCCATGCTAGTTTGAAAATCACCCCCCTCCTTAAATAAAATCTCATTCCCAACCGTGTTTGACTGATGGCACTTAGTTAGTCTGCCAAATACCTAAATGTAAATGTAAATCCAATGTAAATGTACTGAGTGAAACTGTGCTGTGGCATCTAGCACCTCTTAAATTTTATGTTGGCAGAGATGTGACTGTATGTGTCTACTCCATCAGGGGTCTGCACTAATTTTAGCTTTGCTAATATGCCCCAGCTTATCCCACATGGTACTAGGGCAAGTACAGCACAAAGGCATTTTCCTGATGCCCAATACAGTGTGTATCATAATATTCAGGTTTGCTATCAAAGTGCTAAACAAGTATTTCTAAATAATAATGTAAAGGTAAAAGCAAAATTGTCTAAATGTTTGTATTTAAACAAGTATTTGACCGAGTTATCAGTCTTCTGTACTCTATATTTTATTATAGGAGGCATAGGAGGTCTTAGTGGTTAGCACTGTCGCCTTACACCTCCCGGATACGGGTTCGAATCCCAGTCTGTGTGCATGTTCTCCTCGTGCTTAGTGGGTTTCCTCCAGGTGCTCAGGTTTCCTCCTACCATCCAAAGACATGCAGATTAGGCTAATGGTCTAATTAGTCTTACCAGGGTCGTAAAATGGGAATAAATACAATGGTAATTACCTTTGGAGTCAACGGTTCCTAGATACTGTAGGTGGATGGATACTCCGTTATAAGTGTGTTGTGTCATAGTTCACCATATCTGTAGTGTAAGGAAGAAAACTCTTTGACATTGGCTGTTTCAGGAAAATTATGAGTGACTGGTGGTTCTGCTTCGTTAATACCCTGAACTTGATTATCTTCAAGTAACAGCATGCCTTGAAAAGTTCTATTCCTCCAAAACAGCAGCAACATCGTACTTCAGTTCACAGCTAGGTTTATTGTCCATGAAACAAGGTTCTGTTCCTACTTAAGTTATAGCAACTATTAAAGCTGGTTTCCTCACTAGCCATCCCTTTTCTCTCCTTCCTGAGTAGGTTACAGAGAAATAGACTCGTAACCCTTTAGAGGGTTAAGACTTAACCCTTAACCCTCCTTTTATAAACGGTAACTAAGCTTGATTAATGTAATATTTTTTAATCATTTTTCATTTATGTCATGTTGATTTTTATTTGACACTTCCTTGTGAATGAATCGAGCATGTTATAAGGCATATAATAATCATTAATTAATGATGCACAATACATCACATTGGAAAGCTTTACATAAGAGAATGTATTATTATTGGTGAAATACAGAAGTAATAATATGGATGTTGATGTGTGTGTGTGTGTGTGTGTGTGTGTGTGTGTGTGTGTGTGTGTGTGAAAGAGTATGTAAGAGTGTGTGTCTACTTTCTGATATTTCTTCGCTGCAAATTATTAATAAAGAAAGTACAGGTTTTTTGCTGTGGCAGCACTATCCTAACCCTCACTTACTGTACATCGGTGTGATTCCTGCTTCACTAGTTGCAGTGCTCCAGTCGAAGGCTTGCCTATACCGTGTGTGTGCGTCGAGCACAGTCCCCCCACACACCCCCCCAGAGGGGTGCCATTTGTTACAGAGCAGGAGGGAAGTGCTTTATACCCCAAGTGCCCTTCTTTTCAAGGAGAACATCCTGTTGTCAGGGTAACAAGAGGCAGGCGACCTGATGGGAGTTTGTGGGAAGCGAATAGAGTTCTGCCATTTATAGAGAGTGATATTTATTCTCCCTCCTGAGAGAGTGTGTGTGTGTGTGTGTGTGTGTGTGTTTATGTATTCGTACGTGTGTGGGTTTCCTGCGCTTTTGAAACGACTGGCTTTTTTCGATTTTCATCAAACCATCATTTGCAGCTTTGCTATAAAGACCGAACATTTTGTTTCAAGATGAGATGATCAGTGAAATGTTCATGTGCATTAAGAGCTGTATGTAAGTCTGTATCACTCCTTCATTTAGAGTGGTTTATTGTATGGCTGCATACATCGTAATCATTGATGTACAAAGACTAGGTTTGGAGTAGGTTTTGTGCTTCTTATCAAGAGAACGATGAAGGTGAGGATGCAGATGCAGTCAGAAACATACTGTAGTTACCCAATAAAACAAACAATCCACTGTATGCACAGGACTAGGAACTAGGATAAACACTTAGTATTAGCGTGAGACAGACAAACTCTACAGGAACTTCCAGAGACAGCGATAATGAACGTAACAGCAAACACAAGACAAATGAAAATGAAACACAGGAGACTTGAACGGCATTACCAATTACGAGCAAATTAAAAGCGTATGATATTCAATTCAATTCCCTTTTATTTATATAGTGCTTTTAATAATGGGCCCTGTCACAAAGCAGCTTTACGGAATTTTAAAAATGATAAAAAATGAGCTTGAAATGTGGTGGAGTGGTTAGCACTGTCGCCTTGCACCTCCAGGGTCTGAGTTCGATTCCCGTCTCTGTGTGCATGGAGTTTGCATGTTCGCCCTGTGCTTGGTGGGTTTCCTCCGGGTACTCCGGTTTCCTTCCACAGTCCAAAGACCTGCAGATTAGGCTAATTAACATTCCCAGATTGCCCGTAGTGTGTGAGTGAGTGTATGTGTGTGTGCACTGCGATGGATTGGCACCCTGTCCAGAGTGTCCCCCGCCTCGGTTAATATGGAGGTCGCGTTTTCGTATTAGAGGCTCAGGTACAGAACTGTTTGTGGGAATTACAGTCCTGAACTATCGAGTGACCGCAGACACAAGTCACCAGAGAATGATATGAATCATCCAAAAAAAAAAAAACAATTGTGGATATGGACATATAATCTTTATTTCATCATTGCCACCGCTGCAGAAATGTAATCCAGAGTGAGTGTAAAAAGTGATGCGCTGGTTATGTTCGTCTTTTATATACTTCTGGCATTAAACCAACACACATGGAGTGGACATGCTGACTTGTAGTTTGAATATCTGTTTGGTGAAAACCCACGATGCTGTGGAGAAATCTTGTTAGGTCATCTCCTAAAGGCTGAGAGTACCGAAGAGACACGATCCCATGCTCGCGTTCACTAACAAGCTCTCCAGGGGAAGATAATTAGCCAGACCTGGAACTGGAACTCTGGCTCAGGTTTACGAAACACCTCTCGTCCTGAGACGAGCAGCTCTCGGTGGAGTTAAAAACAGGCCCATCAAGCAAATTTTTCATTTTTATATTATTGATTTTTTTTTAATGCAAACACTCCATCTAGTGTTGAGATTGTGTAATGGATTATTTTTTAAAACCCTTTGCAACGTGCATATCTGGGTAAAAAGAAAAGAATGGAATAAAAAAAGTGTTTGTGTATAGAACAGGATATAGCCACAGATTATGCAGTATGTGTACAATGGAGTGTAATAAATGTGTGTGTTTGTGTGTTTCTTTCTCTGCAGGAACCTCAGAGCAAGTCGAAGGTGTGTGCTAATGTGTTCTGTGGCGCAGGGAGAGAGTGTGCAGTGACAGAGAAAGGCGAGCCTAGCTGCTTGTGTATTGAGGTGAGGAGTTTTTAATTGATTCTGTATTTAACAGTCTACATTATGTGCATTATGGATATTTTGCATCAACAGAACACTGGGGCCACGGAATACTATAAAAAACTATAAATTCACATATATTTACAAACCGTGTTGGGTGTAACGCGTTAGAGTACTTGGATTACTTTTTTGATGTAACGAGTAATCTAACGCGTTAGTTCCGCCATTTAAGTACTCAGTTATTTAGTTATATTTTCAAAAATGTAATCCGTTATTCAGACAATTTATGT
>JAOVVA010000051.1:10616143-10650854 GCA_028565275.1 Leiocassis micropogon
TACTATGGTGTGACCACCACTTACTAAGGTATGGGGATGACATACTATGGTGTGACCACCACCACTTACTAAGGTATAGGAACGAGATACTATGGTGTGACCACCACTTTCTAAGGTATGGGAGTGAGATACTATGGTGTGACCACCACTTACTAAGGTATGGGAGTGAGATACTATGGTGTGACCACCACTTACTAAGGTATGGGAGTGAGATACTAAGGTGTGACCACCTCTTACTAAGGTATGGGAATTGAGATGCTATGCTGTGACCACCACTTACTAAGGTATGGGAGAGAGATACTATGGTGTGACCACCACTTACTAAGGTATGGGAGTGAGATACTATGGTGTGGCCACCACTTACTAAGGTATGGGAGTGAGATACTATGGTGTGACCACCACTTACTATGATAACTTGACTTCCTAAGTTGTGTAATAGTATAATGCATGGCCACGAGATACACAGGGATGTTGTGACCACCAGTTAATAAAGTATGGGAACTGTCTTAGAACGGTCTGAAGTATGGGAACGAGATACTATATTGTGACAACCACTTACTAAAGTATGGGAACGAGATACTATGTTGTGGCCACGGCTTACTAAGGAGTGGGAACAAAATTGTACAGTATAATGCATGGCCACGAGATACTATGTTCAAGCCATGTCTTACTAAGGTGTGGGAATGAGGGAGTATGTTGTGGCCACAACTTACTAAGTTGTGGAAACAAAATAGTATAATGCATAGCCTCTAGATGCTATCTATGTTCTAGCCATGACTTACTGCGGTGTGGAAACAAAATTGTGCTTGTGTTTTGAATCATAAACTGATCCATTTGGTTTCCACACTTTGATAGAGGCGAATCTTCAGTCTTCATTCAGAGTTTTTGTGGCTCATCTTTGTTTCTTTGCCAATTTCATCATGATCCCATCATGATTTTATCGCTTAGTGTTGTTTTTGCATCTTGTAGTATGGCTGATTTGTCGGGTTTTTAACACACCAAAGCTTTCTTTCTTTTTTTTTTAATGAAGAAATACCATTACCAATTATCATTTCATAATACCTGTATTGACTCTGCCCTATGCTTTTACCAAGATTGATTTCTTTTCTCAGCTTTAAAATAGCTTGTTTTTCTCCAATATTTAGTTCTCTGGTCTTCATTTTTTATGTTGGTTTATTCTTTGTAACAACAAATTACACTACCAGTCAAAAAGTAGTTTTTTTGCATTTCTAATTCCATGGTCCTTCCTGATTAAAAAAATTAATAAATAAAAAATATTCCTACATTGTAAAATAATTATGAAGGTTTCCAAAATATGCAATAATATCCTTTGAACAGTTGATATAGAGATGTATCTGCTACTTACGTTCTGTAAAGCCTTCATTACAGCCCTAATCCGTGATGCTGTTTGTTAACTGGTGATTTCTGAGGCTGGTGACTTTAAATGAACTTCTCCTCTGCAGCAGAGGTACGTTTTGGTCTCGTTTTTCTGGGAAGGTCTTCATGAGAGCCAGTTTCATCATGGTGTTTGATGGGTTTTGCAAATTCACTCGACAGTGCTGTTCTTGCAAGAACTATTCCACAAAGGCTGACCTCCATGTCTTAAAATAAGACAGAAAATAATGTAGAAGAAGACTGGGTGTAAAATTTAGTTTATCATCAGTACAAGGATTTTTGAACAAAATTTCAAAAGCAGTTTATTACAATTAATGCATTTTATATTTTGTTAAATGTAATACATGTTGAAATAATAAAATATTTTGTATAAATAAAACTTTAAATGATTATTCTTTACATTCAATAATGCATCAATAATAATACATTGTTGTATTTCATGTTCCAATCATATTTTAAATATATATATATATATAATAATAATAATAATAATAATGATTGATGATAATAATGTTAATCATGATTCAATAATAATGTCTAAACTCGTATTGCTAAACTGCTAATTACTGCCGTTGCCATGCGCAGAGCAAAACCACAAATCTTTGAGGAATTTCTACTACTGAAGTGCCAGTCAGAGTAGAGGATGCCATTACTGTTCCTATACAAAATCATTAGGCACACTGAGAGTTTATTCCCACAGTCAGTGTGTCACTGTGTTGGCTACTTGGCATTCTGCTGCTGTTTCCCGTCTCCTCCAGTCCTAAAATAAAAGCCTTGAGAACTTTTCCTTATAGCCATAGAGAATCAAGAACACACACTCACAGCTGAATGAAACATCCATAAAGACAATATTTTGTGCATCATTTGACATTTTTAATTGTATTATTTTATACCCCAGTGCTTCCGAATTCCCAAAATTTGATTGTTAGGAAAGCTGCGATTAATTTGATTCAAGAGCAGCTCTGACAATAATGTGAATAAATCCTGCACAAGATTTTGGCTTCTATTTCGAATATATAAAATACAGATCTTGTCTAGTTGACGTCTAACCACTTTAGGTGGTTCTCCATTGTTTATAAGTAAAATAAATATAAATGTAAATAATACATGCCAAAGTTTTGCCAAAATACTTGCTTTAATATTATGTACATTTTTAAATTTGTGGTGTTTCTGGTCAAAAGTGGACAAACGGTGCCTCTCAAAAATGCATCATGAAACTATCGGTGATGGGATTGAGAAAGGCGCTGTTGTAAACCTCTAATAATCCGTTCACTATATAAACACTTTGATCTTTTTCTCTCTTGTTGGGATAAATCTATTCTTTCTGCGAATGTTTTCCCCCCGGTTAGGGTAACATTTGGTGACATGAGCTTCTGGAAGGGAAATTTTGCTTCCATTTTTGATCGTAAACTATATGGGAACAACTCTCTCCCCCTCCACTTTTATCCATTGGGTATCTGGTTGGGGAAGGGGCTCTGATTAGCCCACATTTAATAAGCTCACATCTAATCATTCTAACCAATGCAGAAGGAGGGATTTATAAGGAATGTTGGGGAGCCTAACTGAACCTCAAAGTTAGAGGGGTAAAAAAAACTACATCTTCAGTTAGATTTCTGGCAGATGAAACGTGTGGGCAGTAGTGGGGTAAAAAAAAACAACAGTCGACCCCTGCAAAGTGGCGGTTCAGAGTTCGTAAGTTTTTTTTTTTTTTTTTTTTTACTAATTGTTCTCGGAGAACCCCGCCATTTTGTGGAATCCACAAATATCTTCCGCAGTTTTTAATGTTTTTTTTTTTTCGCCGTAATATATCGTTTTTTTATGCGTTTTAATGCTAAACTTTTAAGAACAATAGAATTTACTCATTTTGTAGCATAAATATTAATATAAATTCAGCTACATTTTCCTATATAAAATATCATAGTGTATACATTTTTTTAGTACTGTAGAGAGAACACAAAGCAACCGTAGAGGAAAGCGCTGCTTGGGACTGTAAATTATTACCGTATTAACCGTACAGCACTGATACCAAAGAAAACGACGCCGCATACAAAAGAAACCAAGCTTGTGTAAATTACAGTACAATATAGGGGTTACATCGGTGTTTTACATTCCAGCACTGCGAGAGACGCAGCATTACAGAACTGTACAGTATATGGGTTTACCTTTACACTTTTTACACCTTTTATTTTTTTATTTATTTTTTTTTTTAAGGGTAATGTATTAAGCTGAGTTCAAAATGAAATTAAAGTGTTTTGGGATCATGTTTGGGGGAATATTCATGGTTTAAACTATAAAAATAGGTGTTTATAGGCATTTGTTTTACCTATACATCCAGAATTCACGTTTTTTTCACAATTCGCAGGTTCTCTAGGGATGTAATTTTGGGGGTCAACTATGTTTTGATTCAATGCTTTGAGCATGTAAACACATCTCATCATCTCAGCATCTATGTGACCAGTTAGGTTAGAATCTCTAATCATCCATGTAAACATAGCTAGTATCTGCAAAGAACTCACACGACTCACATTTGTAGACAAGCATGGCATTGTGTGTTGAGGGTGGTGTGTTCCTTGCAGATATATTTACTGAATGTGTGGTGCAGTTTGTTTGCTGGTCTACACATTCCTTGAGGCACAGAGCTGGCACCTCTTCCTGTACCTCACTCACCAAACTGGCACAAGAGGGTGTCCGAGGGAGGCTCTGCCATCTTTCACTGTGAGGAGTCAATGTAGCTCATTCATGGAAAACCTTGTCCTGTAGGTCGAAGACCAAGAATGTGTCATTTTGTCTCAGGAGGGTCCCCTTCACCCTCAACTCACAGATTTCCTAGAACTTTTTCAGCATGGTCCTCTGTTTAAAATGCATCCTCTACCATCTCTCTCATTTGATGTCACCGAGGCTGCCTTCATCCTGATCAGACTTTTCATCAATATATATGAACAGGGGTCTTGTGCACAGTAAAACGTTTGCTCGTTGTGATGGTGCTGATTGAAATGTGAGCATCGGTGGCTCCATGGTTTATAAGCTCAGATGAGCTATGCATCGCAATTCTTCCACATTGACTCCCAAAAATGTATTTATACAGTGTGTGTGCATGTGTGCGAGTGTGTGTGTGTGTGTGTAAATCAATTACTCCAGAAAACTTTTTTTTGCAAAAAGAGTGGTATAAATTTACCCAACAACAATGTGAAAAACTGAACGAGAGCATGCCAAACCACAAGAAAGTTATAATTGCAAATCCGGGTTATTATTCCACCAAATACTGATTTCTTATTGGTATTCAGCCAAAGCATTAACCCAATTTGTTTGACAAATTATTTGCATTTTGTTTTATTCGAGTTATTAAAGCTCTGCAAAATACTGCATGATCTTGGGTTATTTTGATGTGTTAGGGATGATGTCATTTGCTTTAAACATACACTCTAAATAACAATAGTTATATTTTGAAATTAGGAGAAATATTGTCAACAGTTCACAAAAAAATAAACAAAACCGTTCATCTCATGCACCTATAAGAAAAAAAAATACATAAGAGACTATGATTTAGCAGTGGTCTTTTTTTATTTTTTATTTTTTTTCCTCCACCAGTGCTGTATTTAGTTGCAGTGTAGTGCTTAGTCTTAGTAGTAAATTATTTACCAAGTTTGTTTAGAATTGTAACAAAAAAATTAATAATAATAATTTTAATCAGGATATTTATAAAATCTTGATACTAAAAGAACCATAGTGCAAATTAAATCCGCACTGAGATCATGTTTATATCAACAACGTATAGTAGCCCAAGAAAGACAATGGTATGGGGGTCAAACACAGTGTAGGGTGTGTGTGTGTGTGTGTGTGAGTATGAGAGAGAGATAGAGAGAGAGACATGGAGATAGAAGACGAATCATTTTCCTTCCACGTGAGCAGCACGTGAACCTTTCTGGCTGCCCTCAATACACCTTATCTTTAATGTCTGGGTGTCAGACTCACACTGGCTCTGGCTGGATTCCAAATCTCCGAACTTTACAGCCCATGACTGATTCAGCAAACATCCTACTTTTATCTCCAGCTGTTTCTCAACAGCGTGTCCCATCCGTGGCCTGTTTTATTGATTTGTGAGGTAGGTATTGCGATATCATGATTTTTATAAATATCCGAATTCAATAATTGTTTTAATAATGATTTTTTTTTGTTAGATTTGGTTACAATTCTAATTAAACTTAAATAATTTGCTCATACCACGTAAGATGCTGTGCTGCCTGCCAATGTGTGAAATGCATAAAGTGCACCACCTGTAGGATCATAGAGGAACTGCAACATATTACCACTTTAAATGCAAACATATTGTTTTTTGGGTTTGCTTTTTGGGTTTTCTTCATCTTTACTGTTTGAACCTTCACTCTGTCATGCAAGGTGTGGTGGGAAAATCTCGCTGTCAGCACTCGGGAGGATTATGTGAATCAAGTGCTGAGTGAGCGAATCTAAACCATTCCAGATGATTAGATAAGAATGCATGTCTCCTTTTGATAATGCAAGAAATTACTGAGTAAACTTTAGACCAGCCGTTCCCACGATGCAATTTGAAAATTAAAAATCTCCTGCGTCCCACCCAAACCTAATCACATATCTCTGATCAACACACGAGACACTCAAAGTATTTATTCCTTAAGTAGAACGGTTTTATGTTCGTGGGCCTTTGGTAAAACAGTACAAGGTAAAAATCCATCCACATATATGATGTGTAAAACAACACTTGGAATTTTAACTACAGACAGTAAATAGTTCAGCCTGTATTCTGACTAGGGATGTGAAAAACAAGGGGCCACCCGATACGATATCGCGATACCTAGGGGTTGATTCAGTTTGTATTGCACTTCTATGTCACAATTTCATAAATTTCCAATTCTATATACATTTCGAGAAATTATAAGATTTTGTTACAATTTTAAACAAACTCAGTAAATAAATTGCTTTCACCACCCTACCAATGTATGAATAGTTTAAAGTGCACCACCTGTAGGATTATAAAAGAATTGCAACACATTACCACATCAAATGCAAACGTATAGAACTGAAAAATGATTTTTTTTTATGCTGAGACATACATACATTGCTATACAAAATAATTGCAGTATGTAATTTATTTTATTTCTAATTAGAAATTTTGATGCTTCTCCATTAACAGCTCTTCTTTTGACATTATTATGATTATGAATTATTGTTCTGTGCTAATGACGACATATAGGATATCCTCTGGTTTAAACATGGGCTCAGATAAAAAAAAATAATCATGGATTTTTAATCCAATGGCTTAGTTTTATTAGCTCTGATTACTTTATCCTAAATATTATAAATAAAATGTAAATATTAATCACAAATATTTAATAGTAATTTGAAGCTTAGTTGGCAAAATTAAAACCTAAAACTTAATTAATTATTGAATTTATTTATTTATTTAAGAGATCTTGCATGGACCACTTGCAGTACCATAATGGCTCACCAGGGGGAGGTGTAAACACTGCTTTAGAAAATTACATTTTTTAAACCAGGATCTCCACATGGTCTCTGGATGGGATAAGCAAATCATCAACTGCTCTAACACCACTGCCATGTGAACTGAACAACTTTATTCAACCAAATATACAGCAGCATTAAAATTTTAAAAGTATCATGGGCCGAGGTCCCACCTCAAAAAATGGAGCACTCAATGGATCCACTGCCAATGTCCTGGTCCCAGACACCACGGTACACACACACACACAGGCCCTGCAGAGCCACACCCTGAGGGGCCAGAACCACCCCGGTGACGCAAGGGAAACCCAAAACCTAGGTGGTTTTAATGTTCTGGCTGATCAGTGTATGTTAGTGAAATGATTTTATTTTTATTATAGAAACTATTTCATGTCAATAACTCGGAGAAGAAAAAAATATATAGCTTTTAAAGTGAATGAGAGGCCTTTACTTTTGCTTCTTTAATAGTGCGCCCTCTGTTGGCTGTATTGTGTAGTGTAGGTATGATTTGTAGTGTATGGATCTTGTTTCTTAGTTCCTTATGGTATTAATAATTGATTTTTTTTTATTTTTTTTTATACAAGTCAGGTGACTTTTTAGCAGCTGGTTATTTGAGTATAACACACACACTCTCACATACACACAATAGTCAGTTCTAATAGTTCATAGTTCTGAATAGTTTCACTCACCTGTGTGTGTGTGTGTGTGTGTGTGTGTGTGTGTGTGTGTTTCTCCTGCAGTTTGGAGTTGCTTTATTTGGGAGGAAACATGATCTCCTCGATCCCAGTGGAGCTGGCCAACCTGCCCGTGCTCAGCTACTTGGCGCTGTGTGACAATCGCATCCAAAGCATCCCACCCCAATTCACCAGGTACACACACCTTTTTTTATATTTCTTTTATCCTATTCATAGTTATCTTAACTTTTTTTGTTTTTGTTTTTTTTCCCGTTTCAATCAGTTCCCTCTCCACTCTGACTTTTTATCCCATTATTTCTTCCTATTTTTTTCTTTGCCTCTCTCTCACTCACTCACTGTCTGTCTGTTCATCACTATTCCTGTCTGGGTTTTTTTTTCAGTATCTTTTTTTTCCAGTTTGTTTCGTCTCTCTCTCTCTCTCTCTCTGTTCTGCTTTCTCTTTGTTCAGTCTCTCTGCCCCACCGTATCGCTCACTCACTCCTCAAAAAATCTTTTTTATAAGCGTGCACATTTAGTTTAAAGTGTGGTATTATTTAGTTATGATTAATACTAACAGTTGTAAATATATCAAGTCTTCTCTCTCTCTCTCTCTCCAGGCTCCACTCCCTGCGTTCTCTCAGTCTCCACAATAATCTCCTGACGTATTTGCCGCGTGAGATCCTCAGCCTAGTGCAGCTCCAGGAGCTCAGTCTCCGTGGCAACCCACTGGTCGTGCGTTTTATTAAGGACATGACCTATGACCCGCCGTCGTTGCTGGAGCTAGCGGGTCGCACCGTCAAAACGCGTAACCTCCGCTACTCGGAGCAGGACCTGCCCGCGGGTCTCGTCAACTACCTGGACCTGGCCAGCAAGTGCCCTAACCCCAAGTGCGGAGGTGAGACACGAGACGAAGACCAGGTCCCAGTGTAGAAATACTGCAGATAACATAATCACAAAGTAGCTGGAGAAATAGAATCAGTAAATCTATGGAAGTAAAGTGTGTGTGTGTGTGTGTGTGTGTGTGTGTGTGTGTGTGTGTGTGTGTGTGTGAGGTTGGGGCCAGTAAAACCAGTAGATTTTCATGATCCTACAGGTTGGGTGGATTGGTTTTGCTAAATCGCCGAGTTCTTTTCTTCCTGTATAATCTGACGAGGTTCTCTAAGGTTCTCTATACGCTGAATAAAAGTGTCACTCCCTCTGCAGGTGTCTACTTCGATTCCTGCGTGCGCCACATCAAGTTCGTGGATTTTTGCGGGAAGTACCGGCTGCCCCTCATGCACTACCTGTGCTCCCCAGAATGCACCTCTCCCTGCAGCTCCAACCCTCAGAGCGACGCGGACTCGGACGACGACCAGAGCGTCCCGGCCGATCGGCTTCAGAGAGTCCTGCTGGGATAGCGCTCACACACCACACACACACACCACACACACACACACCTATATACCTTTCCAGTCTCTGTCTTACTGGTGCTGCTTTTCACACAATTTTTGTATTCTGCTTGCTCCCGTGTGCCAACTAAAACCAAAACGGCTTTGTGTTCCAGCTGCAGCACATTGAGCCTAGTGATGTTCGAGCAGTCTGATATGTCTCATCTTTTTTTGCCATAAAAATGATCAAATTTAAAACTTCTAGGTAAAACATGACAAATCAGTCTTACAGTTTCTACTAGTGCTGCAGGTTCCCACTGGTTTTTTTTTTTTTTTTTTTTTACGCAACATCAGAGACTGCTGACTGCTTTTACGCACAAAAAAAAAAACTTTTTCTTTGTTCTTTTTTTTTTTTATATATTTTTTTTACTAGTAACAAAGCAACAACACTGACCCTCATCATTATCCCCCCACAATACACACAGATTTATTTCTAAATCATTTACATCAGCATTTGGTTATCATTTTCAAATCCCACTCCTGAGGTTTTTTTTGTTTTGTTTTTTGTAAATTTAGCTAACACACCTCAATCAAACCCAAATGCACTTCAGATGTTTTAATTAGCAATCACTATTGTCATTTTTAGCTTTCTGAAACTTTTATATATCCATCAAGCTAAAATTACCTTTTTATGGCTTACACAGACGTTAACACACGGCATCACTTAAAGATTGATAAACGAAGCCCAGTGTTCAAACCCACGGCGCTCATGATCACGTCTTATCGTCACTGTAGTGAAATTTAACATTTAAAGATTTGAGTTTTCATGGTAACGAAAATATGCTCTTAATCTCAAGAGCAAGAAAGAACGTTCATGGTGCTGAAACTGGCGTTTTTGCGATCTCGCAGTACGTACGAATATGTTTCCGGAGGTCAGTGGAACACGTGTTAAAAACTGTACTGAAGAACCGTTTTAGAGAACCATTCCACACAGTCTCTCAACAGGATGGAAAGACGTTTCAAAGGGTTTTCTTGCATAATTAGGGACGGGTGATGCTAAAATTGTGTGACACTGACAATAAAGACTTGTTAAATAGGGATGCATCGATGTCATTTCTAATAGATGTATCGATTATCAGTACTTGTCGAGACATAAACCGGTGCTGATGCCCGACAGACTTGTTGTGAATGAATCAGGGGTCTCGTGTAACGTTTTATTTTGCTTTGTTTCTGGTATCGATAGTGGCCGAGAAAAGTGCACAAGTGTGTATTCATGCACTTTTTGGGATTTGTTCTTAGTAATGTCATGTAGTTGCCTACTAATTTGGTGTTGGTGGTAATTTAGTTTTTCTGACCTAACAAGTGTGTTGTCAGCTTCTCCTGCCATTTGTAGGAATTTCCTCCTTTCCATATTTTACACACAGTCTGCAATACTTTTCTGTCAGCAATCACAATACGTCCAAATTGTGGATTTTTGTGTCATTTGTTCGTTATTGAGTAAATTATACACTTTTGCAGGCACGATATCTGATGGATATCAGTGCCAGGATTGATGTCACTATTTTATTTAATTTCATTTTGCCCTTGGAAAGTTTTTAACTCCTTAAGGATCACTGAGGCACCATCCTGAGATGTCAGATCACCCGTTTTGTGTTTTTTTTTTTATTTTTTATTATTATTTATTTAATTCTAAATGCTACACACATAATGTATATAACATTAAAAACTTAGATTTTCTGGAATAAAACAAACCCAGGAGTAATTTTCTCGAGTGTGTAGTTGATGAATTACAGCACATTATGTGAAGGGAGCGATACACTATTGTGAATGCCTTCCTGGATGTTTGGTGTAAAACCAGTGCATGAGCTAAGAGATTATTATTATTATTATTATTAATAATAATAATAGTAATAATAATAATAGTAACTGGATTAGTATTACTATGATTTTTCAATAAAAAATTATCCCAAGTACAGTAGAAATCTTTGGAAAGAAACCAAACTGTAATAATACTTTAAAATATCATTACCATTGCGCACACCACCTTATTCAGTGTTTTTTGTTAAGTGATGTATTTTATAAATTTTAGAACAATACTAAATTTTATACTGTCCCTCATGAAGACCTTCCAGGAAAGCAAGACCAAAGTTAACCAAGTTGATTTAGAGTTACCAGCCTCAGAAATCACCAATTAACACATAGAACCTCAGATTAGAGCCGTTATGGAGACTTTACAGATCATAAGTAGCAGATACATCTCGATATCAACTGTTCAAAGGAGATTATTTAATATTTTGGACGCCTTCAGCATTGCTTTACAGTGTAGAAAGAAATTAAAATCGGCGAAGACCATGCGGTTTAGAACGTGTCCATATCTTTTGACTGGTAGTAAAAGTTTTTTTTTTTTTTTTTTTTGTCTAGTTTAGCAGTTGTTCCATCAGTCAATGAAACCAGTTTGTGATGTACTCATTTCATGTAAAACTTTGAAAGAGTTCTTTGACCTGAAAGAAAAGGACAGATAACAGTTACTACTGTTAAATTTGTGTCTCTTCTTTGGGTGGAAATTGCTGGGAAAAAATAGCAGTGATCCTTAAGGGGTTAAACTCAACTGTCTTAGTTAATATTTAGGAAATAAAATGTTTCCTCTTAGAGATTGTAGTTTGTATAACGCACATGTGTTTAGACTTTTTAAAATGTAATAATTAGACTGTTAAACTGTGAATGACAAAATACTATTTGAAGATGATAATATTTAATAATATTCTTAATACTGATATTGGTGCAATATTGGTACATTGATATATTATCTATATATTTGTATCTATAATATGAGTGATTTGAGTGTGAATGTTCGTGTGTGTGTGTGTGTGTGTGTGTGTGTGTGTGTGTGTGTGTGTGTGTGTGTGTGTGTGTGTGTGTTAGCTGGAGATTATGGCATTGTACCCCTGTGTCCTTACTTCTCTGAGCCCTTTAACAGCTCATGGCTGCAGACATCTTTTATTTATGTCACACTTCGTGCCTTCGCTATAGCTGTTACATCCTTTTTACGAGCGAAATCTATAAACCGAAGAGAGACAAAGTAGATTATGGAGAAAATTCAGTTTTTGACGTCACCGTTACCAGACAGTAATGTAAGGGGTGATTTTATATTAATAGTGTTATGATGTCTGACGTTTATTCAGTGCAAAACTTTCTTATTCTCACTTTCTTAGTCTCTTTGCATAGTCAGAAACCTGGACTAATAATTTGACTTTCATTTATATTTTGATTTTAATTTGCATGAAAATCAAAATATAAAAATATACAAAGCTTTTCGATATATATATATATATATATGAATGAGATGGAAATGGATCAATTTTAAAGAATGTTTTTTTTTTATTTATTATTTTTTTTAAAAAACTATTAAAAGCCCAGTTCTCACTTTCAAGATATTTACTATGAATTGCTATGAGTTCACGAATCTTGATGAGCCTGAGTTGGTTGTACGCTTCTTTGTGCCTTTACATATGGCCGTGGTATTTTGCTTAGCTTGACCATGCCTTAGCTTTTCTTTGGTTTTGCCTTAGCTTTGCCTTAACACATAGCTAATGACGTCAGTATGCATTATAGACACTTATCATCTTCTATACCGCTTTATCCCGTATTCAGGGTCGCAGAGGACCTGGAGCCTATCCCAGGAGGCCTAGGGCACACCCTGGACAGGGTGGCAACTCATCGCAGGGCACACACACATACACACACTACGGGCAATTTGGGAACACCAATTAGCCTAACCTGCTAATTGGTGGGAGGAAACCAGAGTGCCCAGAGGAAACCCACCAAGCACGTGGAGAAAATGCAAACTCTATATACACAGAGACGGGAATCGAACCCGGGCCCTCGAGGTGCAAGGCGACAGTGCTAACCACTACACCAGCCTTCGCATTGTAGACACATTAATGTAAAAAATCGAAGCAAAAGCAAGTCATAGTGAAAATCATGAAAGCAGGAACTGGGCTTAATGGTTCTTAGTGTCAATTTGATTATCTTTTATTTAATAATAAGTCTTAAACATTAAGTAGTATTAAGTATGTTAAATGACTTTTTTTTTTTTAAAGTCAAGGTTGGACTTAAAAGAAACGTAGATTGAAAGTAGCACCTTAAAATTTGGTCCATTACATATAACACTCCTCAGCTCCTTTTTTCTTTTACATAACAAGTGATATTAATAACTATGCAACTGAATGTGATTTAAATCTGGAACTGTTTAACTTACTGCCTATTGCTTTTTTGTAATAACTAATCCTGTTATTACTTTTTCTTTACCTCCCTGACGTAATGTAATGGAGTATATTTTATTTAAAATACTGAAGACATCACTACACGTTCCTCTAACAATTAGTAGAAATGCACTTTGTCACCTAATGTATTAAAGGAATAATAAAGTGTTTACTTAAAAAATATCTTTTTTTGTTGTTGTTAGCTTTCCTTCAGGTGAAAATCTAATGCATCTCATAATTTTACACGATTGTTATAAGTAGAAATTATTAGAAATGGTCTTGTGTGATGTTTGAAAAGTATTCTGAAAAGCTTTCTCCGGCAAACATGCAGTATATGTAAAAGCTTAAATATTGAAGTGGATAGCTGTAATCTATCTATCTAATGGATAGCTGATATCTGAAAGCTGTTATTAATTCTGTATATACCTTATAACATAGTCTTTTGAAAAATAAATGGTTTAAGGCTCTAATAGCTCTGAGTATCGATTATAAAACTCTCATGAGTCTGTATTACTGATGATAATTCAGTGAGTCAGTTCAGATGACCCAGAGCCGCCTTCCAAACACCTCACAGCTAGTTTTTCTCCTGCTGTATGTTAGAAAAAGTTTGGAATGTTTTAATCGCTCTGCTTTAAAACTTCTATAAAGTAAAAAAAATAATAATAATAATTAAGAGTTTGGCAAAGCACTATAAAAATTCGGGATACCAAATAGTGCTAAGTAGTTTTACATGGTAAACATTATTTAAGAAATTTTGTCATATTTTTATGTCTTTGACACCATATTTGATATCTAAACATCTGAACATACATTTGTACATTCACTGCATTGTGTAGCATTAGAACTTGATCAATCGCACTCTTCATAGATAAACTAAACTGAAAGTATTGGTGCTAATCTGAGCCTGCTCACACTGATTGATGGTTTATAGTCCTTGGCTGAATCAGAGAAGAGAATAAAAATAAAAAGTCATTATTACTAGAAGTTAAATGAGTTCAGATATAAAGCATGAATCACTCAAATAATGTCTACCTTTGTGTTAACAAAACTTTAACATTCTACTGTATTTTATAAAATATATTTATGTAATCAGCAAATTTTAGACATATAAAATTAATTTCTTGAATTTCTGTCTCTGGCTCACCCGTGCCCACTGGGATCGAAAGCCAGCCTGTCCGTTCTGATCTCATAGAAAACCAGTACTGCAAATATTGCTAAAAAAAAAGGTCAATGTTGTCACCAGAACACCCAGTGCACCAGAGCCTACCGCACACGAGGCCGCCGATCCTGCTTTCAAACGCTCCAGAGCCCAGTACGAAGGAGTACCCAAAGGATCCACTGCCAATGTCGTTCTGCCAGACACCTCACCACACCCTGATTTTCTGCAGAGCCACGCTCCAAGGGGCCAGAGCTACCCAGGTGGAACAAGGGGAACCAAAAAGCTAGGTGTTTTTAATGTTAATAGATTTAATGGCTTATCAGTCTAGATACAGAGAGGCCCAAAATAAATATAATTGATTGATTTCAATATGGCAATGTTCTTTTTTTATATATCACTTCTGCCTTTTGAGAGTGAATGGATGTATGTTAATAAATTTCAATTTATGTATTTTTCATGGCTCAATGTTTTTTGGCAACTGACCATTACACCCATACTGTATGTACGTAGTTCTTTACACAAATGCATAAGTAAAAAATATTAATAATTATAATAGAGCGGTACAGTGGCGTAGTGAATATCACTATGGCCTTGTATCTACAGGCTTTGGGTTCAATTCCCACCTTGGGTCTTTGTGCATGGAATTTGCATGTTCTCTTGTGCTTGGTGGGTTTCCTCTGAGTACTCCGGTTTCCTCCCACAATCCAAAGAAATGCAGCTTAGGCTGTCTGGCGTTGAATAAATTGTGTGTGTGTGTGTGGGTGTGTGTGTGTGTGTGCCCTGCAATGGATTGGCACCCATACCCTGCTCATGCCCAAAGTCTTCTGGGATTCGTTCCAGACCTGTTGATGCCCCTGTACAGGATAAGCAGTATAGAAGATGAATAAATAATATAATACATTTAATAAATATTACAAACCTAGATTGGGATGTTCAGCTGTCCAGAGACTTTTGGCCTTATAGTATATTTGTTCTTGCTGGAGCTGTTGGTTTTCAGGACAAAGAAAGATGCATGGGTGGTTGGAGGAGTGTAGTTCATTATACTGTGTGTGTGCGTGTGTGTGTGTGTGTGTGTGTGTGTATTTAACACTGTGTTGTCTGCATTAGCACATGAATACGAACCACGTCAATGGTACTAAATATAACAAGCACTTCTTTTCACTTCAGTTCCCAAACTTTAACTAATTACAACGTGCTCTTTCTCTCAGCCGACAATCCTGCCAGGAGCCACTAACACACTTTTCTTCTCATCTTTTCTTCAGGCTTTATCAGGACCGGTCTGATGCTTTGGGCCTGAAGCTGTTTTGAATGTCTTTGTAGAACAAGATATGTTGTTTGAACACTTTTCAGATGCTGAAACTCCCTGGGAGTTCTTTGTATCCAAAT
This sequence comes from Leiocassis micropogon, assembly GCA_028565275.1. NCBI lineage: Eukaryota > Metazoa > Chordata > Actinopteri > Siluriformes > Bagridae > Leiocassis > Leiocassis micropogon. Next base: position 10,631,880 of record JAOVVA010000051.1, read on the forward strand.
CGGTTTGTCTTTGTGAGGTTTAGTAGATATCCATTCATTCATTTATCCTCTATACCTCTTGTTCGGTGTACAGGGTCACAGGGGGCCTGGAGCCTATCCCAGGAGACTGAGGGCACGAGGCGGGGTACACCCTGGACAGGGTGCCAATGCATCCCAGGGCTCAGACATACACACTATGTGCATTTTTGGGGGGGGGGGGGGGTAACGGCACTTAGCCTAGTTTGTATGTCTATGAACTGTGAGAGGAAACCGGAGTACCCGGAGGAAACCCACCAAGCACGGGGAGAACATGCACACAGACTCACAGTGGGAATCAGATCCAAACGCCTGTAGGTACAAGGCCATAGTGCTAACCACTATGCCACTGTGCTACGATATGCCCCAGATATATAGCCAACATGAGCAAAATGTAAGCAGGTAACATACTCAATGTTTAATTCCTAATAATGCCACAGTTTTTTATTGACTGGGAGTCTGGGAAAATCTGTGTGTTTTCTGAGTGTCATTCTTTGTCAATCACAGCAATAATAACCAACCTGAGATCTGAAGTATGCGGAAAAGGGCATCGCAGGGCACACCCACCCACTAGGGTCACTTTGGGAACTCCAATTAACCTAAGCTGCATATCTTTGGACTGTGGGAGGAAACCACCAAGCATGGGGAGAACATCAAACTCAACGCACACAGACCCAAGATGGGGAATTAGTGATGGGTCGTTCGTTAACGATTCATTATTTATGAACAAATCTTTAACGTGACTCAGAAGAACGAGTAGTCTCAGAAAGTGATTCATTCATTTTCTACTGGGCGCGCATGTGCAAAGCTTCGCAAAACTTCTGTAGGTTATGTACAGGAAACAGAAATAATTAGTGACCTTTGAGTCTTTGGTCCGAATCATTCGTTCCTTTGTCATGTGACTCCCATAGACGATATGAAGTACAGTACACAGGAAACAGAATTGAGCGGTTCTTCTCATGAGTCTTCTAGTTCGAATCGTTTGTTCTTTTGTCACGTGACTCCCATAGACGCTAATAGGGTAAAAGAACGAACGATTCGGACCAGAAGATATGAGAGATGAGCCAAAATGTGTGTATGTAGACGTGTTGGGGTCTGTTTATTAAAAATGTAACATTTTATTTTATTTCTAATCAAAAGAACGAAATGAATTAAATGACTCAAAAAAAGATTTATTTATTTTGATGAATGAGATTTAAAGACCCGAGTCACTAAAATGATCCAAACTTTCCATCACTAGTGGGAATAGAACCCGGACCCTGCAGGTGCGAAGTCACAGTGCTAACCATTACGGCACCATACTGCTTAAATGATAATATTGTGGCCAACAAATGATGTAACTTGAGTTTACGAATAATTTATTGTAGGAATGTGCAATCAATAATTGTTCAAGAATGTTGGCTAATCGTATCCATACCTGTTGAAATGCCATTTAAATTTACATCACGTTCACATATAATGCACTTGGCAGAAGCCCTTATCCAGAGCAACTTACAAAAGTGCTTTGAAGTCTTTTTCAATAAATGCATCCTCATCCTGGTTAACTAGATCACAAACTAAATGTGCTCTCAGTCTAGACACCCTGTCAAGGAAAATGTTTGGTTTAGTCGGGAAAAGTAACAATGTGCTAATTTTAGTACTTTGTGAAGACACAGGTCTTTGGTGATAATTTGAAGACTTCCAGTGACTCAGCTATTCAGACATTTAGAGGAAGTTCATTCCACCGCGTCCTAAGTGCCAGAAGAGAAAAGGGGTTGGGGGGGGGGGGGGGCTAAGTACTTGTTGATAGGTGGGTGCTGGGACATTTGTAGGCAAGCATCAGTGTTTGAAATCTGATTTAGGTGACTACAGTAAGGCAGTGGAGGGGGCATACCAATGGGGTGGTGTGGAAGCAACGGCAGAGACTCTGGTATACAGTATGTTTATGTGTATTAAAGTGTTATTTCAGTCACGGTCATGATAAAGTTGGTGTATTCACAATGACAATTCAATTCATTTCTCTGAATCAGATGCATTTTAAGATACAGGAGTTGCAGTGGCGCACAAAAGACGTCATGAGTATTAATACGGTGTATTCATTATCCAGAGCGACTTACATTTTTTTTATCTGAGCAGTTAAAGGCCTTACTCAAAGAGTCCAACACTGGCAACTTGGTGGTGCTGGGATGTGAACCTGGGACCTTCCGGACCATCGTCCAATGCCTCAACCATTGAGCTACCCGTGCCCTACCACCAGGTCGTCTCAGCAGCTCAGTAGTATTGCTTAGACAACTAATGTTAATGTTGCTCCTGTATGTAGTGAGTTGTTTATTCAGCTAAACAACGGCGCTCAAACAATAGTACACTGTATCATTGAAACATAAGAGGAAAGGCGTGTCTCATGAAGGAAACCTGAGATTAAGCTGCTTATCACATGGCAAATTATATAAATCTTGGCCAGAATCTTTGTAATACTGTAAAGGTTTCCTGGACCCCAAATACAAAACCCACACAGGTGGAATATAAATGAAAAAGAGACCGCAGTGTTGCGCGGGTGTAATCATAAAGACTGTCCTGTCCTCACCCCGGGACTCTTATTCATAAAATATTCATGAAGTCTTTTAACACATACTTAGAACAGTTTGACTTTATAGCATACAGTTGTGGAAGAGTAATGATTCATAATTACCCTATCCATGTGTCACTGAATTTCGAGTCTGGTTTATGGGAATTTTTTTTCCCACCATTGTTCCTTCTGGCTTGAATCTACATCCGGATTTCTCTCAAGCTGCTTTGTGAGAAAGTCTATTTTTAACAGCACTTTACAAATGAAACGGAATTGAATTGAATGAATGCTTTACATCCACCGTAACAGTCGGGACTTTACGCCTCTACTTGCAATGGATTTTGAATGCCACGCCCCCTGTTGTGCTGCTCCACCCACCATCCTTTCTGGCCATTAGTGTTATAGGTTACTCCTGTGTCTGTAGAACAAACTAAATTATAGGCTGGAAGAGTGCTTTATCTTTCAATTAATAAAGTTGTTTTGAGGTGAGTGTGTTTATAAGGGGGGGATTTCACACACTCACTTACTCACTCACTCGACGTCTATACCTCTTTATCCTGTATACAGGGTCGTGGGGGCCTGGAGTCTATCCCAGGAGTACCCTGCCTAAGGGCACAAGGCAGGGTACAACCTGGACAGGGTGCCAATCTATCACAGGAAAAGAGGGATCTATTATGCAAATATTACTTTTTAGTTATGTATTCAAATGGGTCCTCAGTGTGCAAGCAGACGAAATATCATCTCTCTCTCTCTCTCTCATCATCTATACCACCTGGAGCCTATCCCAGCAGACAGGGCATGAGGCGGGGTACTCCCTGGACGGAGGCCAATCCATCGCAGGGCACACACATTACGGGTAATTTGGGAAGGCCAAGTAGCCTAATCTGCAGTTCTTTGGACTGTGGGAGGGAAACCGGAGTACCCGAGGAAACCCACCAAGCATGAGGAGAACATGCCCACTCCATGCCCACAGAGACGGGTATTGAACCTGACCGGGAATAGAATCCAGACCCTGGAGGTGCACGGTGACAGTGCTAACCACTACACCACTGCTTTTTGTCCTTTTTACATTTTGTACTGCGGCAGGTTTTAAACAAGACAGTTAAATTTCCTACATAATAAAACTTAATATGAAATAGGCACCCTTCTCCGGGTTGTTGCTCTTTGGAGGGCTGTGGCTCAGCAGTAGATCATTTGCATAGATACTGAAATGGCTCTTTCGGGGAAGGAGTGAAAAAGAGGAAGTCTGAAGTACGACAAATTTATTATCTGAGAGGTAGGAACGTTAACAAACACCTTTTGCAGGAGCTCTAAGTCCCGTGTTTACTTTTTAAGAAAATAGCAAAACATGGGACCTTTAAGGCAAGTATGTATGTTATTATTTATGTCTTGTCCTCCAAGTTGGGGGCACCGGTTAGCACTGTCGCACTGCTCCAGAATCAAGGTTCAATTCCCTATATGCATGGAGTTTGCATGTTCTCCTCATGTAAGTTGGGTTTTGTCTGGGTGCTTCTGTTTCCTTCTGACAGTCCAGAGACATGCAGATTAAGCTAACTGGCGTTCCCAAATTACTCGTAGGGTGTGAATGTTAACTAGAGGTCCTACCACAGTCGTAAAAAAATAGGAATAAATACAGTGGTCACCATTGGACTTCATGGTCCCTAGATGGACTAGAGAGGTTCCTGGATGGATTAATGGATGGATGAATGGGCCCTCAAAGTTAATTGCAAATTTTCAGATAACTGGCATCGGCTCTAGCTGGTATAATAGTTAAAATGTGCAACAGATCCATAACGAGTTCATGGGTTTGTTTTGTGAATTTTTTTGTAAATAAAGGATTCCCACTTCTTACTGCCCCAAACATGATACAGCACTGCTTTTTGTTTTTTTTATACTCAAATTATTATGAATGTATGAATGATGGAGCTAATTCATGGACCAATTGGGAGTTCATCAGCACCAGGTAGTTGGCCAGCTTCCCTAACCAAACCTCACATCTCGCACCATCACTGTCAAACAGCAGAACAAACACATCTTTAAAAGCTCTGTCTAAGCACGTTGATGATATCCACACCGTGATGCTTTTTGTTTCTCGGGTTATTGATAGGGGTCATGTCTGGGACAAGGCTAAAGGACTTTCGATTACGTTTTATTTCATTCATCTTCACACCTTATCATCATGCTGTGCATGCAATTACCTGTACACACCAGCCTGGAAGCCTGACCACAGGAATGCACAGCCAGAGAGTAATGTGGGAAAACACGAACTGCTTTATTCATTGCTTTAGGAAGCTGCATATCTGAAAGAAAAGAGGAGCAAGTGGAGACAGAGATAGTGGCTTTTCAATTGGGTTTATAATATTCACACACTTACTCTAGTATGTTTAAGCAGTTGTACCTGTTTTTTTCCTTCCCGCTCCATAATGTTTTCTGTTATTGGACACACCCAGCTCTGTAGGGGAGAAGGGTGGGTCTGTGCTCAGCTGCTGAGGTCCTATGGGCCTCTGTGCAGAAAAAAAAAATCCACCAAGCGACAGCTAAGTGTGTGTGTGTGTGTGTGTGTGTGTGTGTGTGTGTGTGTGTGTGTAAGAGAGAGCCTGCTATCAGTTGCAACCTGATCCAGGGAGACACGTGGAGGACGCCAGGATGAAACTGAATCTTCTGCATTTAAACAGCAGACAGGGGAGAGCAATAAAGCAAGTGAAGTGTGCAGTGAAGTGACGTTTTTATGTTTTCAGTAGGGCAGATATTTCAAATCCCATATCTGGAAGAGGATTTAAGCTGCTTGCTTGGGAGGATGGAGGATCATTCTTGATGATGCGCATCAAGAAGAGACTAAAAGTCATTTAGGATACAGCTGTGTTCCTCATGCTGATGTTACACTTGGTAAGTCAGATGTACCGAGCATCACTATGTTTTAAAAAAAAAAGAAAAGAAAAAAAAAACAGAGAAGAACTTAAATTTTTTTTTGGGCTGCTTTTATTCAGAATGATTTACAATTCAAGCAGTTAAAAGATTATCGGTCACTATTAGTTGGGGGAAAAAAGCAATACTTATAAATAAAGTAAAAATACCTTATTGGCAATTTCGATTAAATTTATTTTTGATATATTAGATTTTTCTTCTGATATTGTTACTCATCGAACTTCAAATTGTGACAAATACTGTAGTTTTGTAAGTTAATTTCTAAAAAGTTCTAGACCATGTAAAGCTTGAATATGTTAATAAGTATGTCAATAAATAGGTTTAATGGTCTCATTATAGCATATTTAATTAACTTATTAATTATTTATAAATTTATCATTAGAAATGTATTACTTTTACCTGTATTGAAGATATCATTTTTGCATTGTAATGCAAACATACTATCATGGTTTTAACTGTAAATGCTCAGGCTTATTCCCACTGGGAAATCTTTTTATTGATGATGGAGTACTTGCTGTGGGAGTCTTGGGAAGTCAAAGTCATCTTTTATGCTTTTTAAAGCCAGGCATCATGTCTGACTCACAGCTCCAAGTTTCCCAGTTTGAACCTGAGCTCGGGTTACTGTCTATGCAGTTCTACTTGGTTTGCTCTTGGTTCTCCAGTTTGCTGATATCTACCAAAAAATACACCTAGACAGATTGGCTATGCCAGATTACACCAAGGTCACCTGGCACCCAGCACCCCAGGGACTGGCTCTGGATCCCTCATGGTCATAACCCCAAAAATTTAATTATTACTTAAAGGTTCCATAATTTAATATTTCTTTAACAACTTAACATGAGTCTTAGAGCTCCTGCCTAGTGTTTATGTTTAAGCTCTAGCTGAAATTCACTCCTCTTCCAAACATGCCATTTCTGTGTCTTTTTAAATGAGGCATTGGACTACTGAGTCTTGGACTCCCTTTGAGCAAAGCCCCAAAACTCTCAACTGCTCAGATGTATAATTAGATTTCTAAAAAATTAAGTCGCTTTGGATAAGGCTGTCTGCCAAATGCTGCAAATGTGAATGATGCCAACTTGTGGAAAAGACGCATCTGTCTGTGGGAACCGTACACATAATCATTCTGGGAGTTATTGCCACATCCCCCATATAGTCCTGACTATGCTCCAAATGAGGTTTCCAATGATTGGGCCATTCAAGGAGTTCCTGGGAGGCCAGCATTTCAAACATGTAGCAGGCAGTCTGATCATGGCCCTGGCGAGTCACAGCTCAACTTCTTCTAGTGAGAAAACATCCTACCTTGATGGTATCCAAGCACTAGAGAAACCCTGAGATAAGTGTATTAGTGTTGTGATGAGTACATTGCAGGGGATTATATAAAGAAATAAAAAGAGTTTTTCTCCTCTCATGACAGTGTTCCTTATACCAAATATACCCCTTATACCACAACCACAAATATTAGACTCACAAGGTTTTGATCATTATTTCAGAGCTATAAAATGACTGCGACACTGCTATTATTTCACTGCTGTTATATTATTACTCATGTCTGCAAGTGATTCTTGACAGATTTATAGGGATAAAATTGATTGGTATCGGTGACTCATATTATGCCTAACTCATTCTTCTCAGACAGGCCTGTATATAAAAGATGTCATTGTTCCTTTTGCTGCAGGCATTTAACACTGTGTGAGCTCACATCTGATTATCACCACGACTCTGTTCTTTTAGAAATGGCATACTGTGTATATTGTATGCTTGAATAGATGGCACAATACTGTATGTACATGGGTAATGCTCCCCGCGAATGCACATGCTATTTTGTAATTCTGTCTGTCCACAAATACCTTCACACCAGGAGATTTAGTGCTTTTGTTGTTTGCCTAGAGTTGGGTAATATCTGTAATAGTTTCCATAGAGACGCTTCGTGTATAGAGAAAAAAAGTCAGCTTCTAGACAACAGTTTTCCTAAAATACAATGGAGTAGGAAATGGGGGGTTTCCTTAGACCCTGACCCATACAGGAAAACATAAAATGTTCAGGCATCCTCTGTTAGGGTTTAAACACGTACAGATGTGTGAGTCAGTGCAAATCCAAGATGTCAAGTGAAGTCAGTCTTTATTGCCAATTCATCTAAATACACCGTGAGACTAAACACTGTGCATAACACATTGAAATGAAGTACAGTGTAGCCCAAATGACTAAACTCATATTCAAAAATGTATTTAAAAGGATAAATTATTAAGAAATTATTTAAAAAAAAAGCTCAACCAGACAGCTGACTACAGGAAATCAACCTGTATCTGAACTGATGTTGTTACAGTACATGCAGAGATGATTTCCTCCTTTAGTGTGACGATTGTTCTGGGACTATACAAAAAGTAGACAAAACATTTTTCACAATAGTTATGCGGAACAGCCGAGCAACACCAGACACTTTACATGAATTGCATATGATGGAGACTGGTATAAGTAGTAACATATGAATGTGGCTGCTTAGAAATAATACACACAAGTACCTAAATGCAGCATGGGGCATCGTAATTAGAAACCTGTAGCACTGTCAGGATGTAAAGAATATACATAAACAAACCCTGAATCTGGAATGACAGGCTTGGGGTTATGTTTAAAGCCATGAATTAAAACCAACAGTTACAGAAAAATGGTTATGGTTGAGTTTTTTGTCAACAACCATTTGTTATTACAGACTGAAAGATTATGGGGGAAAAATAAGACGAGGTTCTTCTTCCAGTCTATACAGGTTTGTCACACAATGTTTCTTCCTGTTGCAACTGACAAGTTTCTATTGATGCCTGGTCACAATCAAATATTTAACATGCCTTTGCAACTTTGCACCTGCTCTGGCTCGAACCTGATCCCAGCTATAGGCTCGGCAGGGCATGTTTACAGCACAAAGTTACCATATATCAAGGACGTATAGTGGATAAGCTACATCATTTAGGTACTCCTATTTATACGGGGTGAGTGAAGTTATTACAATTGACAATAACTGAATGTAATTAGGACTATAATAATAATAATAATAATAATAATAACAAATAAATATAATTGAATACAGGAATCAGCGTTATACCTGACTGAATGTTATACTCATGGGGTGAACATGCAACAGTGGCATTGCCGCTTGGCTTAAAAAACTGAAACCCAGTACTACCACTGACTAAAACAGGTAAGATTTGTAGGAACTTACAGCATGTTACACCAGTTGTAGTCTTTATCCCCCAATATTCATCTGGCCAATTTGGCTGAGCATGTTCAATTCATTTTAATTTTATTTGTATAGCGTTTTTAACAGTGGTCATTGTAGCGAAGCAGCTTTATAGAATCTAAAGAAAATGATGGCAACCATTGCAGTGGGAAGGAACCTTGAGAGGAACCACTCAACAGGGAACCCATCCTCATTTGGGTGATATTAGTAAGCAGGGATTGTTCTACAGTCATACTGAGTGTTAGACAGCTGGAAGTTATAGCTGAAAACTGATTTTCTATGAGATTGGAAGTTTCTGAAATACTCACACCGGCCCATTTGGCACCAACAACAGTGCCACAGCCAACGGCACTGAGGTCACTTCTTTATCCATTATTATATTTAAAGCACTTGATCCTTGACGCAGGATTGGCTGATTAAATAATTGCATGCGCAATCATGTGTCCGTGTTCTTAATGGACTGACACAAACAGTAATTGCTGATTTATTGTGGAGTTACAGTACTTTCATCATATCAAAGTTGATTATTTTTTTAGAAGGGTACATCCCAAAGTGTTTTATTTAATCTAATACCAAAATAATAGTTATGTTTAATGTTGTGGAACTGCTGTGAAAAAAAGTTCCTTCCACACCTTCTCTTTGTACACCTCTCTTTGAGTTAATACGAAGAAAAATAGACCTTCACTACAATCACATATTCAAATTGTGTGGCATATCCGTCACATAATAGAACAAGTGCTTCTCTGTATTAGCCTTGAAGACGGTAGTAAAAGAAGAATAAGGCTTTATTTGTCACCTATATTTAACAGAACAACGACATTCATTACTTTGCATATTAAAGCTTGTTACAAAAAGGAATGGTACAGATGAATAAGGGCCTTGCTTAAGTCCTTTACCCAACAGTAGATTCTTGGCCCTGACCTGCTGATTAGTGACCATTTGAGAAACCACTGGTGTCAGAGATACTCTTACAGAAAGTCTTTAATCGACACATTTTCATCAAATCAGAATCAAGATTTCAATGATGTTGCATAATGATATTAAGTATACTGAGGAAACAGGTGCCTTCTAAAAGGAAACACTGCTTGCTTCAGGAATGTCTATCTGACTGAAACACAATGATTGTACTGAGCCAACTTTAAGTATTCTAGGTCACTGCTGAAGAAATGTTCAATCTGACACTGATTTCAGCCTTAGATGAAATCTCATTTGAAACGATGCTGTGATCCGATGCCACTCAGTGTAGACAGTGTCGTATTTCTAATGATATAATCTATACATTATCTATCTACTGTATATCTATACTGTTTAAACATTACCTCGCGTTGATGGATTGCAATCGTATCAGTTTTTGCATCTAAAATTCCACACTTTTGTGTACATTGCATGATGAAAGGGTACTCCAGAATGTTTAGCAATCCAAAGCTGTAGTAATTATCCATCCATCCATCCATCTAGGAACCTCTGTAGTCCAACTAGGGACTGTGGATGCCAATATCGACAATTGTCGATATTGCCAATTCAATTCAATTCAATTTTATTTGTTTAGCGCTTTAAACTGTGGTCATTGTCGCAAAGCAGCTTTACAGAATCAAAAGAAAATTATGGAAATGTGTTCAAAATGTGAGAAAATTTGTGGAGATCAAAATGATAAGACTGTCCCTGATGAGCAAGCCGAGGGCGACAGTGGCAAGGAAAAACTCCCTGAGACGGCAATAGGAAAAAACCCTAAAAGGAATCAGACTCAACAGGGAACCCATCCTCATTTGGGTGATAACGGATGGCAGGTTTAATATAACAGATGATGTCTTCAAGTTAATATGGTGTTCAGTTCGTTATTAGATGTTCTGGTGCTTTTTCTATCTTTCTATATATTTCCCTGTTTTCCAGATTTTTTCGTACATACATTATATATTTGTAAAAAAAAAAAAAAAAATCTCATTGGCATTAGGTGTATACGACAACACAATGCATGATTTAGTGCTCTTTATTTGTCATATGAACAATGTTTTTATCCTTTTGCACTATGAGAACATCCGTACTGACCGGAATGACTTCCTAAGTTTAGTGCATTTGTTTGTTTGATGGCTCATTAAGGCCTGTATGTAAGCTATTGGGATGGCACTCCCATCGGAAGAAGAAACCTGTCACAGAGTCATAAATCCTTGTGTCAATAATACATTTAATCTCACAGAGGCGGGACAGACAAGAGCTGAAAGGTGCAGGATCAGTGTGAGAATAGCTGGCACTTCCAGAGAACTGTAAGACTTTATATTGGCTATTGAGTCTGGTGAATGTTGACATACTCATATTCCTGCACAGTAGCTCGCACACGCACACGCACACACACACACACACACACACACACACACACACACACACACACACACCTGCTCGTGATGAGATCATTGTCACAAACATGTATTTCTTTCCAGCTGTGAGCTCAGCTGTGTATTATGATAGCAGGCTATTTATTTGGACAGTGATCCTAAACCTATTGAGTCAGTACTCACCTTGTGGCTCCCACCCGGTCCCATGATACATTTCTCCACGGGAACTCTCTTCTATCAGAAAAATCATATGTTGAAATAAATACATAAGGAAATAACATCTAAACCATACCAGAAATTGTTAAACAGAATAACAGTAATGCCCATGATGTATGTACAAAATCATGCCATTCAAACTTTAATTCATTTAGTTATCATTAACACCCTGGATTACTGACTAATAACTAATGAATATAATTCTGATAGAGGATCATTAATAGAGTTAGCCTTTTTAGTTATCCATCCATAGCAAAGGCGGCATGATTAGCACTGTCGCCTTGCACCTTCAGGGTCTCCATTCGATTCGACTACCACAGTCATAAAATGGGAATAAATACAACAGTAATCACCATTGGCCTCCACGGCCCTTAGTTGATATACAGAGCTTCCTAGATAGTCAACTGGTCAACTTTAGTCAACTTGAGTCTGTCGGAACAAATAATTCAGTTATAATCACTGGGGCTTTTACTGCAAAATCTGATTTTTCATTTTGTTTGTTTGTTTATTAGTTGGTGAGGTGTTAGGTTTCTGCTAGGGGTGAGTTTAATAGATGCATCAATTTAAATGATTATAATGAAAAGGCATCAAGGCAACAATCATATTTTCCAACAAAAACTAACTGATGTGTAACAAGTTTAATAATGCTAACAATTATTTCTACCATATTTTATCTTATTGTAGCAGATTCAGTGGTATTGTCATTTATTATACAACAGTTATTTCTGACCATGTAATCCAATTGGACAAGACGCGTTTTACGAGTGGTGGTTATGTAGTAGGTGAATTGGGCCACATAATACCAGTAAGAATTTAAAGCTACTTTCACACCCGTGAATTAAAATATCTGCAAATGAAAATAACTGGTTAAATAAACAAAACAAATCCAAATCTGTTGATAATAAAGTGGAGTTTGAAGAATTGTTGTCCAAAAGCAATATCACACAAGAGGGAGTGCTGTTGTGCTGAATATCAGCACAGCTGTGATATCTTTGTTAATTTAGCTGTGGCCTCAGTCATAAGCATAGCCCAAGTGCCAAAGACATTACAGCCATGCTGATATTCAGTACAACAGCACTCCCTCTTGTGTGATATTGCTTATTAGAATCATTGCTTTATAAATATCTTATCATTTTATTATATTCAGTATAAAAATATTATAATACTATTATTATATATTATTAGATTCAGTGGTGTCATCAAATATCACATTGTTGCTTTATAAGCTGAAATGATATCATATATGGACAAATGAGGTTTGCATGATTTACACCAGCTTGTTCGGTTTGCAAAGGACATGAACAAACCAAAACACATCAGCTAAACCACACAACACATCAACATTAACTTAGAAAGTAAAGGTCCTTATTGAACTGCAGATGCTTGTTGCTTATTAAACGCAAGTCTTTCACTAGCTTAGCAAAGTGATAACAAGAAGTTATTCTGGGGTGCTTCTTTTCTCTGAATATCTTGGTTTCCTTTCACTTCCCTGCAGTTTATTAATGCAGTGCAAAGTTTACAATATCTAAAACAGCATCGATAAAATAAAACATTAATAAAAGCATCCGTACCATTTGTGTTTTTCTTCGTCTCCCAGACTGACATACACTACCAGTCAGAAGTTTGGACCCACCTTCTAATTCCATGGTTTTTCCAGCAATGCTGAAGGCATCCAAAAATATGCAATAATCTCCTTTAAACATTGATATGTATCTGCTACTTATGCTCTGTAATGCCTTCATCACGGCTCTAATCTGATGTGCTGGTTATTAATTGGTGATTTCTGAGGCTGGTGACTCTAAATGAACTTATTCACTGCAGCAGAGGTCAGTTTTGGTCTTGCTTTCCTGGGATGGTCTTCATGAGAGACAGTTTCATCATGGTGCTTGATGGGTTTTGCAAATGCACTTGACAATACTGGTCTTGCAAATAACAAGTCAAGTCAAGTAGGCTTTTATTGCCATTTCAACCATATACAGTTCAGTACATGGTGAAACCAGGACCAAGGTGCTACATAGAAACAACATGAATTTATAACATAAATTAACAAGAACTAACTAACTAAGACACTTAATTAGCTGACTAGTTGAGACAAAACAGATGAACACTATAAATTTACAACAAAACTAAGCATCTTACAAAAAAAACAGAAAGTTAACATGAATCAACAACATAAATTAACAAGCTAACTACAGTAGCCAATTAAGACACCTAATTAGCTGACTAGTTGAGACAAAATACATTAACACTATAAATGTACCTCAAAACTAAGTATCTTACAAAAAAAAACCATAAAATTAACATGAATTAACAACAAGCTAACTAGCTAACTAAGACACCTAATTAGCTGTTTAGCTGAGACAAAACAAATTAAAACTATACATTTAACACAAAACTATATTACAAAAAAAAAAAAAAAAACATAAATTCACAACAACCTAACCAGGACACCTAATTAACTGACTAGCTAAGACAAAACAGATTAACTTAAATTTACAACAAAACTAAGTAGCTTACAAAAAAACAACATAAAGTTAACAAATTAACAACAAATTAACAACAGGCCAACTACTGTAGCTGAGACACCTAATTAACTGACTAGCTGAGACAAAACAGATTAAAACTTTAAAATTACCACAAAACTATCTTACAAAAAACATGAATTAAAACAATAAATTCACAACAAGCTAACTAGGTAACTAAGACAGCTAATTAACTGACTAGCTGAGACAAAACAGATTAACGCTTGAATTTACAACAAAACTAAGTATTTTACTGTACAAAAAAACAACAACATAAAATTAAAATAAATTTTTATAAATTCCATAAGTGCTATTTTATAGTTTTGAAATCTCCAGTATTGTTCTAGAATGTTGAAAATAAATCACTAAACAAAAAACACTGACTTGTCCAAAATGTTTGACTGTTACTGTACAAAATAGCCAGTCAGCAACAACCCCCCCCCTCCCCCATTTTTTATTTATTTTTTGTTTAGAGTAATCTGTTTCTTTTTGATTTGGTTACATGTTTTGCATTTAGCAGCTCTGACGACTTCTGCTCACCTGTAGCAAAATCTTTCCTTGTTTTTACAACATTAAAATCACTGATTTGATTGCTGTCACACACAAGATGATGCATTGAAATGACTCACTCGGAACGGCTCAATGAACAGACAACACGACTAAAAAACAGGCCAGGCCACATACTATCCCTGTAAGTACATGTCTCCAGTGCGTAAACTAACAGCTGATCTGGGTGACACACACCTCACCAGTGAGCGTGAGTGTTACCATAAACTTAAAACGCCTCCCCTTTCATGCAGGTAGGGATTCTCTGAAATGATTGGCATCATCAGGCACTCAGGAGTATGAATATGCATTCATTCATTCACTCGTTCATCTTCTATCACGGAGGATTAAGGCCTATCACAGGAGACTTAGGGCACAAGGCAGGATACATACCGGACAGGGTGGCATTCCATCGCAGAGCACACACAATCACACACACTATGAGCAATTTAGGAGCGGCACTTTTAAGGAAACCCACCAACTCACCATGGGGAGAACATGCAAACTCTACACACTCACACAGACTCGAGGCAGGAATCAAATCTTTAACCCTGGATGTGCGAGGCCACAGTGCGAACCTATGCACCACTGTGTCACCGGAGTATAAATAATCTGATTAATGAAATAATATAAAATATCTGGTTTAACAAAGGTGGCACGGTGGCTTAGTGGTTAGCACTGTCGCCTTGCACCTTCAGGGTCCAGGTACAATTCCCACCTCAGGTCGAATGAAATTTGCTTGGTGGGTTTCCTCCGGGTACTCCGGTTTCCTCCCACAGTCCAAAGACATGCTTCTTAGGCTAATTGGCGTTCCCAAATTGCCCGTAGTGTGTGAATGAGGTTGTGAGTGTGTGTATGTGTTTGTGCTCTGCGATAGATTGGCACCCCGTCCAGGGTGTACCCCGCCTCATTCCTTAAGTCTTCTGGGATAGGATCCAGGTCCCCCGCGACCTTGTATACAGGATAAAGCGGTATAGACGATGAGTGGGTGAGTGAGTGAATGCTTAACAAAGTTTTCCTGCTCATACGAGAACTAATCTGTGTTAAATGTAGAAATGTGATTTAGGTAAACATTATTTGTTTTTGCACTTATGTGACATAATTAGGATGAGATGAGCAGGATAAGTCCTGCATGTCAGATTTGAGGGGAAAAGTAAACTCGCGCGCTTTGCTGCCTACTAATCACCTCCACGCGCTTCCTCCCTCACTCCCTCCCTCCAACATTCTCTCTCTTTCCCTCCCTCCCTCTCTCTCTCTCTCTCTGTGCTTGTCTTGCTTTATCCACTCCACTCTCACGCGACACAAAGTCTACATGGATTTGCTTTTCTTCAGAGACAAACCCCAGGTTTTGTGGTCATGCCTGCGCGTAAACTGGACACTTGTTTGACTCTCTGAGGATGGAGAGAGGGGAAACTGGAGATCACTGGGGATTAGCTGACACTGTTCACGCCTCTGACACAGGTTTGTACTTCGCCTTTTATGTCTGTTTAAGCTTCTGAAGTCTAATGAAGTTTGTCTAGGCTGTGTGTGAAGGTACAGCCCTATGCACAGTGTGCGTCCTGTGCGTAATTCACCTTTGTGCGCTCTTCCTTTCTTTGTCACTGCTGGTGTATCAACTCAAATTCATACCTGTTGAAAGGTATTACATGTGTACCTTTTCATGTGTAGTTTTCCTTCACACTTTCTGTCCATTTTATTAGGAACACAGCATTTTCCCCCCTCTATCCTTCCAGAATTGTAGCCTTTACAACCAGTACCCTATAGTTTTCATTTGCAGTACACTTTTATTTGGCATGATGGCGTAGTGATTGGCACTGTCGCCTCGCACCTCCAGAGTCAAGTGTTCAGTTCCCGCCTCGGGTCTGTCCATGTTCTCCCTGTGCTTGAAGGTTTCCTCTGAGTACTCCGGTTTCCTCCTACAGTCCAAAAATTGCGCAATTGCTATTTCCAATGTGATTGTGCCCGGTGATATACTGGCACCCTGTCCAGTACATACCCCACCTCATGCCCCTGGGATAGGCTCCAGGCTTCCCACGACCCTGTACAGGATACGCTGTAGAAAGAGTAAGTGAGTGAGTTTTATCAGCAGTAATGTTTCCTGATATTTTGGTAGCACTTTGTGACGTTATCAGAATGTAATCCCTATCGCTTTAACCATGGAAGCACTTTCTGACATGCGGATTTAACATTATCTATCAATCTGCTAGTCGACTGTTAAATTAACCTTGCAAATGAAATATACAATATAACAAAAATGATAAAAAAAAAGACTCAATACTGAAGATGAACCCACAAGTCGATGGGAGTAGTAGCATGGATATATGGGCAGGGCTCTAAAGCAGCGAAACATGATGTATTTTCCGTATGCGCGTGCGTGCATGGACACCTGTTCACCCTCACTTTAAAATCAGCCAATCATGTGGCAGCAGAACGATGAAATAAATCATGCAGATACAGATGGAGAGCTTAATGTTCACACCAAACATCCGAATGAGGAGTGCATGTGATCCATGTCACTTTAATCGTGGCATGCTTGTTGGTGCCAAACGAGCTGTGTTTCTGATCCCCTGGGAATTTCACAAGCAACGGTCTCTAGAGGAAAACAAAAAACATCCAGTGAGCAACTGGAGGTGGATACGCCTTGCTGATAAGGGTCAAAACTCACGCCATGGTTAAAGACAGAGAGATTTCCACTTTCCCCCATTCTGATGTTTGATGTTAACGAAGCTTTAAACCTGTAATTGCATGAGTTCACTGCTGTGGCATGATTGTCTCATTAGATCGTTGCATTACGGTACAGATGTGAAGGTGTTCCTTTAAATAAAGTGTACAATAAGTGTATATTTCTGTGTAAATGAATAATGTACATGGAAAACAAGAACTAAAATGAATTCTCAAAAAAATTTGCATCTGGAAACTCTATAGTTATAACATACTGGACATTTCACAGAATTTTAAAAATCAAGATAATTATAATTATAGTGTGTGAATGTGTGTGTGTGAATCTGTGCCCTGCGATAGATTGGTGATAATTACAATATTTAATGCACCCAATTATTTTCAGGCTGTTTGTCCCAGACACACTATTGACTGACTAAACATGTTGTTGTCTGCATTTGTCTTTTTCTTTCTTTCTTTTTTTTATGACATGGGTTCTTAGTACACCAGAAATAAATATAATAATTGAATAATAGAGTTGTGATTTTTAACCCTTTGATATATTTTATTGCAGACTCCATGGCTATGCAGGTCTTTTAAATAGTACCACTCTTCACCCTCTAATATATTCACTTATATTGTGTGTATAAACATTTAAACTATGAATTTCTTTACTCCATGCTGTTAATTTTAACTTTCCTTTATTTCCTACTCAAAATGTAGCCTACTCAGTTATGTCATACGTAAAACTATTATTTTTTTAATATACATATACACCCCTCCTTGTTTAATTACTAGGACTTCTATTCAGCTTTTCAATAAGCCCATAAATAATAGGATATATTTTCACAGAATATGAACTGCCAATCAAACCGTATGTGGTTTTGGTTGCGTATAATAAGCCCACCGCATGCATGTGTCACTTTTTTGTTTAATTTTCTGGATTGATCCGATTTCTTTGCTTGGTAGGGGTGAACTGCATTCTTTACTTAAATCAGCTCAAGTGCTGAAGGGATTAGAAGTGAAAAGGAGCGTTTCAGTATAGCTGAGCTTTTTCTTTATTCATTCCTCCAGGTTTAAAACGCCAACGTTTAGACGGGTCAGAAGATTTCAGTAACACTATATGCTTTTGACGGGTAGTGTGTATTGACAACATGTTTACCTTGTCGAGTGCAATTTGTTTAACGTATCTCAGTGAATGAAACCAAAAGGGAAAGTCCAAAGCAAAACAGAATTTATTCACCGAAGTTTAGAATGTAGTTAAGATTAGCACCGGTTTTCCATTAGATGTGTGCGCTCTCTCCGCCCAGGGCCACGTTTTTAGCGGTGCTCTTTAATCCTTTTCACAACGTAAGGACACACCTGTGTCATCATGGACGGATTCCGTCAGTGCCATTGTGTGGGCGCAGATGTATCAACACCTCCTAACACACACGCGATTTTTTTCCCCCAATATTTAGGCTTTTGTTTCCGACATTTTGGACAAGATAAAACAAGATAAAACATTTTTTTAGAAAGGTCAGTAAATGTGACCATAACAGACAATCAGATGAAGTAGAATAACTAAATGAATACCAGCACTTTCAAATCACACTTTCCCAGTTACAGTTAAGTGATGTGATTATTCCACATATCAAATCACATATTATGGCATGAGGACAACCTTGGTGTGTAATGTAACATGTTCAGCTTTGGTGGTGTTGTTAGTTCTTCTACCTTTTTTCATCAAACATGTTTTAGTCTAAATTAATGACCCAGTGATTTTTTTTTGTGCCAATTGTATGACTCCAAAATTATGACTCTATAATCCACATTGACATGCACCACAGAACTATCTAAGTTCTTTTAGAATTGTCACAGAACATATATATATATTCTGTATATATGAATAAAGGTATACCTTATCTTATCAGTATATATACAGTGGTGTGAAAAACTATTTGCCCCCTTCCTGATTTCTTATTCTTTTGCATGTTTGTCACACAAAAT
>JAOVVA010000051.1:10650954-10670245 GCA_028565275.1 Leiocassis micropogon
TTCACACCTCTGTATATATATATATATATATATATATATATATATATATATATATATATATATATGTATCATAGTAGGATAGTTATAAAATCATAAGACCTACAGAATTGCAATACAAAACGAATCACCACCTAGCTATCACAATAATATCATATCGGGTGGTCCCTGGTGAGTCCCATTTCTAATATATTGACTAACAGTAAACTATAATTAAACTATATTGGTCACCCATTATTTTTTTTATATATGCCCTATAAGCCAAAGTCATGCAGTTTATGGAGATTGGCATTTCAAAAATACCTGATCTGTAGTATGTGATTAAGTGTGAGTGTGTGCTTGTCCTCCATTAAGGGTCTTTCTCAGATTGTGCTTTAACTACCCTGGAACAGGCTTCTGGCCTCTGTCAACTCTATAAAGGATAAGCAGTATAAGATAATGGATGGATAGATGGATGGATGGATTTGGGCAATAGCATGTCAAACTTAGTATTTTCTAATCTAATCCTCCATAACCCCCAGATTTTTTGCTCTATCTCAGCTTTCCATACTGAATCACTGGTATATTTGCACTGGGACTAAAACCAGGACCTTCTGCTTGTATCTGATTGATCTAAATGAGGCACCCAGAAAATTGGCTTTTGCATGTGTGTGACTATCTCTGAATGCACTTTCCAGGAAACTTCCCCCATGTAAATACAACTGTAAGTTTTGGATTTAAGTTGCTGACTCTTGAAATGTTTATGCAGAGGATGCTTGGTTTGTCCAGTTGAACGAACATCATAATATACAGATCATTTGTCAAGCTTAGCTCAAGAATACTAAAGTATAGTAAGTGTCTACTTAGATTTAAATTTAATAAGAGTCAATGAAATGAATTGCACTAGGTGTCAGGTAACCTATTAATTTAGCTTTAGTAATATAGTTAGTTAGTTAGTTAGTTAGTTAGTTAGTTAGTTAGTTAGTTAGTTAACAATATTGTTGTTGCTGTTGTTTGGTACATTTTATTGGTACAATTTTATTGCCAGCTCTGATCAAGATGCAGTCACGTCAAGGTCAGTATTTCCCAGTGCAATCCTCGCCCACCCCCCGGATTTCTCTTTTTCCTACTTCAGCTTTCAACACTGAATAATGATAAATCTATTGTACACACTGAGATCTTAAATTTATCTTGGTTTGCTTGTCTCTGAGGACTGGGTTGGGAGACACTGCTCTAGGCAGTTGATGAAAGACCTTTGGAGACCCTTTCCTCTCCACTGTGAGGCTGATCACATGGCACGCTGCATGGCCTGAGTGCTGGTGAAAAATGGTCGGAAATGCCTTTCTCAGCAGGAAACCGTAAACTGCCTCTCTAAATTTGGGAAAGTGACGACAGCATTTTGTCAACGGAAGCAAAGGAATTTCTAAACCACCCAGAACCCAGAGATGTATCAGATCTAGTACAGTATGGGTCATTAGAACATGTCAGTTTTACACTGTGTATTTCTTCTGTGTTATACGGCAGAATGAACAATAGATTGGATTATATTTAAACTATAAAAATATAATTTAGTATATCAGGAATATATTGAATATCAAAGATATTATCAAATAGCAGGGCTTGGCTCATCCCACAGCGAGTGTTGTTGTTAAAACTACCTTTTTTGTGGTTAAACTGCTTACAGTGTTTGAGTTAAATACAGGTTTACTGTGAAGTCTTTGTAAACTTTCATGTCTACTATTTTACACAAAATATGACATTGAAACCCCTGCAATTAAAATTACCTGCAGACAGCTATGATTAGCTTAGAGTCATGTTGCAAGAACTTAAATGCAGAAGAATTTCATGCTGATTTTAACACAATCATATGAACGATTTGGTTCCTCACAGTCACAAATGTCGATCAGCTTAGAAATGCCTGGTGTCTGAAATTGTTCAGCTTGTTTAGTTTCATGCAAAAACCTGGAAACCACATTATTATTTTTTTTCCACCTGAAAACTGGTGTCATGTAATTCTGTATGGTGCTTTCTTTACAAGCATGCAAATATCTTTAATGTTGTTTTTCTTTCTTCTTTAATGATGTTTATTTATCCATTTCTAAGTTATGTTTGTAAATAGTGAATGGTTTTGTGCATAATAATGCAGATATGATAAACATATCTAACAATTTGTACTACAGATAATATGGTCTTATTATGGTCTAAGACTTTTGCGCAGGACAGTATAAGAAAAGTGTAAGCTCTTGGTCAAAACACAGTATTGTTGCTGATTTCATTTTTTAATTGTTATACATATAATACAGAAAATGTGTGAGCTAAGTTCACGCAACATGGAAGTGACCAGTCCTTGGTTCCCCATAAATTTGTCTCGCTTCAAAAAATTATAATTGAAAATGCAAATGATTCATATTTAGCTTTAAAAAACCCTTTTTAAAAATCTGTAGTGTCCGTAACCGTGTCACATTCATACTGCTATATCTTAACAATTTTGCACTTTTGCAGGTCTATGTCTTTTCATGTGGGAATCTAAATTGGCCAAGTTTCATGTGATTGACAATTAAGATCAATGAAAGATTTGAATTTGAAAAAGTTACGGACACTACATAAAGGGGTATGAAATTATATTTAGCAAATGTGTTCCTTTTTATCTGCCAAAAATATAAATGTGCATGCAAAGTTACAAAAAAAATGAAGCATGGATTGGGAGATAAGTAGCATTAAGTACAGTATTATAAAAAATTATGTTATATGATCTTGTCTAAAAATGTATTTTTTCACATAGGTGAGACACTTTTCAGCTCCAATACCATGTTTTGGCCATCTGTAACAGACTAAATATACAGTATGTGGGACAGAATCTGTAGTCATTTGGTGAGTAATCCATTCGTTACAAATCCTTCAGCCGTCAGTTGTTTTGCTTCCTTCACTCCGGCACACCTGATTCGGCTTCGCAGATGTTTTATGAGTTGAGTCAGGTGATTAAGCAGGGGTGAGGAACACATTTAGGCGAACAGCTCATACTTTACTGCGGTAATATATTCCAAAAATACAGTATATAGATACACAGTTCTATGTACAGGACCAAACAGCTGTTCCTGGTGGGTTTTCTTTCATAATGATGTCAGGTACAGATGTTTTAGTATGATGTTGGGTCACTACAAACTGGCAGGACAGATCCATGCATCTTGCTACAAATGATGAAAGTCTCAGGAAAGCAACTAGAGTGATGAACAGGGTTTTTTGTTTTGTTTTTAAATGGCGATTATGATAATGGAGAGCTCTATTTAACACATTTCTCCAAAATCTCTGATCTGGCAAGATGCCTGTGAATGCCATGGCCAATCAATTGCATCATTTTTATTCCCACAAAACCATTTAGTGAGCCCTCATGCCATGTGTGTGGTGGCTAGGCCAACCTGGAAGAGACCAGTTCTATCTGAATAGAAAGGTTTCATTATATAGTAGGATCCTTGACCTTTCTCACTAAGAGGATGAGCAAGGCCAAGTCATGCAAGTGAAAATAAATAAGTGCATAACAAAGCCACTATGTTTTTCTTTAAATTGTCACTCACTCATGTCTACACCGCTTTATCCTGTATACAGGGTTGAGGCAGGTACTCTCTGGATGGGGTGCCAGTCCATCACAGGGCACACACACACACATTCATACACTATGGGCAATTTGGGAACACCAATTAGCCTAATCTGCATGTCTTTGGGAGGAAACCGGAGTACCCAGAGTGAACCCACGGAGCGAAGCGCGGAGAGAACATGCAAACTCTTGCACACAAACCCAAGGCGGGAATCAAACCCAGAACCTGGAGGTACAAGGCCACAATGCTAACCACTACACCACGTTGCTACCTACTTTAGTTTGTCACTCTTGTGTAAATTAAGGATTATTACTGGCACATGAAATAAAAATAAATTTAAATAACTTGTTCTCAGCCTCAGCATATGATTCCTATCACTCATAAGTTCAAAGTTAACCCTTTAAATTCTTAGATTAGACTCATATCCTATTATTTTCATAATTCATATTAGTTATTAAGTAATGTGTTTTATACCACAGCGCTGTTAAATTCTCAAATCTGATTAGTCAAAATGGTGGTGATACATTTTCTGTCACAGCTATCACAGTAGTTTTGCAAGATAATTAAAAAATGTATATTCAAGCTTGTTCTAATACATTATCATTATCACAACAGTAACTTGTACGGGAGTTATGCCACATCACATACTATAAGTCACCATAACAGTCCGTACAAATATCTTTAAGCTATAAATGATTGCTTATACAGTACCTACTGTTTATAATATGTATATGATAACAAGAACAAGAGTTTGCATGTTCTCCCAGTGCTTGGTGGGTTTTATTCCGATTTCCTCCCACAGTCCAAAGACATGCAGAGTGGGCTAACTGGCATTTCCAAATTGCCCATAGCGTGTGAATGCACGTTTGAGTGTGTGTGTGCTTGTACCCTGTGATGGATTGGTAACCCTTCTAGGGTGTAACCCTGCCTAGTGCCCCAAGTCACCTGGAGTAGGCTCCAAACCTTCCACTGTGACCATTCCTTTATAATCCTACAGGTGATGCGCTTTAAACTATTCACACATTGACAGGCAGCGCAACATCCTGTGTGACAATAACAAATTATTTGCTGTTTGTTTAGAACTGTAACACTCACTCACATACTCATTGTGTGTACCGCTTAATCCTGTATACAGGGTCGTGGGGGGCCTGGGGCCAATCCCAGGAGGCTTTGGGCATGAGGCGGGGTACACCCTGAGTAGGGTGCCAATCCATCACAGGGCACACACACATACGCACACTCTTACACACTCATTCCCATACTATGGGCAATTTAAGAACGCTAATTAGCCTTATCTGCATGCAAACCCCGTGCACACAGAGGCGGGAATCGAACCTGGACAGTGCGACAGTGCTACCCACTAAGCCACCCTGCCGCCTAGAATTGTAACAAAATCGAAAAAAAATTATATCGTTTTCAGGGGTTTCATAAAATATTGATACTTATAGGATTGTTATACATGCCTTTCCCTATTGTGACCTCATATACGAAAAGCCCCTCCCCCTGCGTGTTGCTTATTTTTGCTGTTCCTTGGGGGAGAATGGCTCAGCAGCAGCTTATGTACTTAGACACCAATATGGCATGTTCAGAGGATGGATGAGGAAAAAATATCCGTATTAATTATTTAACTCGTATCTGAGGGCTATTTCAGCTGGAGCGTTAACACACTCTAAGAAGTGCGTTAACTTGTTTAAGAAACAGTCAAATACCGTATGGGACTTTTAACATACGTAGCTAGATTGTGTTAGGTAGATCTCACGTTAAAAATGTTAGAGAGCTTTCACATATCCATCGTCGGTGTGTTTTCTCGTTTTGGTGCCG
This sequence comes from Leiocassis micropogon, assembly GCA_028565275.1. NCBI lineage: Eukaryota > Metazoa > Chordata > Actinopteri > Siluriformes > Bagridae > Leiocassis > Leiocassis micropogon. The sequence continues at coordinate 10,656,345 of JAOVVA010000051.1, forward strand.
AGACCAGGACCCAAGCTTGATTCATTTACAGTGAGAGCTTTGCTTAAAACCAGCTGCAGGAAAGGTTATTGCAGTTGTTGCTGTGTAGTGTGGGTTACATTTTTTGACGCATGAGCTGGCTGTCATGCTTGTTATCATGTGTCATTATCATATTTCTAACCAAAAACCTTTTGCAAGAATATTTTCATCCCCCACTACTCCCACACACACCTTCAACCAGTCATTTTTTTTCTTTCTCTAGTCTGTTTAATTACATGGGACCAAATAAAAAACAAAGGAAAGTATTCATTTCACTCGGATTCAGTCTGAACAAACAGGTTTGAAAGCATCGTAAAATGGATCGATATGCTGCTATGCTGCGTTCCTGTGTGTAGTACAGCATTAACAGGCCTTTCTCTGTCTCAGCTAACGTCATGGTTTATTAAACTTAATTAATATTGTTCCGGGAATTCATCCCTAATCATAAGCTAACTTTACAGCGCATACTGTATGCTTACGCTGGCTTCTTCTTTAATCATGTACATTTATATTTCATATTGTCTACAGTCGTTTCGGACTTCAGTGAGCAACTCTGTGCTTCAGGCTTATGAACAGAATCTGCTTCTGTCCATCTATTAAATATAATTACGGACATGATTTTTATTTGTAATATCATTAATTTATTATTGACGATGCCAGAGTTTTATTATATATTGGTTTATTATAATAGGAGCCCTTTGAGCACTTTTGATATTATACAATTGAGAATATTGTTAAGAGAGCATTAGTGAAACTCCCTGGTTACATTAAATTAAAACTAAATATATACAATAACACAGTAGATGACATTAGAGTAATTATTTTGCTAATGTTTCTTTTATAGCTGTTTTTCAGAGTTTTGTTTCTGTGTGTGTGAGTGACTAAGCAAGAGAGTGCCTGAGGCTTTTAAACAGAGCGATACAACCGCAAGAGCTTATTCATGCACAGAGGTGACACTTGTTCAAGATTGTTCATGAACTCATGAACTTCAGACACACTTATTCATTTGATCACATTACCACGTTCCAATTGTCTTTTAGGTTCAACGGAGACTAGTGAGTAAATAAAAGGAATAAAAGAGATTTACATGTACAGAAGACTTCAAGGACGGTACGGTGATGATACTCCTAGGCGTAAGTAAAACGTGAATGGTGGAAACGTTTTAACGAATGCAGTCGTTCCCGTGAAGATTTAGCGAGTGAAACCCCTGATTCTTGAAAATGGCTTTTCACCAACTTGCGGAAGAGACGCATCCGTCTGTGGGAAACGTACACACAATCATTCACCAACACCACTTGCACATTACAGGGTGTATTATTGATGCACTACATCCCACGTACAGTCCTGACCTTGCTCTAAGCCATTTCCACATGTCTGAACCATCAAAAGGATCGGAACCATCCGATCATAGCTCCGGTGGACTGAGAAAACTTTCTCTCTTGATAGTATCCAAGCACTAGTGAAACACTGGAATTAGTGCATTAGCAGGTTTTGACTGTCAGTTTTGACTGTCATAACTGCTCTGTTCTTCAACACAATTAAACACAATTAAAGGTCCCGGTTTGTACATTGTGACATTAAACTTGAGACGGGATGCACATCAGACACAAAGCAGCAAGAGAAAGATGACAATTAGGAAAATGATGACGGAAAATGATGACGGAAAATTAGGAAAATTATGGAAAATTCTTAGGAAAATTCTTAGGAATATTATGACGGTATTAACAGCCAGAAAAACCCAGAAAACATAAGGCACAAGGACACATCACAGAACACACACACACACACACACACACACACAGGCAATTTGGGAATGCCAATTAACCTAATCTGTATGTCTTTGGACTGTGGAGGAAAACATGCAAACTCCACAAACACAGACCCCAAGGTGGGAATCGAACCCTCAACCCTGGAGGTGCGAAGCTACAGTACAGTGCTAACCACTAACAGTTCCTTACAAAAAAAGAAAAGAAATACTAAATAGCCCTGGAGTGGCGCAGTGGTAAAGTGCATATTCTATAATCCGGATATCGCAAGTTCGAATCCCAGCCGAGCTCCCTCAGACAGTAAGGATGGGAGGAACTTAACGTTCTCACATCTATCACGGGCATCTGTGAGCTCATGCAAACGGAAGGAGCCGATAGCGCTATCTCCCGAGTATGGTACATCACTTCCAACGGTGCATGAGCTCGCAGTTCAAACAGATATGGTTGGCTGGCGTTACATGGTTCGGAGGAAAGTCAGGCCCTCCCTGACCGGTAGTAGTAGCCTTAATGAGGGAGTGCCCTAATATGACTAAATTACAACAGTCATTTAAACATCTGTTTATTACAATTTGGTTTAGGTTACTATAGGAACGATACCCTATTAATATAAACAAGCACATTAATGTACACATCATACTAAAGGTACAGCTGGAGGGGCATTGCTGGCTCATTGAAAGGTTTCTTTTCTGGCCTGGGTTCATTTCCCAGCCGACGCCCTACACCCCGCACCCTGCCACTTGGGTTGCAAGGCACCCTTAGTACCGATCCCAAGCCTGAATATAAATGTGAAAGTTGGGTCAGGAAGCCCGAGTGTAAAAACCTGCACCATAAATTTAAAATGTTTGGATGGGATGATGGCGAGCCCCAACGGGAGCAGCCGAAGACGGAGAAAAACAACATTAACAACAAGTTACAGCCGGCTCTATTGCAAGAGCTGTTATTATAGGAAATGAATCAACACCTTTTGAGTAACAAAAGTGCACTATTAAAGGATAAAAAAGTATATTTAGCAGCGCTTAAAGGATTAACAGGGATAATGCACCATCACATTTCTGAATTAATTGAGTTACCACGAATGAAAAGGCTGCGGTGTGAAGAATACGGCGCTTCTTAGGGAAGCGTGTCATTATCCTGCTGAGACTGAAATATTGGTAAGCCGTTACATTATTGTGAGTGTTGAATGAGAGCAAGTTTGTGTTTCATGTGAGAGTAATAATCGCATGAATGCTCCTGATGTTCTTTTATTTTGTTTGTGTGTTCTGGGAGTTAAATAGTGTTATTCTATTAGCAAGTGTTCTTTAAGAGTATGGTTCACATTTCACGTTTCAGAAGAAGGCAGTCACGTTTGACTAGTTTACGTGTAGCAAGACTGCGTATAACTGCTGCTTCTTGGTAAAATACAAAAAATGTATATCGGGAAGAATTCAGTGCTAACACTATAGTAGTGAGCTCGTCGAGAGCCTCCTCCCTCCCTTAGGTTTGTTTAAGGTTTATTCCAGATCTTTACAGACAAAAGCCCAACATTCACCAGATAACTCGCCATTTTTTCCCCCCCTTTCTACACTTGATGTATTCAGCAATGTTGTACATTCACACATGCACGTACACAGTTAAGCTCTGAGGATTTTGCAGTCTTAAGAAACAAGACGCCATCTTCTCCACAACAAGTCTGTGCAACACTATTAAAACCATCACACAAGCTGCTCCTGACTCCAGCACACACCAGATCATGCCTTTTCCTTTACGAGCTGTATGAGGTGTATACTGTACATGCGTGCATGTAAAAGCACTAGTGAAGTGTACTGTATCGCTAGAGACAGCCCCCCCCCACGTCTGGTCTCTCTTATTTAGGATGCAGGAGTGGAGTGTTTATGTATTTTGCACAGAGGTGCTATTATGTAAAAGGGTGCATTCCCAATAATTACGCCTCTTCCTTCTGCTTTATTTCCCAGGCCTGTGAATATCGATGTGAAAGTTTAAGATGTTTTTCCGGTTGTGACGAACACAATATAAAAGAGGGGTACATACTGTATATGTTTGAACTAGATGTTTATACCCCGTTACTTTGATACCCCTAACTAAAATCTAGTGCCGTCAGAAGCCTTCTAAATAGTAAATAGAGTTCTCCTGTGTGGAATTGTGTTGCTGGAAGGTGGTCCTAGTCTCCAGTCATTTGCAGACTCTAAAAAACTCACCTTTTTTTTTCCAAAATGGCCCTGTATTTGGCTCCATCCATCTTCCCATTACCCATGACCAGCTTTCGTGTCCCTGCTGAAGAAAAGCTTCCCCACAACATGACGCTGCCACCACCATGTTTCATGGTAGAGATAGTGTGTTCAGGGTGATGTGCAGTGTTAGTTGCATTTAGGCAAAAAAAGTTACATTTTGGGCTCAACTGTTCAGATTATGAATACTTTTGCAAGGCAAGTCTATATAAAAGTGAGGTATCTTTTTTTAATGACGTAGATGTAACCTGATCATATGTAACTTGTGGTGAAAATGGAGGTGTTGTTTTTTTTTTTTTGTCTATTTATGTTTATATTTAAACTTTTATGTTAAAAAGCAAAAGCCTGTTAAACACCAGGAAAGAAATCCTAAGGAAAGTGTAACTAGACTAGAATTGCTTAAGTTGGAGCCTCATATAAAAATGAAAAAAAAGACCAGCCGATTTTTATTGCAAATAAATTATCCAATTATTCAGTGCTTATGATATCTTCAGATTCTGAATGGAAGCCGATGTGGTCTTCTGCCGGTGTAGCTCATTCGACTATAGGTTCGACATTCATTCTGAGATGCTTTTCTTTTCATCATAGTTACAAAGAGCGGTTATTTACGTTCCAGCATATCCAGCAAAATGCCTGTGTTTTGGTTTTAAAGAGGTTCCCATGGATCCTAATTTGTTTGTGCTTTCATCTACTTCTTCCCTCTTTCCTGCTTCATCGACTTCCTCCAACCAATGATACCATTCTTCTCTGATGGCTCTCGTCAGTAAGGCTTTCACATCTACATAAATTCCTATCCTGACTCCAACTATGCCATGATCAAAGTCGCTAAGTCGGTTGTTTTTGCAAATTTACATCATTTGGCAGATGCCAGAGCAACATACTTTTTTTTTCTCATTATACATATGAGCAGTTCAGGGTTAAGGTCCAGAAGTGGCAGCTTGGTGGTGCTGGGGTTTGAACCCATGGCCTTCCAATCAGTAGTTCAATGTTTTAACCACTGTGCTAACTCTAAAACCATTTCTGATAATTGGAGAATTACCTGAAGCTCTTGACCAGTATCTGCCTGCTTTTCAGCACTGCACTGATGCCACATGCCACATGCCAATAAAGCAAGTGTCAGTGCCATTGATAATCACACATATCACACAGAGACTGTAGATAAATGTTAGATTCAAATAGACAAGAGTTTCCTTTAAGAATGATGAAATGTGCAACAGTTATACACAGTGGCTGCTGTAACCATATATAACTTTATTGTTAACATGCTTATGTTCTGAACAGAATTTCTTGCTACATTTTTATTCTAGGCTTTATACAAAGGGTTAATAATTAACGCAGGGAATCCATTCACTAAGCAAAAAATATTACTGCTGAAGTTTTGGACAATTACGTATATTAATAAATTGGGCACTGAAAGTTTAATTGCACAGTGATATCACATTAAAAGCAAAAGAGCAAATCATGTTATAAGATGTGAATTAAATATTGTTTTACCATTAGGGGGCCGGGGGAGGGGGGGGTATGTATACTGTAGTTGTTTGGTGTTACAATCGTCATATTCAATAGGTTTCTCGTGAGAATGTAAAATGTAGAAAGAAAGCATTTTTTTTTTTTTATTAAGTCCTGGCTATGATTAAGCATTCATGCTGCCATGCTATCTGACAGTGCTGATTTTGCTTTTCAGGATGTATGTGTGTGTGTAAGCTGTAGGCAGTGATGGAGATCAGGCCAAACTGCAGCACTCACTGCGACTCTGCGTCCTGCTTCATCCATCCTGCACTTAACAAGCAGCAGAGCTGGGACATCCTGCTGAGACTCTGCACTCTCTCCACGGTATACACACACACACACACACACACACACACAAATGCTGACAAGTCTGCAAAATGTCATACAGTATAATTATTTCGCATGCACCCTATGGTGACCGTAACTTCACTAACCTACAGTCATACTGTATATGCACCATTTACCCAGAACATCATGTTGGATTTTATTGGAATCAAACTATAAAGGTGTGTGTGTATGTTTTTTACACATAAAAAAGTCACTTTTTCCCTTGCTCCAAAGTCCAATCTTTATGATCTCTAGCAAACTGAAGCCTTTTTTCTTTTCTTTTTTTATGGCAACACAGCTGTTTAGTCCCAATCCTGTGAGTTCTCATCACTCTGTGCATGTGAAAATGCTCTTGCTTCCACCAACAAACATGTCAGTTTTTTCCACGCATCTTTACTAACCATATAAGTGACAGATAACTTCTTGGGTTGTTTTTTTTTTTTTTTTTTACCACATTTCTTCCAACAGTACAACAGGCGTTACAGGTTTTAATAATATGTTGGTCAGTTCTTAACCCAATTCCAGTCATTTCAAATCTCCTTAATTGTTTTTGATACTTTATATACTTAATGCAGGCCAATAATTTGACTCTTCTGAAATAGTGATCCTTTTCCTTTTTTTTTTTTCCAGTCAGAGTATGTTGGTGTGGCTCTAATGTCCCCCAAAAGAGTCTGCAGTTTTGGCCTCCTAAAAAATATTCAGCAGGTTCCTAACTGCTTTTATAGGTTTTCTTTTGGTGACTGAGTTAAAAGTCAGGTCTAGTATAGCATTCCAACCATCCATCCATCTAGGAACCCCTGTAGTCCAACCAAGGATCTGGAGGCCAGTGGTGACCACTGTATTTATTCTCATTTTTGTATGACCATGATAGAACCTCCGGTCAACATTCACACGTACATTTACACACTACTGGCAATTTGCCAGTTAGCCTAATCTGCATGTCGTTGGACTGTGGGAGCAAACCGGAGAACCCGGAGGAAACCCATCAAGCACGGGGAGAATATGCAATCTTCATAAACACTGACCCGACACGGGAATCTGAACTGGACCAGGAGGTGCAAGGTGACAGTGCTAACCACTAAGCCACTGTTCCCGCCAATATAGCATTAATTAATTAAAATAATTATTGTATGTGTATATGGGTCTCAAAAAGAATAGTTAGACATAATCAATTTGTAAGTGTCTCTGGAAAAGAGCATCTGCCAAATACCTAAATGTAAATGTAAAATAACTAAACAAAATGTGTGTGTGTGTGTGTGTGCACAGAGGGTGGTGGAGGTGCAAGGCAGGTCTCTGTCTCCAGTTCTGTGTGCTGTAGTTTGGACGCTGCTCTCCTGTGGAATCCTCTTATCCTTCCTCTTCCTCATTTTCACCGTCCGCTACAAAAACAACAGGTACACAGACCTCCCTAATCCGTCTCTTCATCTAATCCTCTCACTCTCTCCATTCCTCCTTGAATTTCTTCACATTATATTTTGTTCCAGACTTGACTCAGGGTAAATGTTATGAAGTGGGGGTGAAAATCATAATGTAGGAGACCATTGTAGTTATTTGTCCTGATTGTGTCCAATATACTGTTGTGTGTAATTGTATTTCTAGGATAGTGAAGATGTCGAGCCCTAACCTCAACATGCTGACTCTGTTAGGGAGTGTGCTGACATACAGCAGCGGCTTCCTGTTCGCTATAGAGGACAGATCGCCTGGACGGGCTGCAGGCTCGAAAGTTGTCATGCAGGTACATTTCTTTAGTAGGCACTTTGTCTTGCACACGGTGGTGGTGGAGCTGTAGCCTAAACTAGAAACACTGGATGCAAGGTGGTATACAGTACAGATTAGATGGAGGTCTGTCATGGGCCACCATTACATACACAAAAAATACATTGCGATTATGATATAAACTGTGATATGTGACTATTAAATGTAGCAAATTTCAAATTAAAACTCAAATTTTATTTGTCATACACAGTCATACACAGTATGATATGAGGTGAAATGCTTATATGACCTTAAAAAAGATTATCAATAAGAAATAAATGTGGAATAATATACGAAATAAAATATAGAAAAACTTTAACTATGGAAAATATAACTATAGAGGATAAGAACAAAATATAAAATATAAGGAAAAAAACGCGGTACAAATAAAAAGATATTTTTGCTGTACAAATATAGAAAATATAGGAAACTTTAGTTGTGAAAATGAAATAGAATTTAAATAAAAATGTGCAAATATACCTGAATGTGTATATGCAATGTCCATAAATGTGCAATGTGCAAAAATGAAATAGAAATGTCCAGGGTGTGTGCAAATGTGCATGAATGTGCAGATGTGCGATGTCCATAAGTGTCCATAATGTCCATAAATGTCCAGGGTGAGTGCAAATGCAAATGTCCATCACGATGCAATGTGCAATAGCATTTGGTATGTAAATGTATTTATCTAGGCTCACAGCAAATAACAGAAAAAAATTTAAAATAAAAAAAACTAATTTTTATTAGATTTATTTATCAACATTTTAAATATTTATTCATCACCTCAAAAGATATGTAAAAAGATTTTTTTTTAAATCTACTGACAAACTCTACTTACTATGCGTATATTACATGCAATAAACTGCAGCATATTGTGATCAAGGTCCATATCACAATTTTGATTTGTGTGCAATTAATAAAGCACTGCTATATTCTCTTAGGTTGCACAGTGGTGCAGTTGTTAGCCCTGTGGCCTAGCAGCTCCAGGATCAATGGTTCGAATCCTGCCCTTGGGTCTCTGTGTACATGGAGTTTGCATGTTCTCGCCGTACTTGGTTGGTTTCCTCAGGGTACTCTGATTTCCTCCCACAGTCCAAAGACATGCAGATTAGGCTAATTGGCGTTTCTAAATTGCCCATAGTGTGTGTGCGCATGCTTGTGCCCTGTGATGGATTGGCACCCCATTAAGGGTGTACTCTGCCTTGTGCCCTGGATGTGCTCCCTCAGCTCTGTACAGGATAAGCAGTATAGAGAATGAGTCATTTATTTACACACCTGTTCACACCTATGCGCACTGTAGAGTCTATAAGGGAAATATACATGATTTTTTTTTTACATAGAATAGCATCATGGGAATAAAACTACATGCCAGTGAATTGGCTGTAATAAAATGCTAATAGACGTGTACGTGTGTACATAGCTGGGGACATACAGGATGTATTCTGCGTTCGATCAAAGGTTCTGACTTGTAATTTATCAAAACTCTGGCTTGGATAACGTCGCTGAATCTAAGCACGTTCTCCTCAACATCATTCACTCATCTTCTATAAGCTTTATCGTGTATTCAGGGTTGTGGGGAGCCTGAAGCCTATCCCAGGAGACTTAGGGCACGAGGCGGGGTACACCCTGGACAGGGTGCCAATCCATCACAGGGCACACACACACATACACTTACACACTCTGGGCAATTTGGGAACGACAATAAGCCTAATCTGCATGTCTCTGGACTCTGGGAAGAAACCGGCCAAGCACGGGGAGAAACGGCAAACTTCATGCACACAGAGACGTTGTGTGCAGAAACGAGTCTGGTCGGGAATCGAACCCGGACCCTGGAGGTGCAAGTATGGAAAAAGCTATTTTTCAGTCTGGTTGTGTGAGTGCTGAAGCATCTGATGTCTGATGCTGTGTTTCAGGCGTGGGTCTGGATGCTGTGTATCGGCAGCTCTTTGGTGTTTGGACCTATCCTTGGGAAAACATGGCGTCTCTACAGGGTCTTTACTCAGCGTGTACCTGACAGGAGAGTGGTGAGTTTGTCTGGGGACACGTCTCTAGCAGTGAGGAGTTTGAAATAATTCAAGCATAATGTTGAAGCTGAAACACTTAACAGTGTACCTTGAAAGAATAACTCTAAATATCAGGACAAAACCATTATGATATCATCACAGTGTTCTAACATCTTAAATTTTTTTTATCAATGTATTGTTATATATTAACCATATGGATGTAAAACCTCTTTGCAAACCTTACAGATCATCAGAGATATCCGGTTGATGGGTTTGGTGACTCTCTTGGTGCTGGTGGAGGTGCTGATTCTGTCTGTGTGGACTCTCACTGACCCTGTGAAGTGTTCTCGATCAGTCAGCGCTGTGGTCAAGGTAGAGCGCAAACGTTTCTACAGGATATATAAAGTTTCTGAACATGAAGCTTAACTTATTTGGCATCCACTGATTTACCTAAGAACCTCTACTTGCTACTTAAAACTAAAGTTTTAATGAAAATGGTTCTAATTTACAAAAAAAAGGATGTAACCTTTAAATACATAAAGAGGGCAAAAATGTGTTATACTGTACGGTAGGAAAACTTTGGAGAGTACCACTGGGGGAAGTTTGAATCAAGCTATTAAAATAACAATGACAGTCAAGATACGAGGGGCGTTCAAGTCAAACCGGGACTTTTGATTGTGCAGAATAATAGTATACATTTACGAGAGTAAAAACTCCCTATACAATCCGCTGCTACACTAATGCACTTATCCCAGTGTTTCACTAGTGCTTGGATACCATCAAGGCAGAAGGTTTTTTTCTGGAGCCTTGATCAGACTGCCTTCTTAACATCCAAATCCCTGGCCTCCCAGGAACTCCTGTAATAGCCCAAACATAAAAAAATGACTTGGAGCGAGGTCAGGACTGTTTGGGGGAATGTGGCAATAACTCCCAGTTGAGTTGCTGTAATGTGCAAGTGGTGTTGGTGAGTGATTGTGTGTACAGTTCACACAGACAGACGCGTCTCTTCTGCAAGTTATCTGTCGACACTTAAGGATCATGTGTTCCACTCGCTGAATGTTCACAGTGGGTTTCGAGCCCCCTTGGCCCAGTTTGTCATACATGATTGTACGACCTTCTTTAAAGCATTTGCACCAACCAGATGCTTTACTGAGCCTAAGAGTCTCATCACAGTACTGTGCTTGAAGTCTTCTTTTAAATCGGTTTTATAAAAATTTCATCACAAGTCCCGGTTTGACCTGAACGGCCCTCATATATTCACTACTGTAATATAATAATATCACTTCAGAAGGATTTCCTGACTTCTCTGGCTGTTATTGTTTTGGTTTCTAAATGCTTGTAATATTTCAAAATAAAAAAATATATATATTTAAAAGAGTAATTTACTTAAATTTATTTCACTTTCCTTTTTATCCTGTTATTGTTACTTTAGTGTTTACTCAAAGTGCTGCTGTTGAAGTGTTAAATCAGAGTCATTACTGCCCCCTGCCGGACAAACACAGGAGGTGCAGTGGTTTTCTTTAACCTGAATCACCTCCATCTCCACCTACACTACAGTATATGGACAAAAATATTTGGTCAGACGTGTTAGTTATTAAATTCAGATCTCTTATCCCAAGTGAAGGACCAACAGGAGCCCTGTGACTACAACCCTATCGAGCATCAGGCCTTCTCGTCCAGCATCAGTGCCTGACCTCATAATTGCTCTACAAAGTGAATGGACACGAATTCCCCCAAAAACACTCCAAAATCTTGTGAACAGGCTCTTAAGAAGAGTCGAAGCTGTTATAGCTGACTCCATATTGAAGTGTATGTATTTGGATACAATGTCATTGCAGGTTTGGCCAAATACTTTGGTCCATATAGTGTAGCTGTATGAAACTGCTACAGTACTGAAGCCTGAAGGATTGTTCACAAGCTTCTCCAGTGTGTGGAATAGTGCTGGGAGTCAGGAGGACTTGTTTGTATTTCTCTGTACTAGGTGGTGGAGTTTGATGTGCATTACTCCTTGTCTCAGATGGACTCCTGCTCCTCTCAGTACGCCGACCTCTGGGTTCTTCTTCTCTGTGCACTCAAGGTGAGAACACACACACACACACACACACACACACACACAAAAAAAAAAAACATCCTTACAGTATGCTTCTACCTCACTTAGAGTCCTTATATATTTCCTGCACTGCAGAGAGAATAGTTTTCCCATCTACACAACTCTCTAATGTGGTCACTTTGTTTATAAATGCCATTTAATAATATGAAAAAATTAATGATAAATATATAAATATAAAATATATTTAATAATGAGGATGTTAGAGAGCGTCACATCAAATCAGGAATGAAGTGGCATTTTGTCTTATTAGAGTTATGCATATGTTTAGATTCCTGGTTCAATAAGTTTCATATCCATGCCAAGTTTATTACTGTATCATGTTCGGTTGCTGAGGCATGGCCAGTGTGAAAAAAAAAATCTATTTCTAATTCTATTTAAATAAGGATTTCATGATGTAATAAGAAAGAGGGAACCCTCAGCCTCGTTTTGACACCAGGATTTCCCTGCTATACTTTTACATTTCAGCATTTGGCAGACACTCTTATCCAGAGCAACTTACTTTTTTATCTCATTATGCATCTGAGTAGTTGAGGCTTAAGGGCCCAACATGGGCAATTTGGTGGTGGTGTGGTTTAATCTTGGGACCTTCTGGACCATAGCGCAATGCCTTAACCATTAGAGGCTACCCCTTCCCTGATACACTTAAATTTTATTGCAAAAGTGCATGTTTTTCTATGACAATTGGAGTAACCACGTTGGTGTTTAATAAAGTGCTTTAAAACAATGTTTAGGATTCCCACTTCTTTTAAAGGATCAGGATAATACCAATTTTTGCTGAAATTCAAGGTTTGATGTATTTCACCTCCTGAACTCTATTAGCCACAGTGCAAAAAACTAATCTATGTGACGTAATACATGTCTTGTTATGCTGGGTCACACACGTGCTGTGTAAATAATCCCTCTATAACTCTCAGAGGGTGGACAGGTGAGTGTACTCCTGGACTGTCTGGGATATAGTTCAAGTGTAATACTTGCACAGTATTACAGACTGCACATTAATCATGTTAATTATATAAGTTACAGTAACTATGTATATTTTTTTTTAACTATATTTAACTCATTAGATGAAAAAAAAAGAGTTTTTCATTCCTAATCCCTGTTTATACTTCTACTAACGCTCGGATAATGGGTGGATTTTGCTATTTGAAAAAAAAATACCATAATTCTATCTATAAGTGGAAACTGGAATACTGCGGGCTGATTATTTCAGTGGTTTCGAGCTCATTTATACCACAGACATAATGTATAACACACTCTTACTAAGAAACTCAGTGAATAGATGTAGAAAGAAGAACTCACAATGTTCATAACACCTTAGTGCATAATAGACGAAACAATCAATTCAGTTACATTTCACAATTCTTTTGTGTTGCAAATCATGTATCGCTACACTGACTCTAAAACTCTTGATTTAAAATGTGTTTTTAATTGAGGTGGTAATATGGTGCAGTTCCTCTATAATCCTACAGGTGGCACATGATAAACTATTCACACATTTGCAGGCTGTACAGAATGCTTTGTGGTAGGAACAAATTGTTTGCCAAATTAGTTTAGAATTCTAACACAATCTAAAAAAAATATCTTAAAATAGATACAGGATATTTATAAAATTGAGATACTTAGAGAAACGAAGTACAGTATAAATTGAATCGATGCTTAGGTATTATATATTATTATACAATATTATTGTATCGGGTGGTTATATGTTGTTATATTTACAGTATGTCTCATTAACAGTTATAAAAGTGATAAATGTCAAGGTTACTATGGCTTGTGATACATATTGTGAAAGCTCTATGTTGCTAATTTATGATTCAGAGTGAAATGTCTGCTGGGTTTGAAGATTAATTAAAGCAGACACAATGTGATGAAGTGGGAGTTTTAGGATTACTGAGGCATGACCAGGGTTGTGCAAAATTCCGTCTAATTGACAAGATAATAAAGATGGGCTGTGTATTTATACAAGACAAGCTATACAAGAAATGAAATGAAAATTAAATATAATTTTAGAGGTTGATGCGAGTTACTGCTTCTATAACTTACTGTAAGTAAGAAATTACTATATATTTCCTTCTGGGATTAATAAAGTTATAAAAAAAAAATAAATAAAAAAAATAAATAAAAATAAAACCCCACCTCATCCCTCACGGTAACAGCCAAAATAAACCCGATAGAAAGCGGGGAATTGGTT
>JAOVVA010000051.1:10694577-10705602 GCA_028565275.1 Leiocassis micropogon
CGAGCGGATAAGTGCAGTTACGCAACGTCAAACGAGTCGTTCATGCTAACTTTTCTTGTTGTGAAAGATATATATATTTTTTCTATTATGCTTTAGTTTCTTCGAGCTGGAATCCTGGATCAGCTGAAGATCTGGACGTAAAGGAATTCCCACGACAAGCCCTTTCTCGTTTTCTCTCTGTCTCTCTCTGTCTCTCTCTCTCTCTCTGTCTCTCTTTTTCTCACTGAGCTCTTAAAGCCTGACACACTGTATGAGGACGCATTAGTGGAGTCTGAGCGCCCCAGTGTCTCGTCTTGTGAAGACGATCCCATCTGCTAGATTTACTCATCAGTCTTTTTCTTTTCTTTTTTATTTATTTTTTTATGCTAGCTTCTTGACTACTCGCTGTATCTGTTTCTCCTTGGAGTTCTCTCATCTGATTGGTCAGAAGGTGCGGGTTATTTTCATACAGTATATGTCAGGTCTATATCAATTTCACCCTTTTTTTAATAAGATATGGTTTCCATGGTAACAGCTCCTACACAGGGATTTGTATATACGGCATTGCGACACTGGACATAATCAAGACTAATAAGGAACAGATTAAAAAAAGTTCTTGTTTAATGAAGAAACACAGCTGTTCTTTGACCTTTTATGAAACGTTTATGGGAGACGGTTCAGGTGTTGGTGCTTTGTAACGGTTGGAGATGCTTTAGACAGGAAAGTGGTGAGAAAATAGCAGGATTACACTTACAAGGGTGAAAAGTGAAGAGAGACAGGCAGCTACAGAGACAACAGGAAAGAGACCATGAATGAGAGAACAAGATGGCAAACAAACGTCAGACAGAAAATGAGAGCGATAGAGAGAATAAGTGAGTGAGAGTGGGAGACAGCGCGAGACCAAGACAATGAGAGAGAGAGAGACAATAAGTGAAAGAGGATAAAAGAGAGAATGACAAGCGAGTGCGTGTATAGCTAGATAGACAGCAGGAGAGAGACAATGAATGAAAGAACAAGATGGCAAACAAAAAAGTGAGACAGAAAATGAGAGCGATAGAGAAAGAGAGACAATAAGTGAGTGACAGTGCGAGACCAAGACAATGAGAGAGAAAGAGAGAGAGAGAGAGAGAGTCGATAAGTGGGAGAGAAAGTGAAAGAGAGAATGACAAGAGTGTGTGTGTGAGAGAGAGAGTGAGAGACAGCTAGACAGGCAGCAGGAGAGAGACATTGAAAGAACAAGATGGCAAACAAAAGTAAGACAACAAATGAGAGGGAGAGTGCGAGACCAAGAGAATGGAAGAGATGGAGAGAGAGACAACAAGTGAGAGAGACAGTGAAAGAGAGAGAGACAGAATGACTACGCGAGTGTGTGTGTGTGTGAGAGTAATTGCTTTGGCAACAATACAAGTAAAGCACTTATAAACTGAACAGTAAGCAAGAGAGAGACAATGAGAGAAAAGACGTGGGGGGGGGTTAGGGTTCTGTGTATGAGAGAGAGAGACAGTAAGCGAGCGAGTGAGAGACAGAGAAAGAGAGAGACAGGAATCCAGCAGGTCAGTAATCCCTGTGTAAAAGCAGAATAAAACACTCAGTTGTGCTTTTTATATGAAGCGAAAAACAAAAGTTTTTATTCATCCTGGAGGGAAAATTTTATTACCAACGGCTTCAGAAATAGAGATGAGTACAAAAACAGCAGTGCGTATAAAATAAATCAAACGGAATAAATACATTTAAAAAAAAGCAGTAGGCTTTATAAAAAGTAAATAAAACAAGAGAACAGAAATACAAGTCTGGAAAGTTACAAGATCTTGAAAATGATCCATTTGGCTGCTTTAGTTTTTGTGTGGAGAGTTTTGTCTTATAAACTGAACATGCTTTGGCGTATTTATTATGGGTTTGTTAAATTTGTCGTTCGTTTTTTTTTTTTTTTTTTGGTTAAAAGGTTGAGAAAAATGTACGATTTTCCAGACACCTTATTTTTATTTTTATGTTAGGTGGGTCACATGACCTTACGTCATGTGTTCACCTTAATAACCGAATAGAGCTAAAAGTCGACCCTTCGTGAGCCGAGCGTTATTTCTTCAGCTCTCTCTCATAATGTCTCTCTGCGTGTTTATCAGTATTAATGATGATTCATTACATCACTCTTTAGAGTAAATAAACACACAAAAAAAGGCCCAGGATTGTAGCTCTGGGTCTAACGGAGAGAGTACACGATCGTATTACACAAGCAGTTTAGTCAACAGTCAGAGATTAGCTCCGAGTGTCGAGTCAGCGCCTCTTAAAGTAAGTACAGATCCGTATTTGTGCCGCTCGAGTTCATCCCCGCGCCCCGTCTTTTGATCCGGGTTTATCCTGTTAAATCTGCTCCGTCTCTACAGACACCGAGGAGACGGGACGCCGCCGCCGCGGCTTTTTAAATGCTAAAACAAGAGTCCTCATTGTTCCTGGACAGCTGCCTTTTTTTTCCTCATGAACGAACCCGGACGAGTCGTACGGCCCACTTCAGATTTTCGCCACCTCCTCTGATCTGTTGCCCAGACCCCTGCGCTCATGTGTGTGTGTGTGTGTGTGTGTGTGTTTGTGTGTGGTAGGAGTGAATAATTTACCATTATTTACCATTTTATTTATATTTGCTTAAGTTTTAAGTTAAAGTTTAAACTCTTGTATTTGAAGTTAGTTTGTATTGTTTAAGTGCTGCACTCGGCTTTTTAAAACAAACTACATTTAATTAATCCTGTCTAATTCAGTTTTGCTTCTCAGAACAAAGCGAATGTATAAAACTTTAGAGTTCCTGGACATTTTTCTTTTTTTAATCGACTCACATTCCGATCTGACTCATGTGTTTTATTAGAGACAGTCTAATCTTGTGTGTGTGTGTGTGTGTGTGTGTGAGAGTGTGTTTTGTGAGTGAACTACTTCATCGTCCTTCTCATAAAACACGAAGCTGAACATCTTCTTCTCAGCAGAGTGATTTACTGTAACGAGAAAAGAGGAACCGTCCATATATAATTCCGGGTAGCCTGATGTAAAAACAGGATGTTACCGACACGCGTCTGATCACCATCAGGGAGAAAAAGTCACAGAGAAACAGAAGTCAGTCAGCGGGTCCATGAGTCAAATCGGTGGAGAATAACGAGCGCGACTCTCCGAATCAGTCAACACTCGGGTTGTTCGGGACGCAGGCGGAGTCACAGACAGTGTTTGATCCAGATGTGCTCGGGTTAGGATCACCGTGTAATCAGATGATGAGTCGTTTTCAGTGTTTAGTCCATTTAAATCAACCTGATTACAGGAAGCTGATCGAATCAGAGACGAAACTCCGAACCAGAACCGTAGAGGCGAAATGCGATGCAAACCGTTATTATTTATCGCCTCTGTATGCGTTCTTTTGTTCTTTTGTCAGACAATACACACTTCAGGAAGCGTCCTGGAACTTTCCAGTGTTACTCTGGGGAAGATCCAGAGAGGATAGGAAATTGTCATATCTAAGCTTCAGTGCGATAGAGAGAATCCGCTCGAGGGGACGGATAGCGAGCAGCCTGACCACAACCCTGATCATTTAGATTGTTAGGTTTTTTTTTTTACTTCATTTTATTTTTTTGACTTTCTATGACAAGTCAAAGCAGGACTTTTGATTGTGCAGAACACAGTTATGAGAGTAAAAACTTTATTTATTTCTCTATATAAATAAGTGTCTCACTAGCGCTTGGATATAGCAAGTTTTATCGGTCCGCCGGCGCCGCGATCGGTCCGCCTGTCTGATTCATGTCTGAAACTCCGGCCTCTCAAGAACTCCTTAAATCGTTCAAACATATTGAAATGGTTATAAAGTACTGTATAACTCAATAACTCCCAGTCGAGTTCCTGTAACGTGCAAGTGGTGCCATGATGTCCAGTTCACACAGACAGATGCGTCTCTTCCGGAAAAAAAAAAAAAAAAAGTTATTTTCAAGGTTCAGAGCTCTGAGCCGCCCCACTTCACTTTATAACTTTTGCACCGTTCAAATGTAAAGACTTAAAGTCTTCTGTAAATGTCCATCATCTTTTACATCGTTATTCACCAGAAATTTCATCACAAGTCCCGGGTTGACTTGAACACCCACAGTATTCTTGAAATAGTTTGTCTTAAATAACATTTACAAACTGTAGTTAGATTTTCTTTTTTTTTTTGTCTTATCTCTGCCAAAAATATAAAATGTCCAATGGTTGAAAGTTGAAAAGAACTTTATTATTATTATTATTATTATTATTATTATTATTTTGTATGATTTTTTTTGTAGTTTCTTTTTTCTTTCTTTAAATTAACACTTCTAAAGATTATTTTCTTTGTGTTTTATGGGATTTGAAATAAAAGTATCAATCCCAGTGTGTACTTATTAATTACATTTTTAGCAGACATCCGTGATACGTAGCGCATCAAAGAAGTGATGTTTTTCGTCACGTGGTTTATTTACTGACATCGCGTAGCCACTTTTTCGTGATGCATTTTGTCACTCTTCTGAGATGTCGAGATCAAATAACAATTACAAACTCTTTAAGCAGATTTGAGCAGGTTTATATATTAATTCTGAATATTTTAATTTGTTACATGATGTATTTCTCAGTTTTTATAACGCCTAGAGTGTATTGAGGAAATGTTGAGGAAACATTGATGTGTGTTTATTGATCATGTTTATGTTTATACTGTATGTTTGTTTGCATGTTTATGGTGCAGCAGATATACATTCTGACGGACGCTCTCATGTATCGTAGTGAACACTAACACCACTGAGACCTGAGCTCACGTCACTCGTAGTTCAGCATCGCTCCTGTTTATCGATCCACACAGTAATTCTAATCATAATTATAAACGAAATAATAAACAGCTGCCCTGGAGAAGCGCACACGGTGCTAGTTCGCTGTAGACGAATAGGTTCAGCAACTAGAGAAGAAAAATAATTTCCAAATCTCACACAGAATCAGTTGAGTCAGAGTCTCACGTCACTCGCGAGTTTCCTGTCGTTCGCTGAGAGTTTTAACAGGAAATGCCTGAAAAAAACCTTCGAGTGACATGTAAAGTCATTCAGTGCCGTCACTGACATCACCACACAAATCTACATAAATATCCACAATGCAACAGGTTTAACTACACGTTTCTAATTCTGATTCTCGTCAGTAGGCCTGATCACCTCAAATTCGAAATTGAAAGAGAAATTTATTGTGAACTTTAAGCAGAAAGAGTGCAGATTCTGAAGCTCAAACACCGACGTGTTGTTGGTGTCGATACGTCGCGAGTCGAACCTGACGTGTGCTTGCACTGCATTATGGGCGGAACTGCGTTCACACACTCTGGATCTCCAAGAACAAGAACCACAAGCGCTAAAAATAACAGCTATTGAGACATCTGGCTTAAATGGAGTGTGTGTGTGTGTGTGTGTGTGTGTGTTTCAGTGTTCTTTCATCGAACTTGTTTACGGAAGAATACTACTTTTAGCTGCCTTTCAGGACGAAGCGAAAAATCACCAATGACGCAAGCGTACATGTCTCCTGTCCAACGTGACTACTCATTAAACATCACGGAGACGGCACAGTTTAAATTTTCTTTTTCTTCCACAAATCTCCATCAAAGACCCGGTTCTGTCTCTCTCTCACACACACACACACACACACACACACACACTCGTCTTCCTGCCTTTTGATTTCGACAGGTTTGTTTCTTCGTGTTTGCTGAGCCTAAGCCGAGCTTTTTTTTAAAAAAAACAACCAGATCTGTCTGGAGCGAGAGAGTTTCAGTTGGAGTTTTTTTTTGTTTTTTTTTGGAGAACAAAGAATTCAGCCTGGAACATCTGCCGCTCTTAAACGCTGCCTAAACAGACGGCTTCATCTGCGTGTTTTTGTTCGAATGCCTCACACGAGAAAAAAATGGTCCTTCCAGGCACGGCTCGAGAGGTGAAAAGGTCACCATGGCTTTATTCAACGCCAGCAGTCCTGTTAAGAATCTGAATGTGACCGGATTCTTCCGGAAATCTCTTACTGCTTTTCGTTTCTTTAGAAAATTGTTTTTTCTTCTTTTTTTTTCTTTCTCGCACTGACCTTATGGAGCAGATTTCATTATGAGGGGAAAAAAAAAACGTGAAGCTGATAACAGCCGGGGTTTCACTGCAAAGCCTAGAACGATCCGTTTCCTTCGGCACAAATGCTATTTCTTTCCACCTGCCCTTTTTTTTCCCCCAAGTTTTTAATCCGCATCTTAAAAAGCCCAAGGATTTCAAGACACGCTTAAACCTTCCAGAGCGTTTCATTACGCCTGGCTCGAGTGGAAAAACTTGGTGTGATTTGGATAAACAGAAGATGCAAAATGGCTAAAACGCATGCAAAAGCGCCTGCTTCAAAGGGAGCAGTATTTAGTTTAAATGAAGCCACAGGTTTTGGACGTAACCGCGCGGAGCCGCTAGTCATCGGCTTGAGTCTAATATACACAACTTTTAAGTTAAACCTCTTTTGTTAAAGTTTTGTTGAGTTTTGTTTTCCCCCCTCAATGTGGTCTGAGCCAGTTCCCACACACTAACCAGGTCTCTCCATCACGTGACACATAAACCACATAGGAAGCACAAAGGCTAAAACGTGCTTCCTCTGAGAAATGCCGCTCAGGCTGTGACTCACAGGAAAGTGCAATTCGCCCTCTTCTACATACAGGAATAGGAACGACTGCAGTGAGCTCGGTCGAGCTCGTCATTGACAGACGTACAGCGTTCTTTAAAAAACATTCGCCCCATTCAAATGTTCAGACGGAGTCTCCAGGCTAAGAGTCTCATCACCGTACTGCGCTCCAAGTCTTCTGTAAATTTTAATTCAATTCAATTAAACTTTATTCATCTAGCGCTTTCAACAATAGTCGTTGTCTCAAAGCAGCTTCACAAAATGAAAAGAAAATTTATGGAAGTGTGTATGAGTGAGAAAAAAATGTGTTTAGACAATAATGAGATTGTCCCTGGCAAGGAAAAACTCCCTGAGATGGCAGTAGGAAGAAACCTTGAGAGGAACCAGACTCAACAAGGAAACCCATTCTCATTTGGCTGATAACGGATAGAAATTATATAATGACATCATGTGTGTTAGGCTGCTGGAAGTTCAGTATAACAGAAGTTGTCTAAGTTTTCATGGAGTCCAGTTCAGCGCAGGGATGAGTCAGGAGGTGCAGAGGACAGCGGGGGGTCAGGATCACTGGGAGATCCAGGAGCAGCATGTTTAGATCATGAAGCAGAATCCAGCTGGAAGTGGTTCTTCTCTAAATGCCTCAAGATCCTCACAGAGTTAATCGGTTATATGCCTTTGTTCAAGAGGAATTTCATCATAAGTCCCGGTTTGACTTGAACGGCCATCGTAATCCAGCGGGAATGTCAAAAATGCTCGTACAGGAACGTTCTCTTCATCAACACCATCTGAAAAATTAGAACCAAGAATTTAACAGCGTTGTGGTGTACATCGGCAAAACTTCTCTTATAAGCACTAGATGTGCCTCCGACTTCGTTCACGTGGAATTTAATCGCACTCTCATGATCACGTATTAAAAAATGTACAGCGCCATCTGTTGAATTTTGGAAAGAACTAAAACTTTTATGTTATCGTGAAGTGCGTGGAATGAAGGTGTGTGATCGGGTTTATTAAGTAGATTTCAATCGCACACTCAAGCGCGTAGTAAGAAATGTACAGCACCATCTGGTGAATTTTGAGATGAACTAATGATTTTTTCAAAGTCAAAGCCTGTATGTTACCTCAAACTCGACCAAATACACCTCTGAAAACACCATTACATTTCGTTCAGTAGTTTTTCGTGATGTGTGCGCAAACATACAGATAGACAAAAATTCCACAAACCATCTTGATGTCTTCTACTACTCATCTTACGTCCTCCCTAAATATTTTTTTTTCGCAAATATATATATGTAGACACATGGCAACTCTACAGTTTTATTATATGTATGGAATATTGCGCACCATTTATTGTCTCGTTTATCTATATAAGTCTATCTCACCCTAGTTATATCTCGGCGTCCAAACAATAGCGACGTCTCAGTGAATTTGCTCGAGCGGACGTGCCTTATTAACTCACATTCCACACACGCCTCTCGCTCGGGCCCCCGACCGACTTTTAAAAAGCTTAGAATTAGTTTAAATGTTTTATAGCATGCAGGAAGAAGAAGAAGAAGAAGAGCCTCAAGGCAGAAATGAATGGATGCGGAGCTGTTTAATATCACAGGAGACATGAGGTCTGTTTACTCTGGAAATAAAGAAAAGGTTATTAAGTAAAAACAGAAACAGAAGCACTTACAGCCAATGATAGTAGATCAGAGTTATTTTCATTAAATATCTTTTATTTTATCAGAATAATCGTTTGCTGATGATGGTGCTGTGAGTCGGTCTCCACAACTTCAGTCAAGTAGAGGGAAAAACTGATAATTAAAAAAAATGCATTGTGTAAGAAAAACACAATGCATTTTTTTTTTAAAGCAGTATCGCTCAGTATGTGTCTGTGTGTCTTCTATCTGTGTGTGTCTCCTGTCTGTGTGTCTCTTGTCTTTTTGTGTCATGTCTCTTTGTGTCTTTCTTTGTGTGTCTGTGTCTGTCTGTCCGTCTGTGGGTCTGTCTGTGGGTCTGTCTGTCTGTCTGTCTGTGTCTATGCCTGTCTGTCTGTCTTTCTGTCTGTCTATCCTCGCGTGTCTCTCTGTCTATGTATGTCTGTCAGTGTCTATGCGTGTCTGTCTGTGTCTTTATGTCCTTGCGTGTCTGTCTATGTGTGTCTCTGTCTGCCTTTGTGTATCTGTCCTTGTGCTTCTGTCCTTCCGCGTCTTTCCTTGCATGTCTGTTTTTGCGTGTCTGTCTGTGTCTATGCATGTCTGTCTATTTTTGTCTGTCTGTCCTTCTGTCCTTGAGTGTCTGTCTGTGCCTTGTGTATTTTTTAATTTTTTATGTTTTTATTTTTATTTATTTTATTTATTTATCACCCGGTCTGAGTTTTTGTCTTATTTTCTTTTTCATACAATTGAATTTAATTCATTCTATTTCATTATAATTTAATATTAATTATATTTTTATATCCCCCCTGTGAGTTTCTGCCGTGACGGTGACTCCGCGCGCTCTGCTTTGATCCTGACTGAGGTTTATCTCTCGGTCGCGTCGCTCCGATCGCGTTAGCTTCGAGACATCATTCACGGCAAGGCATCTTTCGTTAAGAAAATCAGACGCACTTTCTCTGTTTGCTTTTTCTTCCTTTGGTGTACAGTCAGTCACCTTAGTGCTGAACCACATCCACACGCTATAAGCGCACACCGACCCCCACCCCCCCAAAAAAACAACAACAACTTTTTCCCCCTCTCAGTGTCACTGCAAAGCTGATTCAGATGTTTTCCTTATGTAATAAACCAGCAGGAGTAACTTTGATCAGTATGCGTGAGCTCATCACATTCATTACGGGCCCGCCTCACCGCTTTGGACCTGAAAATCTTTTGATCGTCTTCCATACGCTCCATCAGCGGGAAGCTGTTAGCGAGCCCAGGGCACACACCGATAACACACACACACACACACACACACACACACACAAACAGACACACACACCCCGATAACGCCATCACCTTAAATTTCTGCTGAAATACAGCACCTCGATCATTCGTTTGAGAATCGTGTTTTTTTTTTATTTCATAGTTTTCAGATTTTTCTCCGGCTTTCAAATTCAT
The DNA here is from genome assembly GCA_028565275.1 of Leiocassis micropogon. Lineage (NCBI taxonomy): Eukaryota > Metazoa > Chordata > Actinopteri > Siluriformes > Bagridae > Leiocassis > Leiocassis micropogon. The sequence continues at coordinate 10,704,276 of JAOVVA010000051.1, forward strand.
TAAATGCTGCTTATGACTATTCAATTCAAAAAACTTTATTTATCCTCAGGAAGGCAACTTAAGGCACGGAGAGTAGTACAGAAAGACAATAAACCAACAAACATCTGTACATCAAGAGGTTTAGATAATTAATAAGCTTACTGAGAAGCAAGCCTAATTTCACCTCTAAGGTTTGCTTTTATTTATGAAACGCCCCTGTATTTGTTTTGAATTTTTGTTTTTAAATTACCTGTGATTTCCTAATGAGTTTCAGCAGCTGATTAAATGAAACAAATGGACCGAGCAGCAAATAGTGTTTAAAAGTTAACACATCGCATTTATTGTGTAATTTGAAGTCTAACTTTTTTTTAAATCTTACTCGTGATGCAATGCACAAAGAAAGGTGACTTTTCCCACGACCTAAAAAGAGAAAAAAGAAAGATTTCACTGCAGTGAAATAAATTGCACGAAGGAGTACAATTAAATAAAAACATAGAATTTTTCAATAAAAGTAAAAAATTTTTTTTTTAAAGATTATAAAAATAATAAAAATGTGTGTAATTGGTATAGCAATGGATTATATAGACTGTTAATAATAAGTTAATAGTGTGCGCAGGTTGTGATTGAAACCTGCGATGAACACAGCATGGTCTTTATCAGTTTTAAAATTAGAATTTAGCTAAGAATTATTATTATTATTATTATTATTATTATTTTAACACTGGAGCAAGATGAAGACTCCTCTTGAAGAGATCTCGTGCGGCGAATGGCTGTTAGTGAGGTCACATGACCCGAGGTGGATCCTGACGTGGATTCCTCATATCACATCATGTGGTGTTTATCTCAGTGTTTTCTGCATCCCCAGCTCTTTTTTAAAATGTACACCGCACTCTAGTAAATCTCGTAACTCGACCTCTGACCGAGATAAAACGAAGTAAACACGTCTCCAATACAGAATGTACAGACTGAAACGAGATCACATCACAACTCCAAACACAGTATTTTACACACTTGTGACAAAAAAAAAAAAAGAATAATATATTCCTTATTTTATAACCCTTAAAGTGGATAAATGGAATGTCAACAACAATAATAATGATATATATAATTATAGCATCTGTGCTTTTTGGACACTCTGATATACAACACTTCATCATCTCCACATGTGTTAGTTTATATCATCATTTTTATTTATTTATTTGTCCTTATTTATAAGGATAAGGAAAATGTCACGGAGTTTGTTAGGCAGTTTGTAATTAAATACAGGAGTTATTGTTGTCTCAGGTTTTATTGCCTCAGAATCAGGTCATCTGATTACCCCCCCCCCCCCCCCCCCCCCCCCCCCCCC
>JAOVVA010000051.1:10705702-10725992 GCA_028565275.1 Leiocassis micropogon
AGGAGCAGCATGTGTAGCTCCAAACCATCATGAAGCAGAATCCAGCTGGAGCTGGTCCTTCTCTGAATGCCTCAGGAACCTCGCAGGGTTTGGCCTTTGTCTACTGGAGCTGGCACAATCTCCAGATGCCTCGGGATGGGTAGAAAAGTACAGAATTAGCGTAGTTGCCATTCAGGATAGATGTACAGGAGTATGAGGCTATGGGATAATTTACTGTACGTGTATGCCAGATTAAAGAGATGAGTCCTGGGGACCTGTGTCTGAGCCCTGAACATTGTCTGGAAGACTATTCCAAAGCTTTGGAGCTAAATATGAAAACGCCCTACCCCCTACATCTAGCTGTTGTTGTGAAATCTGCTGAGTACAGCAGATCTTACTCGATCTCTTACATTCTCTCACTTTCTCTCTTACACACACGCACACACACTCTGTGTGCCAGAAACCCGTCCATCCCAGAAAGCGTGAGATTTTTAGGAGCGTTTCATGTGGTTTAACTTTGTTCTCGCGTTGACTTGTATGCATGCATTTCTGGCGATTATTTTGTCAGTCGTGTCAGAATTGTGATATTCACAAGAGATCAAAGGCCCTCGCAAAGAAGTCAGTATACTGAAAATAATCCCATGCTGAAACACACAGACTGCGGTAAATCAGGAAATATTTTAGGGATTCTTGTGCTGATTTCTTCCTTGACGATGTATTTTTCTTATTCCTGTGAAAAATACCACAGCAGTCTCTCTAGCTGGACATGAAACGAGCCCTAATGCTGCGTTCGAGTGGGAACTTTTACGACTTCCCAGTACTAAGGGTTCGCTGTCTCACAATTCCAACTAGGAATGTCAGGCGTTCAAAAGCCGTGTGTTGTGAGGTCACTACAGCATGGCGGCACGTGTAGTCTAACAGACTACTGCACCTTGTTGTCTTTTTCTATCACCTTGGTCTTGGAGGAACTTTGTTTTGTTTCACTATGTACTGAACTGTTGTATATAGTTGAAATGATAATAAAAGCTGACTTAAGGCCGAGAAATAACTGATTGATTAGGGCCCAAGCACCATGACATCATCCGTTTGTTGTCATAATGTGTTTTCCTACAAATTTCCCCCCCAACAATTTAGGGCTTTTTGGGGGTCTTAACATGCTCAAAAACTCATGAAAATCAGCAGACAGGTTGGAATATGCGGCCATTAGGATGCCTGAGAGTCACTTGATTTTGATGGATAGCTCATACACACTTGCACGAATGCACACAAAATCCGGTACACATTTAGAGCTGTGTACGTTCATGTCATAAGCTCAACTCAACAGGAAGTCAGTTATTTTGTGTCATTTGCAAAGCGCACCCAAATGAATGATATACTTCTCCTAGGGAATTTAATATGGATAATTATATAATTATATTATATATTATTAATTATATTATATTATATATATATATAGGGATAATATTAATTATGAACACTAATATGCCAGTTATGCTCCTGTTGTTTTCCTTTAAAAATAGAATGAACACAAGTAATTGCTACCATTTTAGCAAGATCCCTTCTTTACATCAATATCCCCTTTGTAAACAGTATATAATACATTATTATATTATATTCATAATATATATACATTATATACATAATATACATTCTCTTCTTTCTGTTCCGTCTCTTCTCTCATCACACCTCGTAATGTGACCACAGGGCCAATCAGGCTGCGTTCTGACCTGGTGGAAGCTCCTCCGTAGCCAATCAGCCGGGAGCGCCGCTGGTCAGTTGCGATTGAGGAAGCGTTCCTGTTGCCGTAGTGACTCATAGACAAAGCTAATTTTAGCTGCGTCAGGAAGGCGGCGTGGGTCCGGACCTGCGTCCGTTTGTTCCCCAGGAGCTTCATTTACATCAGGAAACGATACGACGAGCAACAGTCGCTCATTCGAAAAAATGTTTGAAAATCCTCGTCTGGTTTAGGAGTGCGGCTAAAATTACATTTTAATTTCAATAAAATTCAAATTTATTTCCTTTGACAAGCGCACGTCTTTTTGCGTAGGTTGTCAGGATGTGGGTTTGTGTCTCAGCACGATGACCAACATGGTGGCGAAAAAAGAATACGACTTAGGAGGGAGATATGTTTATACTTCTGAACTTTTTGAAAGACCTCAGCATTTTTTTTCCGTTTGTTTTATTAAATGTACATAAATGTCTGCAGTATATAGAAAAAAAGTAAGCATGTAGAAATAAAAGTGCAGTAATTTCAATAATAGATTTTCAGTAAGGTTTGTGTTTGATTGATGTTGAAGTTCTAAAGACACGCTGGTGGCGTCGTTAATGTTGTGCTGTTATTAGGCGATGTTTCAAGCATTAATAGCACAGTGTTTGTGTCAGGTGAGTCTACCTGCACTTTGCATACATTTGTGTGGAAATGATGCTATTTGCATGTAAACAGGCAACGTGGCAGAGCAGCTGTGAGCAGAGGTCAGTGTGCCGAAAGATTCTCAGAAGAGCACTTTGAGTCTCCACACTATACTGCTTTCACATGCATATGAGTAACATCCAATACTTAATCCGTAGGGTTTAATATAATGTCGGCCTCGCCCCGTTTGCAGCTATAACCGCTTCAACTCTTCTGTGAAGGCTTTCCACAAGGTTTAGGAGTGTGTTTATGGGAATTTTCGACCATTCTTGCAGAAGCGCGTTTGTGAGGTCAGACGCTGATGTTGAACAAGAAGGCCTGGCTCGCAGTCTCGCCTCTAATTCATCCCAAAGGTGTTCTATCAGGTCGAGGTTAGGACACTGTGCATGTCTGTATGGATCTTGCTTTGTTCACTGATGTGCAGTCATGTTGGAACTGAAAGTGGCCGTCCCCAAACTGTTGGACATTGTCCAAAATGTCTTGGTATGCTAAAGCAGAAGCCCAACTTCTGAAAAACAACCCCACACCAATTCCAACATGACTGCGCACCAGCGAATCTAAAACATTGGCAAAAAATTCCCCATAAACACATTCCTAAACCTTATGGAAAGCCTTCACAGAAGAGTTAAAGCTGTTATAGATGCAAAGTTGGCAGGGCCGACATCATATTAAACCCTAGGATTAAGTATTGGATGTTCATACACATGTGAAGGCAGGCGAGCGAATACTTTTGGCAATATAGCTGTACAGTACACTTGAGCCGCCCCTTATTTCTTTATATTTTGCTTCCAAAGAGCCAGACTTTTTTTTTTAATGTAGTCTTAAGGCAGAGTTCTCCAGGCTTCCTGAAGGATTTTTTTTTTGGCTTTAATGTTTTTTGCCTGTGATTTACAGTCCAGTCCCTGTACCTGAGCAGTTTCAGAGAAATGAATCATTCAAGCATAGAAGTTCAGGTATAAACCAGTGAGAAACAAGTGCAGATGATGAGATATGATCAGGCTGGTGATTTGTATACTGGTGATGCTGAATACCGAGTGTTTGGAACAGAACGAGAGAAGAGAAATGAGGTCGCTACATAAACAGCCACTAGTCGCAATAAAACATTTGTTCCCATTTCTTTTCTAATTTAGGCTCTAAGATCAGTTCATTTTATTTAATGTGAAGGAATAAAGGGTGGCTCAAGTGTTTTTGCACAGTATTGTATTTGTGTTTTTAAACCTACAGTATAGGATTAAACTGATTGAACTGTGATGAGTTTGATTTGAATAGAGATATAGCTGTGTTCTGTCAGGTTCGTGAGAAGCTACACATCTCTCTCTCTCTCTTGTAAAAGGAAGAGAGAGAGAGATGTTTCCCGGTGCTTTGAGAGGATTACAATAAAGCTGTTACAGATTTAAAGCAGGAAATTAAAGTGTGGCAAAGAAAGAATGCAGTTTTCTCAACACATTAGATAGAGCTCTCTCTCTCTCTCTCTCTCTCTCTCTTTCTCTTTCTTTTTCTCAAATGTGTATTGTAAGCGATATGGTTTCTGAAACAATCAGCAGCTTGGAAGTTCCCCAGGTCAGCAAGAGCATGGCAGATGGATTTGATGGATAAAATGTCTAAATGCAAAAGCTAAATGTCCGTTTGGTTTGTACAAGCTCGCTGAAACTGGACATTATAAAAACATCACCATGTCTTTTTAGAATTTATGTCTGGTTTCGGTGGCCGTGCAGCCTCGGGTGCCTGTCCGTGTCTCAGCGGAGTGAAACTCAATGATCCACCTGAAGGTTTTTGTCACCTTGTGCTTTTCTAAGGCTGCTTAAGAAGAAACAAGCACAGGCACCGGATCCGACGAGTCCAGAAAGTCCAGTAAACTGAACACGCTTCCCAGGCACAGATCAGTAGTGCGTCACGCTCAATTCCAGGACGAAAAGCTGTTTTCGAACGCAGTACGACGTACTCGGAGACGGTTCGAATCGGGCATGCTGAGATTGTGACGTCATCAAGGCATTTATCTCTTTAAAACAATTCTGTTCTTGATGTTGTCTTCAAAATACCAACAGAATAGTTTGCACATTCATATACTTTATACAGTTTATACTTTTTACATTTTTATTTCATTTTATTCTAACAAATTAGTATATATTGTAGATTTTATATTTTACATTTGTTTATATTGTATGTGTCGAATAGGAATTTGAATTTGAAAATTTTAATTTTTGACTTTGAGAATCAGTTAACTGGGTTAACCGTCTGTACTCCTGGCGGATCCAACTGCCACCAGCTGTGATATACTTCCAAACGAATTGCACTTAGATAATATTGCACAGTTGCTATTGAACAAAAAAATTTAAGATATTGTAACTATTGTAAATATAGTGTAAGATATTGTAACTATATTGTAAGTTATTGTAACTATTGTAACTATATTTAAGATATTGTAACTATTGTAACTATATTGTAAGAAACTGTTACTATTGTAACTATATTTCATGATGTTTTAACTATATCTTAAATATAGTTACAATATCTTACAATATAGTTACAGTAGTTACAATATCACTATAGTTACAATATCTTAAATATATACAACTACTGTAATAGTATATAGTTACTATTGTAACTATATTGTAAGATATTATAACTATATTTAAGATATTATAACCATATTTAAGATACTGTAACTATATTTAAGATATTGTAATTATATTGTAAAATGTAAGATATTGTGACAACATAATATAACCGTATACACAGTGTGCATTATGTAGACTGGCTCCCTGGGAGCAGCTCTGATTGTACAGTCTAATAGCAACAGGGGGAAAAAGACCTTCGATATCGCACTTTCATACACTCAGGATGTGTATATCACCGACCCACAGCCCACAGTCGAACCTGACACCCGCTGAGGAGATGGTTTGTGTGAGCCAGCTTGAATAGATTCCCATAACAGCCTGGTTTTGATACGACATCAGCGCGCCTGACCGAAGCTCATTGTTCGACACACTTGACATGACACACTCACACATACCCCGACGCCGATGTCACATCCTGCCAGACCAATTATAGACACCAGACTTGTGTGTGTGTTTGTGGGGAGGGGGGTTGGGGGTCGCCACCCACCAGTGCTACATCTGAGGTCACTTCCTTTCCTTTTTCCTTCCTACAGTACTTCTTTCTAAACCTGAAGGAGACGCACTCCAGTGGCAGCCAGATGTCATTGATTTAGCAGCACGAAATAATTTTGCTGCTCGGTGATCCAGGATGCATTTAATCAGCGCTGATGAAATGAACAGAATGACCCGCACATGGGGCGAGGTCTGTCTGAGACTGGAACTGAATTAAACTGAAGGATGAATCTTTTGATTGCAGCATCTTGACATTTAATAAAGAGTCTCAGCAAAGAGATTTAAAGTTTAAGAGCTGTTGTAGTGAGGATTAGGACACTCGGGCGGCATGCTGTTTTTGAGAAAAAATGAACTACGCGGAGGCAGATTATTTTCGTTTAACAAAATAAACTTTAGGAATTGTTTTATTTCTTTTAGACCCCTTTATACATTTAGTCTGTTTAGGAATGTGTTTAAACAGGTTACGAACATTCAAGTTACGACCGCGGTTCTATGAACATTCGTAAATGCGAACAAATCAAAGAAGCTCACGTACAGAAAGTAGACACTGCAGTGTACCAGATACCAATATTTACAGTTATATACAATATTTTCAGTGTGTAAGTGAATGTATATTGTGTGTGTGTGTGTGTGTGTGTGGGCGGGGGGGATGAGTCGGCCTCACCGGTTTCAATTAATCAGTCTGGGACCATGATGATAGAAAAATGACTGTCCTGATGGTGAATAATTCTCATTTCAGAAAATCCTTAACAAAACAAGAGTTTACAGTCCAATACAGTGAAAACAGCTCTGGGACAAAATGGCGACTGGGATTCCCCTCGCGATTAAAAGGCACAGAGACAGCACTGTTAGATTTCACATTTCAACGTGATTCATTTCCTTAGGTGTGATTACAGTTTTTGGCCACATGATGGCAGGGTTGGGAAAGGGGACAGATATTTAGTCAAGTGGATTGGTATGCTTTACATTGTATATTCGTATCATAGGCGTATAAGACTTAGTTTGTTGGACTTAAGAACAGATTCGACTTACGAACATGCTCCCAGAACGGAACTCGTTTGTAAGTAGGGGAACTACCTGTATATATATATATATATTTTTTTTAATTTATTTATTTATTTAAATTTAGTTTTACAGCAGTTTAAATGGCTGCTTATGCCCAGCGCTGTCCGCCCTCTTTCACATACATGAGTTCACAGACTCCTCTGATTGGTTACTGCCACCCTTACTTAACATGGGCAAGAATGCAGACACCTGCAATTTCTTGCTTGCATATTAATACAAACCTGAGATTCGGTTTGCAACAAATCTTTCAGAGCTGCTGTTAGAGAAAGCAATTATTTTATGCCTCCTGACCAATCATAATCAAGAATTCACAGCCCCGGTCCGTTTCACCGTAATTCTCGAAAGAGAAACGAAAGAAAGAAATAGTGGTAAGCAGCGTAACGTTGCATGCAGGTGTCCACCATGCAGGTGTCCACCGTTTTAACCGAATGTTTTTGTGTTCCATCCTCACAGAAGGACGAGGTGTACCTGAACCTGGTGTTGGACTACGTTCCCGAGACCGTGTACAGAGTCGCCAGACACTACAGCCGAGCCAAACAGACCCTCCCCATGCTTTACGTCAAGGTGTGTATGAGAGTCAGAGGGGCGTCTTTTTTCCCCCCAAGATGTGTCTTTTCAGGTTTTGTGTGATAAATTACAGTCATTTTATCCTATAAAATATTTTAGTAACTTTTTTTTTTATAGCTAAAATGTTTTGTGTGTGTGTGTATTGTAGTTGTACATGTATCAGCTGTTCAGAAGTCTGGCCTACATCCATTCGTTCGGAATCTGCCATCGAGACATCAAACCCCAGAACCTGCTGCTGGATCCCGAGACGGCCGTCCTCAAACTCTGTGACTTCGGCAGGTCAGTACTAGGCCGCGGACACTCACATGCACGTGCACACACACATACACACACCTATTTATCTACACAAAAGCACCTTGTTGCCAAAGCAGTTATAGAAGATTGATTACATTTATACATTTTACATTTTAGAAACGTGTATATATAAGCACTACTGTAGATGTGCCCATGACTGTAGATGTGCCCATGTCTCCCTGCGTATCCTGTATCACCGAAGCGTGCGGCGATGTTAAATGTGTCCCTGGTGAGAATCATGTGTGTAAAAGTGTGCAGGAGCAGCAGAGCTCAGGTGACACGGTGCCCGGGCGTGCCTGAGCAGACTCTGCAGTTTAGTTAATGTCTGAGAGTAGTAACGTGCATGCTTAAACACTGTGGAGAAATTTAAAGCAAGAGATTAATCACGGAGAAAAAAGTGTGAATTAGCTAATTATAAGCACGGACAGCATTCAGAAATCGTCAGCCAGCCGTGCAGTGTGTGTGTATGTGTGTGTAGGGGGAGCGGGGTTTTTAGTTAATTATTAATAAACATAACCTTTCTGTCTGCACTTTTCTCCACATGATGCGGCCGTCAGAGCAAGACGAGTGTGCATGAAAGATTTATGATCTGCATGAGTACTATGAACTCTACTGTATGTCTCTATCTCTCTGTATGTCCCTGTCTCTCTCTATATCCCTTGGTGTGTCTCTCTCCATACATGATCTTTCTCTGCTACTGTTTATGTACCTCTCTCTCTCTCTCTCTCTCTCTCTCTCTTTCCCAATTCAGTTCAGTTCAGCGCTGCTTTATTGGCATGAATGTTAAAAAACTCACATTGTTATGCATCTCTCTCCCTCTGTGTGTGTGTGTGTGTGTGTGTCTGTGTACCCCTGTCTGTTTATCTTCCTTTGTGTCTCTATGTTTTTGTCAATGTCTATGTCTGTCCATCTCTTTGTCTGTTTGTCTTGCTTTGTGTCTCTTTGTTCTTATGAGCTGCATAAATGCTGAGCTCTACTGTACGTAGCATGTCTCTCTCTCTCTCTCTTTTTCTCTTTCTCTCTCTCTGTGTCTGTGTGCACCTCTCTCTCTCTCTCTCTCTCTCTCTCTCTCTCTCTGTCTGCATGTACTTTCTGTGAGACTTGCTCTTTGTCTTGTTGCGCTGTCTCTCTCTCTCTGTCTCTCAGTTCAGTTCAGCTTTACTGGCATAAAGCTAAAAAAAACAAAAGCACCTTGTTGCCAAAGCAGTTATAGAAGATTGATTACATTTATACATTTTACATTTTAGAAACGTGTATATATAAGCACTACTGTAGATGTGCCCATGACTTTTTCACGTTACCGTGAAATGCGCGGAATGAAGGTGTGAGATCACGTTTATTAAGTGAATTTCAATTGCACACTTATAAGCATATAAACAAATGTACAGCACCATCTGTTGTATTTTGGAACGAATTAATACTTTTATATGACTGTGGAGTACGTGGAATTAAGGCGTGAAATCCTTCAGTGTGAAAACAGTTTATTAAGTAAATTTTATTTGCACACTCATAAGCACGTATTAAAAAATGTACAGCGCCATCTGTCGAATTTTTAGATGAACTAATGATTTTTTAAATGATATAAGGACGTTTTCTGTATAAATTTCAAAGTCACGTATCTCCTCATCCTGTGGGCCAATCGCGATGAAACAAAGCCTATATGTCACCTCAAGCACCTCAACATTAAAAAGCACTCTGTAGTTTTTACATGAAGCGTGCACAAATGCAAAAATTCCCAAAACCAATTAGATGTGTTCTATTACTTATCTTATGTCCCCCCCAAAATAATTTTTTTGCAAATATCTTCGATGTACAGACACGCCAACCTTACAGTTTTAAAGTATAGATAATAAGCGTATGTTACATAAAAAAGAAAAACACAGTAGGTAAACAACAACAAAAACTACGAGTATTTGAACAGTAGTGAGATTAAACTGTGATTTGTTAGGGTTAGGGATATTCAGGGTGTGTCTCATGCTGCGCCTCACTGTCTCGCAGGTTCTCACTGTCTGACACATATTGCAGGGAAGGCAGCAGTGAGGCTACGCTCTTTCTCTTTCTCTCTCTCTCTGTACTTATTCCTCCCTGTGTGTCATTCCCTTTGTTTCTGTCTCTCTATCTCCTTCTGTCTCGCTTTGTTTCTCTTTGAGAGTGTAAATTAAATTAAAGAAGAAGAAAAAAGAGTGTGTTAGCTGTGAGATTATTGTGGTGTTATTAGTTCTTTTGAAACGCCATGTTCTCCCGTGCACAGTGCTAAGCAGCTGGTCCGTGGAGAACCCAACGTCTCCTACATCTGTTCGCGGTACTACCGAGCTCCTGAACTCATCTTCGGAGCCACTGACTACACATCCAGCATAGGTATGTACACACACACACACACACACACACATGCGCTGCAGATGAAGAGAGAGAAATAAAGCTTAAGTCTCTGCCTAAAAGGATATGTGATTGATTTCATTACTAGTTGTAGGCACCTCTCACTGACCTTTGACCTTCTCTTATTATTATTATTATTATTATTATTATTATTATTTCAGATGTGTGGTCAGCTGGCTGTGTGTTGGCTGAGCTGTTGCTAGGGCAACCAATTTTCCCCGGCGACAGCGGAGTGGATCAGCTGGTGGAGATCATCAAGGTACTGACGCCTTCCTGGTGTGTGTGTGTGTGTGTGTGTGTGTGTGCGTTTGTGTATATATGTGTGTGTATGTGTGTGTGCGTGTGTGTGTGTGTGTGTGTCTGCAAGTGTATGTGAGTGCGAGTATCTGTATTTGTGCGGGTGTGTGTGTATGTGTATATGTGTGTGTGTTCAAATTCAAATTTTATTTGTCACATACACAGTCATACAAAGTACGATATGCAGTGAAATGTGTGTGTATTTGTGCGTGTGTGGGGTTTTTGTGTGTGTGTATATATGTGTGTGTGTGTGTGTGTGTATGTGTGTATATATGTGCGTGTGTATGTGTGTGTGTATGTGTGCTTGTGTGCGTGTGTGTGTGTGTGTGTGTGTGTGTGTGCGCGCAAGTGTATGTGTATTTGTGCGTGTGTGTATGTCTGTATGTGCGCATGTGTGTGTTTGTGTGTGTGTTCATTTACACAATCTGTTCTAGTGCTTCAGTCTGTCTCACTGTCTCGTCTCTCTCTCTCTCTCTCTCTCTCTCTGTCTGTCTGTCTCTCTCTCAGGTCTTGGGCACGCCCACCCGTGAGCAGATCCGAGAGATGAACCCCAATTACACAGAGTTTAAGTTTCCTCAGATTAAGGCCCACCCATGGACTAAGGTGAGTCAGCAGGTACAGAAAAACAACCAGTTTCTCTTTCTTCAGCTCCACCCAGCTCCATACCCACCTTCACCTCCACGTCCTCCACCTGCATATCGTCCTTCTGCTCATCTCATTCATCTCCATCCTGACTCACTTAACAATCATGCTGTGCTGTTTGCATGCGGAAGCAATCTATCATTTTTACACCATATGTACTGATCGCATGTCTTCTTCCTGATAATAGTCACAGAATGATTTTGGTTGTAGCTAACTCGTTTCCATCTGTTCCCTTATTAGTACATTTATAGTGAGATTCTTTCCTTGTAATGCTTGTGCATGCGCTGTATGTTTTCTCTGTAATCAGAGACAAATGTTTTTCTGTGTGCTGCAGTTCTCTAGGGAACAGTTCCAGACCACCTCCCCACCCCAGAGGCGTGTGAATCTGAAAATTCTGGTTCTGTTCAAGCGTACTAATACCCCTTTTTTTCACCAAGGTGGTTCCGAAGGTAGTTCGTAGCCGGTGTCCAATTTCGAACCTGCCAGACAGCCAAAGCACCGGCACTCAAGCAGAAAATTTTAAAAGTTTGTCCCCGCTCTCTTTAAAAAAAAAAAAGCAAAAAAAAAAAAAAACTCAATATGCAAGAAGCAGCTCAAATGCTTTCTAGTAATAAGAATGTCAGGAAAACTTTTTTCCTTTGTTTTACATTGTTTTTTTTTTCTTCTCGCCGCTAGCATTCCAGCTAACATTACTAGAAAAGTAGCAGTGTTAACAAAGGCAGCTCCTAGGAGGTTCGTTACTGAACCAGCACTAGCACCAGACATGAACTACTGTAGCACCTGGTTCACTTTTAGCTTAAAACCCTGCACCGTAAATTCCAGAGCCTATCAACAGAATGCATGTTGTCTTTTTGTTTGAACTCCCTGCTGGGCGACAGAACCTAAGAGTGTTACTGCTGACACGATCCTGACCTGTGTTTCCCGCTCGTCTCGTCGTTATAGCACACACACAGACACGAAAGTCCTGTCTTCAGCTCATTACCGAGGTATGCGCTGATTCGACTGAATGAGCTTCACCTTGGTATTCATAACACGGTCTGGGAGAGTTCAGCGAATTAAAGTAAAACCCACACTAATCCTATATAAGTTGTCATACACACTGCTATATGCGTGCCAATGATTTACATACAGTGGAACCTCGGATTACGAGCATAATTTGCTCCGGAAGCGGGCTCATATTTCAAAACACTTGTAAACCAAATTGAATTTTCCCATAAGAAATAATGGAAACCCACATTATTCGTTCCACAGCCAAAAAAATAAATACATAAAAATAATTAACACAAAATATTAAGTAAAAATTAAACAAATTAATCTGCACTTTACCTTTAAAAAAAAAAGTAAAAATAAATCCCGACAGATAAGTGTTTCCGTTTGTGTGCGCAGGCGCTGTGTGTGTGTGTGTGTGTGTGAATCTAAAGTAAGCTCCCCTCTTCCCCTTCTCGTCTTACACAGTTATCCTTCCTGCACTCTTGACATATGTTTTACGCACACACACGTCACAGTGTTATAGTAAACAGTACACGCGTGCACGGATGTTGATTATACCAGTGAGAGACGTGCACTAAGACCCTGCAAGGGGAGACAATTACCCACAATTCCGCAGCGCAAGAGAGAGAGAAACCGTTGGCTCAGTTGTGATCACGTGACGCTCGGCGTCAAAAGAAGAAGCACATGCGTGATACATGATACTCGGTACTCGTTAACCAAGAGTTGTTCGTTTTCCAAGTCAAAATTTAATTGTAAATTAATTCATGTGGTGCAGTGTGTGATTTTGTACACGCATTTTTGGCTATGTAGGCAAACCACAGTGTAGCAGTGAGGCTGTTGTGTGAGAATTTGCGGTAAACATGCCAGATGCTCTTTTTGAGTCTCAAAATGACAAGGCACTCAACAAGCCCCTGAGTGGCCTGTGTGGATAGAAATGGACGAATCCTTCTGTTGAAAAGGAGACATGTAGTTTGACATGAATGTGTCAGACCAGCATTGCATGGGATATAGGGCAGTTGTCTATGGTTATCCTAAGCGTGTGTGCAGTGACAGATGGTGAGGTCTGATGATCAGGTTGTTTTTGCTGTTTTAAGGGAGAGCATAAGAACCTTGATATGGTGATGTATCTTCTGGAATGAACAGTAGTTCAGTTTTAGCTGATGAGTCGCTCACTCATCATCTATTCCACTTAATCCTTTATACAGGGCCTGGAGCCTATCCCCGGAAACTTAGGGCACGAGACAATGGACAGGGTGCCATTCCCTTACAAGCCACACATACACACACACTATGGGCTATTTGGGAACAGCAATTAGCCTAATCTCCATGTCTTCTGGAGGAATCCGGAGTACTCCGAGTAAACCCACGAAGCACAGGAAGAACATGCAAACTCCATGCACACAGAGACGGGAATCGAACCTGGCCAGGAATCTAACCTGGGACCCTGGAGGTGCAAGGCGACAGTGCTAACCACTAAGCCACCGTGCCACCCTAATGAGTCACTGTTCATGATAAAATTTCATCTGCCACACATGATGAAATCCGAGCAGAAACATGAGCGTCTGAGGGACGAAAAAAGAGAATGAGTTGAGTGTCATCTGCATATCAATGTTATGAAAATCCATGTGAGAGTATAACCTCACAGTACTGTATAGGGAGAACAGAAATGGACCAAATAGTCTTGATGGTCTCAGTGATTCAGAAGAATAAATGGGAGTCATAGGTTTGATGCTGTTAAGTGTAGATAAAAGTCTGAGATGGATGAGAATTGATGATATTTTAGCTCATCTAGCAGCAAGAAGCTTCTCAGTGATGACCACGAGGGGGGGATCCTGTGGAATATGCCACTTTGATGCCAGATTAGTTGGACTCCAGAAGGTTGTTCTGGGTAAGATAGAGAGAGAGAGAGAGAGAGAGAGAGAGAGAGAGAGAGAGAGAGTTGATTATAGATTTAATTTGAGATTTGAGGAAAAAAAGATATATGTTATATTGGTCTGAGGTTGCAGATGTCTAAAGGATCCAGATTTGGTTTCTTCAGGGTGTGAATAATCATTGCTGTCTTAATTTTAGCTGAAAGCAACTTCAAGTGTTTTTTTTTTTTTCTCCATGTCATAATTCATTGTCCTGGATTTTTTTAATGCTTGTAAATTATTTCATGCTTTTTTTTCCCAAGAAATTTCAGTAACCCTATTTCTTCTAAAGTAGTTTCTCTTTGGCCCAATCTGGTTTCTATTATCTAGAACGATGTGGTTTTATTTCTAGCCTGTTATTTAATTTTATAATGAAATAGTTGCCAGCATTCGATCAAAACGTCTTGCAATACATATATATTTTGAATGGTAATATGCCAGTTGATCCCTTTGTGTGACAAAAAGGGGTGCATTTTTGAGACTAATTATCTCAAATCAAGTCTCAAAATCCATTTAGTTTCAGATTTGGATCAATTGCTACAAATGGCTTGATCAAATGGCTACATTTCTCTTTTCTACATTTCACTGTGGTAATAAAAATCATGTTCTTTTACAGTATGAAATGACATTAGCTAATGTAGGTGTTAATCAGAACAAAAAGGAGATGAACACCACAATGTATAGCACAATGTTGAGCTCTTCTTAGCATTTTGCACAGCAAATATTTCTGTACATGTAACATAAATAATTTCATAAATTAAGAAAAGACTGGAAGAGAGGTATTTCAGGTTGCTGGTGATATTCATAGCAGTCTTTGAAACAGGCGGTTTTAAGTGAATGCTGGCAAGTCCTTGATCATTAAATAAAAATAATTAATAAATAAAAGCAGTCTAGGTATAAAACTAGCTTGGAAAGGAGCAGTGTTTAGAATTACTGAACAAGCATTAAAGAATTTACAAGCAATAGATTAGACAAGGAGCTTGGGTGAAGATTTGGAGGCAAGAAAGAGTAGTTGAAACTAATTACAGAGTAGTAAACGAGAACAGAAAAATAAGAGCGTAGGAGGAATATGGAAAGCCTACAGGTTCAAAAATGGATGAGTTTAGGAAAAGGGTCAAAACTAGAGTGGATGTGAGAGGGAATTTCTTAAAACTCTTTCTCACCTGTTTTTTTTCTTTTTCTTCTTTCCTGGAAACTCTGTTTAATATCACAAATATCTTTCAGTCTATTGATAGCATTTTTGGCTGTTCGTTTGTTTACCTTCCATTCAATAATGGAATGATTGTTGAATTGTCATCTTCTGGGAAGAAATGTGGGCTGAAATAAATGATGAATCAACAAAGATCACTTAAACGCTTGGTAAAGTCACATCATAAAAAGTCGACAGCAGAAATCACAGCTATGTTTAATAATGAAAGTAGGTGCATTTCCACACACAGTGTGACGAGGACCAGAACTTGGATTAAGATTAAACAGCTGTATGGATTTAAGAAAATCACTTGTTAGTGAGACTAATCAGAACAAAAGCCTTAACTTCCTAAATTCCAGAGCCTTTCACCTCCAGGGCCTGGGTTTAATACCCGGCCAGAGGACACCTCCAAATGGACCTGTGCTAAAATTTAATAATCCCTGCTGTAAATACTGAATTAATGAATTAAATGATACTATTTATATTTGTACCTTTTTTGTGTGTACAAAGAAAACCAAGGTATCCAATTCTAATTTGAGTTTAGCTGGCTCAGATGTCTAAAAATGTCTGTTTGTAACCCATGATACAGAGCATATTTGGTTCACTTGTTGCTGTTGGGTTGAATCTGTTTTCTTTTCCGCAGTTGAACTGGGCTCAGATTCACATTTTGGGCCGTTAAGGTTAACGATGAGAAAACCATGCATAAAATTTATTTGGTCACTTTGGTCCCCTTGTTCTCCTACTCTACCCATGGCTTTTGTAACTATCTCTACCTTTTCCCTTTTTACAGCACCCCTGGGACTGAGACCGGTAGTCAGAGGTCTCGAAGTTGTGCTTCATCTTCCCAAAAAAACTATTCCAAGGAGTTCTAAATACAGCATACACTTAATGCCCACTTTACTAGGAACCCCCACTCATTCGTAGAATTTGTCAAAAAAATATATATATATATATTTGGCAACAGCAAAATTGATAAATGTAAAATTGTAATAGATAATAACATCATGCAATTCAAGGTTGAAAGCATAAGTTAATGTACACTTCAAATGTCAGAATTAGGGAGAAACTAACCTGAGTAATTCTATGGTCGTTGTTTCTGCCCATTGAACTGACTTGAGTGTTTCATAAATCTCCTGTGATTTTCACACGTAATAGTAACACAGCAGAGTAGTGTTTAAAAAAATAATTTGAAATAAAATACCTTAGAGATGACTGAGATCAGAGGAAAATGGTTAGACTGCTTTTTGAAGTGACAGGTCGGTTTCAGCAACTTAAATAGCCTCATTTCACAACCATGGTGAGCAACACAAGCACCTCAATACACACATCACAAGGTGGATGAACTACAACAGCAGAAGACTGTGTCGGGTTTGACTCCTGTCAGCCAAAAACAGGAATACAAACCTACAATGAAGACATGAAGATGATCTGGATTCCGGTCTTTAGCTATCAGGTATAGATGGGAGGATTGCACGAATGATATACTGTATGGTCACTGTTAGTGAATGCATTGCAGTCTTGCTGTAGAATGGCCAAAGAGACAGTAATCTACAAGAAGTAACTATATGACTAGTTCTGCAAACAAAACAGAGACAGACTGTTAGTCACTGACGTCAATGTCAGCATGATGGCAGAAGGCAAGAATGTTCCCTTCACAAACTGCTCCGAGTCGGCGTGTGTGGAGCACACTCATGACAGCATGTTTGTTAATGTCTAATATCTTTGTCTTAACAGCAAACTGACCAAATTCAGTTAGGATGGCTTAGAAGACGAGAGTCCTCAAATGATGATAGGTCTATTTTGGAGGGTTTGTTTGACAACAGGATTGACACTTATCCTTGGGTGACACCAGCTTGACAAATAGATGCAGAAGCACACACACACACACACACACACACACACACACACACACTCCTGCTGTCCTGAACATCTGAGCAGGTTCACACTCACACACTTGCTCTTTCTATTTTGTGCTTTTTCAAACACACACTCCCACATGTAGTCTCTCTTCTGCTCTCTCCACTTGCTCTCTGCACTCCCACACATTTATTTACACCCACATACACACTCTACACATAGCTTCGGACACACATACTTTCTCCTTTTTGTTTCATCTATGGTGATGTGGTAATATTGATCTTTATGGTGGACAATGTGAGACAGGGTAGTTAGGAGGCAGAGACAAAAGCAGAGAAAGAAACAAAGAGAGAAGCTGGGCTTGAAGGGCCACTGTCGAATTAGTCTCTGGTATCAGAGCCATTTGAACAAGCATGTGTCACACTGTTGCTGCTGTTTAGCAAATAAACTTACATGGAAAAATTGTGAAAGGCATTTTAAAAACCTCCATGGTTATTAGTCTTCACAAACCCAGGTAACTGTCCTTTGGGTCAAGCAATAACAATTCTTTATTTAATTTAATTTATTTAATTTATTTAATTTATTACAATATTGCAGGCATTACAACATGAAACACAATATTTATAACAATTGCATTTAAAACTGTACAGTAATGTACAGCATTAAATATGTTAATTAATGTATAATATATTAATATATGCATTAATATAAAATACTCATCGTCTATACCACTTTATCCTGTATTCAGGGTCACGGTGACCTGGAGCCTATCTCAGGAGGCTTAGGGCACGAGGCGGGGTACACCCTGGACAGGGTGCTGAAAAGTAACTAGTTTATTGAAACAAATTGTACATGTACTTTCTTACATAGGAAAAAGAAAGCTAATCTTTAAATTTCAACATAGGCACCAGTGGGGTCAACCAGTTTCCTTAAATGGCTGCAGATGGAATGGACAGTCTTTTAAAGGAAGCCATTTGGGATATTGTTGAGAACCTCCTGAATCCATGCCTCCAAGTCCTCCAGTGTGCAAGGCTTTGACCTTACACCTCCTCAGGGAAAAAAATCACATGAAGTGAGATCTGGATTTCTTAGAGGCCATTCATGAGGTCTGTGTCGTCCCAGCCAGCGTTCTGGAAAATACTGGTCTAACCACGCATGCACAGTAAGAGCAAAATGGGGGGGGTGCACCATGCCATGATGCTCCAGTGATGAACTATAGCCATTAAATATTGCCTAGTTTATTTTCACCCACCCTGTATAATATTTAATACAAAACTGATATCAACTCAGATCAAATATTAACTTTTAAAAAAAATATATATAACTCTGCTTCTAATAAGTTTATTTTTAAGCTATCACACTATATTGTGAATTTACATACAATCGTGTTAAAAAGACATGAAATTCAATGGTTTAAATACAATTTTTTATAATTACAATCAAGATAAGAATTATTTTTATTTTTATGCAATAAAATTGCTATACGGCAATCAATATTTATTCATCATGGAAATTTAGAAAACATGTATAATTGAGAACAAAATACACTCAGGAGTTTAAATACCATTTAACACCTCTGTGTTTGTGTGTTCTTAACTGAAATGTCACATCCAGATTGGCTACCTTGTACCACAGTAGTAGAACATAAACAATCCCTTACTATGTTCTTCACATCCTCAGACCACGAAAGAAATTTTTTTTTACTGTTTGTAAAGAATAATGGCCTAACAATTATTGTATGTTTGTCAAGGACAAGATGCGACACTAGGATATCTGGATTGAATGTCCTTCTACACTTAGATGCACACGTAGACAGAGAAAACATTCCAAACAGAACATCAGATTAAATTAGCCTGTTAGAATGTCAATATTATATTGTTATATTGATCAGCCATAATCTTCAGTTATTTTTCAGAATGAGGATTAATAGAATTCCCGAAGGGGATGGGAAGAAATCAATTATTCAGAATCAGACTATTGAGGCCAGGTAAATACTCAAGAGATTTATGTGGGATTTTGGCACAATAAATTCTATTTTAGAAAAAAAAACTAATCCCCATTTTTCTATTAGGTGTTGCGTATGTATTTAAAATCATTAACTGATTCTCTTTAGCGCTTATCCTGTACAGGTTTGCGGGAAGCCTGGAGTCTATCCCAGAAGACATCAGGCACTATAGGGGTACACCCTAGACAGGGTGCTAATCTATTGCAGGGCAGACACAACCACACATACACACACTCACACATTCATTCACACACTACACTCAATTTGGAAATGCCACTTAGCTGAATCTGCATGCCTTTGGACTGTGGGAGGAAAACAGAGTGATTTAAAATCAATGTAAAATAATAAAGAGGAACATAGATAATTCCAGATACGCCACTTTTACAAAGATGATAAAATATACACCCTGACATTTATCTGTATAATAACATCTAATAGGATCTGTGGAAATAAGATTGTATGTTGAAGTTACATAGTACTGTAGTTTATTCTGGTTCCTTCCTGGAGGTTTTTTCATTTGGAATTTTTTTAGGTTTTAGGTGAAATGTGATTGAGTGTTTTCCAGTAGCAGTTGGCTGTTTTTGTACCTTAGTTTGGACAGTAAGGAGGGAGAGGTGGATCTGTACAGGTTGGCAAGGCAGACAGATAGAGATGGGAAGGATGTGCAGCAGATTAGAGTGATTAAAGATAGAGGTGGAAATGTACTGACAGATGCCAGGAGGGTGATGGGAAGATGGAAGGAGTACTTTAAAGAGTTGATGATTGAGGAAAATGAAAGAGAACAAAGAGTAGAAGAGGTGACTGTTGTGGAGCAGGAAGTAGCAAATATTAGTAAGAGTGAGGTGAGGAGGGCGTTGAAGAGGATGAAGAGTGGAACGATGTTGGCCCTGATGACATACTATACCTGTGGAGCAGAGGTGTCAAGTAACAAAGTACAAATACTTCGTTACCTTACTTAAGTAGAAACTTTGGGTATCTATACTTTACTGGAGTAATTATTTTTCAGCCAACTTTTTACTTCTACTCCTTACATTTTCATGCAATTATCTGTACTTTCTACTCCTTACATTTTAAAAATAGCCTTGTTACTCCTATTTTATTTCAGCTTGTCATTGGATGAGAAGTATAAACATACCATCCCGATACCCTATTGGTTGGTACGCGATCCATCGCACCTGCACATGATGTCATGTCACACACTCCAGCAAGGACGTTTGAATAAATTAGCATTTTCGGTATCTATATCTCTACTTCTAGTATCTAGAGTTTCTGACTCGTTTGTTTAACAAGATCTTTGAGAGTTAGAGGATTTCAGAGGGATGGAGGAGAAGTGTATTGGTGGCGATTTTTAAGAACAAGGGAGATGTGCAGAGCTGTGACAATTACTGTACAGAGGCATAAAGCTGATAAGCCATGCAATGAAGAGAAAGAGTAGTGGAAGTGGTGCAGGACATGTATGTGAGCTGTAAGACAGTGGTGAGATGTGCTGTAGGTGTGACAGAAGAGTTCAAGGTGGAGGTGTGTCTGCATCAAGGATCGGCTCTAAGCCCCTTTTTGTTTGCTCTGGTGATGGACAGGATGACAGATGAGGTTAGACAG
>JAOVVA010000051.1:10745417-10761916 GCA_028565275.1 Leiocassis micropogon
GATGATTTTCATCCTGTCAAAGCCATTGCTAGAGATAAATGTATTGAGTGTTTTATGTTTTATAGCCGCTATCTTCTACCCACACTGTATTGCTGTAACTATGACCCTCAACACACTCATGGATATGAAACATAATGGGTTCCTGATTCACTGAAAACCACTCTGAAATAAATAACATTATTCTCGCAATTACCATCTAAAATAGCAGGGTTTCTCCAACATATTTCCATCACAACATATTCCCTTTCCCACGCGTTTAGCGCTTGGTAACAACACTGATTCTACACGTTAAACTCTTGGTGTACATGGAGCAAGGCCTGACCTGAAGCTTAGGATTAAGGAATCAGTAGTGTGACTGTTAGGTTGCTTACATTTCCTCCATGGCGTAGGTGATGTTGTTGAGCTCCTCTGCCATGTGGTGGATTTCTTCTCTGGCCTGAGCCTCGGCTGTTTGATCGACGCTGTTCAGGATCACATCCTCCAGGTATAGATCCACTGTGGCCTGGTGCACCTTGATCACCTGAGAGCATACAGTCGAATAAGTACAATACCCAGTAATTATACTTATAGCTTTTATAGAATTTTTTAAAAAGAAAAATAGATTAACGGTAAAAGGTAATACACAGTTAATTTTTAAGAGATTAACTTGAAAAATAGGGGGGGGGGGACAGTGATTGTAACACATCCATATGTCTGGACTAGGTCAGTACTCTTCACTAACAGCCCTTTGGGAGATATCTCAACTTTCAAAAATGCTCTTTCTATTCTTGTTCAATATACCACTGTAAAATATCTCTAAATCTTCCTGTACATCATGTTTAAGATAGTACCAACAGATTTTCATACAGTAAAGATTCAGGTGAGGATACTAGGAGGGCCGTAAAGCTTCAGCATTTCCTGAAGCTTTCCTGGATCTTGTTCTTGTTCTATTCTAGAAGCTAATCTCGTTTCAGACCCAGTTTCTTGACTGTCTGCGCCACATTTGCTTTCAGAATTGCCTGGTATTTACAGAATCCATCCTTCCATCTATAAGTGCAGGGTTTCCTGTGTCACCAGCTGCCACACAACTACAAAGCATAATAGATTCACAGCCCTGCCTAACAGTTGGCATCAATCGTACATTTGGTGAGAAAAAACAAATCATTACATTTTTGCTTTAGTTGTCTCCATGGCACTTGTACCCAAAATGCTACCAGATAATCTGGATATTGTTGGATACCGAGGTTACATTTATTGAACCAGCTCATGTTGCAATCAATGCTGCACATTAAAAAGTTCATCACCACTTCTGTGTCTGCTACATCCACCTGCAGGTCCCTGGAAGCACTTAGGTTTATTTTCACATTCTCAGTCAGCTAAGAATTGTTGATTACATTCGATTGTTAGCAAAAGGTTTGAAAATTCAGAGAATTTACTACATTTCTAAAAGAACGGTTACTGCTCTGGACAATGCATCCTTACAAATCAGTAATGGCCTAACAGGATAATTAAGTCCATTTGTAACTTTAAATTTTAATTTTATTTGTCACATACGCAGTCATATATAGTATTATATGCAGTGAAATGTTTTCCACATGAGTATAGTATATTTTTCCATGTTTAATTAAGTGATTAAGTCAATCAAATAAAAAGTAAATGTGGATTAACATTTGTAGAAATTGTTATATTTCAACTCATTAATCATAAAAAATAGGTGATTTTGCAAGGTCACAAAGCCTTTATAAGGAGAGATGAAGATACCAGAGTGCAGAGGTATGATTAGGTAAAGGAAGTGCGTTCACCTGTCTGAAGATCTCGTCTTCCTCTCTCCGTCTCTGCTCTTCCATCTGTCTCCGCCCACTCTCTTCGGCCTCGCGAAGGCGGCGGTCTCTTTCTGCCAGCAGCATGAAAGCATGGATCCTTTTTTCCTCCTGTAGGCGAATCAGCTCCTTCGCCAGGAAGTCCAGCATGTCGCCGATCACCTCCCCTGAAAGGCCGTCCACAAAGCTCTGTATCTGAGATGTCTGAGAGAAGAAAAAGAGGGGGATAATATGTTATCTAACACTTCATTCAAATGGGCCTGGCGTACCACATGCAGTGATAAAAAGCGGATGAAAAAAAATTAATATAAAAAAAGCATATAATTATATAAATATGGTGAGGACATAATATTTATGCATACGTGCTGTAAGCTGTTAATCAATACATCAAAATTGTATGGATAAAGCCTAGATAAAGGGATAATAAAAGTGGTCAGTGATTCAAGCAAAGATTCCACACATTATATGTATATAATCACAAATAAATATCGTTATTTTATATATTTTTATTATTATTATTATTATTATTATTTTACCTTTTATAATTATTTTAAGCAGACCAAACATTGGATTTGGAAAAAATAAATAGGTAGGGAAGTCAATAAGTAATTAAGTAAATAATAATAAAAAAAAAAACATTTATATATCTGCTTTTGATTTTTTTATTCCAGTCTGTTTCTAATGAAATATTAGTTTTTTTTTAAATATATGTTTCATTTTTTTAAACTATAATATCCTTGTACAGAATTTCAAGCAGGAATGCTTTACACCAGAAGGAACTGGAGCAGAGGTCAGTTATGTAAATCAGCGCATGTCCTTTCCTGTGCTGCAGTCACGCACGTCACGGAGCATGGCTCATAGTGAAAGTGTTGAATGAGCCGGCTGTTTCTCTGCTTACCCTGCTCTCACGAATCTCTGCCTGCCTCTGCAGGGCCTGTGTGACCTGTTTATCCGCTCTTTGCAGTTCTTGCTCCTCCTGCTGCAGGCTGTGGGTGGTACGCAGCTCCCGGATCAGGTCCCGTTGCTTCTCCATGCCCTCCAACATCTGGAACAGTGAAAACATCATTGAACAGCAGGACAGATTGAGACCTGACACACAGATGACCCAGCTGTCACATTTACATCCACATATTACCCAATACATAATGCACTGTAGGAAATCTAATCTGAATTTTGGTTCAGTTGATTATGTCCAAAATAATCAAAATTTATGACTCAGTGGAAATGTGTCATGCAGTTTTGTTCAGTGAAGATGTCTTTCATGTACTCTTCTCTGTGAACTGTACCTGGTTCTGGATGGATCTGCCTCTGAGCAACTTCTGTAGAAAAATGACGGCGAGCTCCTTTTCCTCGTCTCCCTGCAAAAATATATATTTTCCATGTACTGTTATGTTGTCTATGGCAAAATTTTATTCATATATAAAAAGCCTTTTTCTTGTTTGCACCCAGCTTGTTTTTGCGTGAGCTGTGATTTACAGCATTGTAAAAAGTTTCTAAATCAAGGACCCGTTGGCTGTGCTGCACAGAACTTATTTTAAGAACCATGATTCTAGATAACGCCGCTGTGATGTGGGATCTGCCACAGAAACTACAGAATGATCTTGTTTTTACAGACAGCAGTTTTAGTACCAAATTTAGTGCCAATAAAAGCAAGATGTAGAAAAGACATTGTGTGGGAGTTTGTGTTTTTTTCTCCCCCCCCACAGCTAGGGCTATGAGAAGATTACCTCAGGCGGCACATCCACAATAGGTGTTGGGGGACGAGGCACTGGTTTCTCCACCCTAGAAAGGAAGCGTAGAGGTTTCTTTTCTTCCACTTGGACCTTCTTGTCTTTCAATGCCTGCAGCAGATGTACAGAATAACATTACTGTCTGGACTGTGTGAGGAGCAGACCATCTGTGCAGTTCATAAAAACACTATAGTGGAAGCGGGGGGTTGGGGGGGGGGGGGTACTGAGAAATTATGCAGAAGGCATAGATCATGCATGCATCAAAATATTAAGGCAAAAAAGGAATAAATGGAGTAAATGTTTTAAGTATGAACAAAAGCAAATATTTTTACATAATAAAATAATATTTGAAAAATAAGAATTTTTATTAGATTATTTTTAGAATATGAGTTTTAAATTAAAACATGAATCAGTATCTGTAAGTTCCCCGGATGTAAGCATGACTAATGCTGCTAAAAAATGAATCAAGTGTAAATATAGCATTTATGTCAGTTACTGGAAATGAGGCTATTCTAACCTGCCATTAAAGGAATAAATGGACAATATAACTAGTAAATGCCAGTAAATTAGCTACAGTACGCACCTCGACAGGATTTTGTCAATTATCTAGCGTTGATAAATACTAAGAAGGGAATGGTAATAGCACATAGATAGATATGCTACCGCTCAAAGGTTTAGGATCACTTTCTAATTTCAAGGTGGTTCCTGATTTTACAGTATTTTTTTCTACGCTGTAAAACAATACTGAAGGCGTCCAAAATGTGCAATAATCTCCTTTGAACAGTTAATATTGAGATGTATATCTGCTACTTCTGCTCTGTAAATCCTTCATAACGGCTCTAATCTGAGGTGCTGGTTGTTAATTAGTTATTTCTGAGGCTAGTGACTCTAAATGAACTTCTCACCAGCAAAGGTACGTTTTGGTCTTGCTTTCCTGGGATGGTCTTCATGAGAGCCAGTTTCATTATGGAGCTTGATGGGTTTTGCAAATGAACTTGACAATGCTGTTCTTGCAAGACCTTTTCCAGGAAGGATGACTTCCGTGTCTTAAAATAACAACTAACTGTTGCTGTTGTTGTTGTTGTTGTTACATAATTACCTAATACTTTAGGTGTTATTTCATAGTTTTGAAACACCCAGTACTGTTCATTTTATGTAGAAAATAAACCACTTAACCAAAACAAAGAAATTTGCAAGTGATCCCAAACTTTTGAGCGGTAGTGTAGATAGATGGATGGATCGCGAAGGAAAATCCAGAGTAGGGACAGTAGCACTCAACTCCCTTTCCACACTACAGTCCAATGGCAGACGCAGGGAGGCCAATCTTATCCATAAAGGGTTCGTATGGTTGCAGGCTTTCATTCCACACAAGCAGAAGCCACACCACATTCCACATTTTTAATTAGCCATTCTTGGCTTTCAATAGACTATCAGGTGTGACATCTGCTTGGCTGGAATGAAAGCCTGCACCGACACTGGTCCTTTCTAGATAAGATTGGTCACCCCTGGCTTACAGCATATCATCTAACTCATACATATAGATATAGTGCTAACTACAATGTGTAGCGTGAGGTCACTGCATCCATCCTCATCCTCATCCATTAGGTTCATTTTTCTACATGAATGAACCTAATGGATGTTTGTTAAATGCTAAACCAATTTCATTGAAATGTTAAATGAATTAAACATTTGTTTAGTTTTTCTTAAAAATGTAAATAGAAGTATAAACATTCAATGTTAATAACAGGCAATAAAGTGTGTGTGTGTGTGTGTGTGTGTGTGTGTGTGTGTAGCTACAAATAAAATTAAACATTAAATATAAAACATTAAATTTAATTGAATTAAAGTAAACATTAAATATACTTTTAAATACTATATTTACTAATAATTAATAATAACAAAGTATAATCTGGCTATTAGAGACTGTCTACTCATCACTCTTCATACCATTTGTACCAACATGGATAACCACACTGCTGCTAACACACATATCAGTACCGGTCCATTTCATACACCATGTTTCTGTCATACCCACTCAACATATTTTACACTTCAACATTCGTACACTTTTACACCTCTGAGTTTATCATTACTTTCTGTACAGTCTGGAAATCCTGCATTCTACTCTTCTATTTTAAATATATTTTATTTTTGGTAACTTTTATAAATATTGTAAAATGTCAACCTATATATTTCTATTTTACTTACATTGAAAAAGTTTTTAGACTTACATTTTACTTATTTATTTAATTTTTTTTGTTCTGTCTAGTGCAATTTATTTAATAGTAGAGAAGTCATTTTAGGTCACGGGCGGTTGTATAAGCATTTTATTTCATATTATACTATAATAATAATAATAATAATAATAATATTTATTATTATTAAAATTTGTATTGGAGTCTTCAGTGAAAGTCACCTTGGAACACTTATTTATTAATCAGACTGAGAGAGAATACAGTATCTGAAAATCATTTAATCCAATATAAAGAACCTGAGTAAGTGATTTCTCACCTGATGAGTCTTCATTAATTCAATTTCCCGGCGGTCTGAGCGACTGATGAAACTTTTCTTTTTTTGCCTTGGGGCTTTTATTTGTGGCTCCAGGACCGAAGATGGAAGAGCTGCCTCCAGCTCCAGTAGACCTTACACACACATGGGTAGAAAAAGGGTTACATTTACTGTACAGATGCTTAGAATAGTATTTTTGTAATGATATACAGTAGTCCTACACATTACACATTTTATAGACCTATTCACCTATTCACCTCATTACATTAAATTATCCTAATGAATTCTTGTCTACATTTTATTTGTCTTCCGGTCTGTTGCATTATTGTGTATTTTACATTGAGCTAGTTTGAATTTATAGGCATTGTGCATAGATAGAATAGAACTAGTTTATTGAGAGTTGCTAAATAAATAAAAAATGAATGAATGAATGAATCACACACATCAACCCGCATAAAAATATATAGATAATCTCAACCACTACCTTATGCAAGCAAAAAAGTAAACACCAGCCATAACAGATGGTGTGCTGTGAATCCTTGGCATGAAGTGCACATTTAAATATTGACTGAGTGGAAATCAGAAAAAACAACATGTGTATGAGAATTCTTAATGAAGAGAAAACAGATGGTTTAATAATATAGGGTATGCAACTGTGTTGAGTTGCAATATATGTATAATTTTAAATATAAACCCATAAGTTTAATTAAATCTAATTAATGAGTTTCGTGCTAACGTGAACTTTCTTTGGCCCACATGCGTCATATCCGACAGCTTGTGTTAACCCTTTGTTGCATGACCATCCTCTTCCTTACTTTGAGTTGTAGCATGATATATTTTTATGCAAAAAAAGATTAAATAAAAACTACAAAATGGCAACTTGAATCTTTTTAAAGAGTCACTTTTTACCTGTTTCAATTTTCATCATAGACCTTTTAAATAAGATATGTAGCTTCACTACGACAGAGTATTAGGGCCAATATGAGTTTTAAAAAAAGGGTTGGAAGAGAAGGCAGTTTAAAACTTTTTTCTTTTTTTTTCAGGAAAAAACCCTCAAAAATTTGTGGGTTTCTTTTCTATCAAGGAAGGAAGGAACCCCATACACAATTCGCAAGGTTGGGCAGACGTCACTTAATTTGCATTATAAAGTGGACGACCAAGTCAAACGTTTCCTTTGGATTTAGCAACAGGGACATACTTGTTATTTTAGCCCAGAATCACCAGATGATCACAAGCATCCGGACTTTGAAAAGACATTGCTGTAAGACTCTATTTAGAAGAAAACACCATCCTGACTTGGATGAGGTGATTGCGTTTGCTTATCAGGATTTACAACGCCATGGACAGATGCAGGGTTATCTACGATGGAGTATTAGGGCCAATAGAAATCAGCCACAACCTTGGGGTCATTATTTGTTGTATAAGCTTCCATTCATTCAACAAAACGATTGAAACCATTGATGCATCCATTTATCCCTATACCATATGGCTTCAATTTGTCATAGGAATTCATCCAATTCAGAATTTTGAGTTTTTTTCTCGAATTTAATTTTATTTTTTTCTCTAAACTTTCGATTTTTTTCCTCGAAAATTTCGACTTAGATCTTGAAAATTCTGGAATTCTGAGACTCTCTTTTTTTTCAAAATCTCATATTGGACATATACTATGTCGAACTCCGTCAAAAGGTAAATAAATAAAAGTCCTTTACTTTTCTAATCCCTCTAGATCTGTTGTGGCTCTGTTTTTGATCTGCAGCATTCAGATGAATATACTTTTTGAAAAGCCATGTGATCTTATAACCTGCAGACGTTGAGCTGATGTGTGTTTTAAAAATTCGATTTGCTGAACTATGGCCAGGTTTTTACATTACATACATTTACATACATTTATCAGCTCTGCTACATGTCTGCTCAGTTTGGTTCATCTGTTGGTGACAGTATTGATAGGAGTGGGTAACCATTCCATAATCGATATATACTGTATGTACACAACCCTCATTTTCAAATTTCACCTTCAAATTCACCAATCCTCATTCTGTGCAAAAATACATTCCAAAGTTCAGCTGAGACTCATATGAAGCTTCCCACTGAGCTGAATTGAGTTTGTATCTTTTGAAGATACTGTATGAACAAGATAAAGTGTATTCATTACAAATATGGTTTCAGTTCAGCTCCAGGTAGCCATACTTAATCGTGTTGTGGGCATGCACAATTATCAGCATTATATGTATGCACGTTTCCAGTACACACAGCAGTTAGCTGGACGTGAAGACATAGCAACATAGCGTGTTTGAGGAATTTTTAACAATTAATCTCTTGAAATCCACAGGAAATCGACCGTAACCGATGATAGTCCTATCAATATTAGACACCTTGGTAGTTATCGAGGAAGTGGCTCTTGATGACGCCGCTCTGTGAGTGTCGATCAGGGAAGACTCCATGCCGGGAGAGTGGCGCATAAGTCTGGGAGCTTTTATCCACAAACTCATCAACAATATCCCGCCTCATCAGCTTCCCTTCCACGGCCTTCCTATTGGCCACGAGTTTCCGCAAAGCTGTGAGACAGAACAATTCAAGGATTAATAACATAATACAAATTTCTCCTTTTCTTGACTTTACCATTGATATAAATGCCTGACATTATTTTCAGCAATAATTAAACTACTTAATTGTGTGAGCTACAGGTAGCCAACATATATTTCTTTTATTGTGGCGAACTGTATTGTATGTGATTTGGTCTAAGACAGCAATAAAACTGAATTATGGCAATTTCAGCTTTATAAATGGAACATTCAAGCTCATATAAACCTTCAGTCTGTGTCACTTACTGTAGCATCACTAAGACACATGACGATTTAAAGCAACTTACAGTATTTAGATTTTACAGATGTGCAACATCTGAGTGCATGGAACGGCACACAACTGAATTTACTGAACCGAAATTCTCTTCAACATGAACAAAGATCTGAGCATAAATAATAATCAGCTTCAGCTGTGTGGGAACATGCTCCTGTCTACTCACGTCTTATAAAATATACAAGGGGTGTTCAAGTCAAACCAGGACTTTTGATTGTGCAGGATAACAGAACACAGTTATGAGAGTAAAAACTCCATTTATTTCCGCTGCTACACTAATGCACTTATCCCAGCCTGTCACTAGTGCTTGGATACCATCAAGGTAGAAAGTTTTCTCAGAATACCAGAGCCATGATCAGACTGCCTGCTTTATGTCTGAAACCCTGGCCTTCCAGGAACTCCTTTAATGGCCCAAACATGTGGAAATGATCAGGACTGTATGGGGGATGTGGCAATAACTCCCAGACGAGTTCCTGTAATGCACAAGTAGTGTTGGTGAATGATTTTGTGTACAGTTCCCATAGACAGTTCCCATAGACGCTATTTGTGCGTCTCTTCTGAAAAATAGCAAAAAGTTACCCGTCAATTTTCAAGCATCAGGCGTTCCGTTCGCTTATTGTTCATGTGAAAGACTGCAGTGGGCTCTGAGCCACTAAAGTGTAAGGTGTTCAATGTACTGTAGACTTGCAAGTGTTTTTTCTTTCAAGCTGATAGTTGCATGGTATTGTGGAACAAACTAAAGTAAATGTTAATTTCCTCAGTAAAGCTTTGAAACTCTTGAGATGTAGGTGTGTAGAACTTACACAGCATGTAGTTTTTGCGTATTTTCTGGAGTCGTTCTTCTTTCTCTTTTTGCATATTGGAAAAACGTTCATCCAACTGCTGCACTTTGACCTTGTTCTGTTGTGACTCTCTCTCCTGTAAAAACTGTGACAGAAGAGCCAAACGAGCCTCTTGCAGCCTGCAGCACACAAAGTCAAACACATATCCATGTGTATCCATGCATTTTCCAGTCACATACATTACAATTATGACTAAGACGTATAAGGAGTAACATAGGGTTATTAGCAATCTCTCACTTCTCAATCTCCTGCTCCCTGAAGGCCCACTCCTCCCTCTCCATCTCCTCCATCATCCTCTTCCTCTTGTCCAGCTGAATAGGATCACTCAGAGGTGGTAGTGAGGCCTCCCAGGCTCTCTTCTTCCTCGCTCTTTCAATCATCTCCACTTCATCCAGGCCAGCAGGAAGCCCGTGACCTGAAAATACAATTATTTTAGTAATTTCTCAGGTATTTAACAGCCCAAGCTCTACAAACTCATTCTCTGGAGAATATTTTTGGCCCCATAACTGCACTGAACTAGAATTTCATTAGTAAAGACTCTTGTCTGGTCTAACCCTCCAAGGGTGCATGGCTTTGATGAGCTAACTGAATTGGTGTTCTGTGTAGTTCTGTAATTTGATACAGCTTCATAAGCATTTTTCAGTTGCTTATAAATATATAAATGGCTGAAGTCTGATTACACTTTATTTAGCACAAACTGGGCTACAATAATATGTGAGCAGCAGTATGTACGAGTTTGTCTTTTGGAGAAAACAACAGTTATGCATGATTCTTGAAAAAAAAAAGAAAAAAAAAGTCACTGAAATCAATTTGTGAAATTTTCAATTTCTATTTGTTAAATTCAGCAAATATAAAATGACTGTGCATTTGTAGAAAACTGTACTTTTTTATTGTTGCAGCAGTTTTTTTTTTTTTTTACAAAGAAAATACAAAAATTGTGTTGGTTTACAGTATATTGCTTCATGCCACACTAATTACAGCCTACTACAGCCATGGTTTTGCCTAATACTATACTTAACCAGATGCTCGGTTTACTGATGTGTAATATTTTCAACATGCGAAAAACTATCATATAATGTATAATGACTATTATACATTTTCTAATTTTTAGCCTTAATTTCGAGAAAGAATAAAAAATAATTTGCAATAGAAGAAAATGTAATAGCAATACACAATATTGTGCAAAAATATTGAGCCACCCCTTTTTTCCCTCATATTAAAATAAATGAAATTAATGTAGACTAAATTAAATAAATGGAAACACATGTTTTACTGTGACAGGCTGCAAAATGCCTAAAGATATACTTTAAAAATTGCTTATGTAACAGCCTCAGGAGCAAACTCATTTCCTCTCTCGTCTGTTCCACCCACTCAGTATTCAGCATCACCAGGTTACTAATCACCAGCCTGATCATCTGTCATCATCTGCACCTGTTTCTCACTGGTTTATGCCTTAAGTTAGATGCTTGAATGATTCGGTCACTGTGTGGCTTTAACAAACAAACAAAAAATATCCCTCTGTAACTGGTCAGGTACAGGGACTGGACTAAAAAAGCCAAAAACTTGTGAGGCAAAAAGTTATTTAGGAAGCCTGGAGAAATATAGCTCGAGAGACCATTAAAATACAAGAACATCAGTCTCTTTAAAGCAAAATATGAAGACTTTTGCACAGTACTGTATGTCTATAAATAGGCTTAATAATCCTATATTAGGTTTATTGATCTTATAATAAGCAATAGTGCGTAGATTTGTCTGGATTTAACATATTTTCACTTACTGGTGTCATTTATTGCAGGATTCCAAACAAGCCACATTAACCGTGTACATGCACATATGCACAAGTTTGAGCTCCTATTACTTAACATACTTCATAGCATTAGACCTCTGGTGTTTATGTTTTGCATACCCCAAGAGAATGAGGCCAGAGCGAGGATTTCTGGGATCGCTACTCCTGGACATAGTGTGTATTCAGGACTGTAAGGATCGGTCTGAGTCTCGCTGTCACGGTAATCTGTCTGAACCCCCACTGTGCGCTGAAAAGAGCTTCCCATCATCTCTGAGGCTTCCTGCTGAGTGGTGTGAGGGTCACCTCTGTGATCAGATACACAGATTTTTCATTTAGTACAAATTAATGCACTTGCATACACAGACATATAGACAGACAGTGTCATTTGAGCTAAAATGCACAATCATGTGACTTACTTGGGTAATGCAAAAATAACATCAGGTGGGATCTGTTGAGCAAAGGGGATGAGAGGCCTGATAAAAGGAATATGGACAAGAAATGGAAAAAAGGGAACAATGTTATCTGCATGCTTATAACAGAAACACTGTTTTTGCCATTTCAGAGAGCAATTACTGTAGCCTCACAAGTCAAGGCTGACTTTCCCAAATGTCCTTCATGTGTTTTTTTTCTTGATCCAGTTCAATGTCAAGGAGCGTACAATAATTAAAATATACTGTATATACTTAAATCACTCTCGCACACGAAGCACAATGAAGGATTTATAAGCAAAAGATCTAATGCACAAGTTCTTTAGGGATGCGATGGTGTTTGTTTCCAAAGATAATTTTTTTTCTATACACTACCAGTCAAACGTTTGGACACACCACCTAATTTCATGGTCTTTACTGATTCTCATTTCTTTCTAATTGGAAAAGTAATAATCAAGATATGCAATAATCACCTTTAATACTGTATATTGAGATATGTCTGCTACTTATGCTCTGTAAAGCCTTCATAACATCTCTAATTCTGAGGTTTTGTTGCATTGTGATTTCTGAGGCTGGTAACTCTAAATGAACTTCTCCTTTCTTAGGTTTTGGTCTTGCTTTCCTGGGATGGACTTCATGAGAGCCAGTTTCATCATGCTGCTGTCATGGTCCGGTCACATCAAGAGCGTGGTGAAAAAGGCCTGGCAGCAACTAAGACTTTAGACTGCCCTCTAAAATGCTTAGGAGCTTTTACAGTACTCCTGCCCTATAGAGAGCATCCTGACGGGAAGCATCACAACCTGGTTTGGGAACAGCACCCTGCAGGACAGACGACCTCTACAGAGGGTGGTACGGTCAGCTGAGCGCAGTATCTCTACGAAGCTCCCTGACCTGCACTCGATCCACAGCAATGGACTGTTCTCTCTGTTGCAGTCAGAAAAGCGATTCCGCTCCCTGAAGGCCGACACAGAGAGACTGAGGAGGAGCTTCTGCCCGCAGGCTATACGGCCTCCACATGGGAGTTAACACTCTGATCTGCTTTCTCACACAATAACAATCTCACGACTCATCACGATGCACATTACACATTACACATAACGCACAATTGCACATTTTGAACACCATGGAACTTTAAACTTTGCACATTATTCTGCACATTATCTTGCTCATGACTGGACATGTTTTCTATATACCAATTCCATTTCAATTCTATAATTTGTTACATTTTTACAGCTTAACGTTTTTTTTAAATATATTTTTCTATATTTATATATAAAATATGTAAAATTTGAATTTGATTTGCTATGCTTGATTACTTAATTACCCAATGCCATAGCTTCAATAGTTATTCAATAGTTCAATAATAATTCAATAGTTTTTTAAAAAATACACTAGTTTATTAATCATAGCAAATGTCTAGAACTACATTACAGTTGTCTAGTGACAAGATAAAACGTTGCATGAAATTTCCAAGAAGCTAAATTCACAAACTTCATGCACCACTTGAAAACCCAAAGAACCATTAACCAATCTGAACAACAATACTGCAACATATACTCACGGGTCACTTTAATAGGAACACCTGTACCACTGTTCATGTGGCAGAAGTACAATGCCAGCAGATACAGGTCAAGAGATTCAGTTAATGTTGATCTCAGTCACCTTGATTGTTCTGATTGTTCTTGATTGTCAATGTGCAGATAAAACCTTTTTTTTAATTTATTTAGATATTTAGACATATTCAGTCACAATTATATGTTATCTGCCAAATGTACTGTATATGTCATGCCATGCAACTACTCTAAGTCAGAATTATGTCATGCCACGCGACCCGGATCACATCTTTCAACAGTTCTTTGATATCAGTTTAGTCATAAACTCAAAGATCAGATTAAAATACTGGATTTGAATATTCCTTATTTACATGCAGTGTGGAAGTTTGATGTTTGATGGTTGGTAATACACACGTTTGTAAGAGTGTATACATATGAAAACATATGTAAAATTTACCGCTTAAAAAACTTCCATCTGTCAGCTCCAGAGACGTCCTCGGGTTTGGGTTTGTGCAGCTGAACTCCTGGCAGCAGCCTGGCACAAAAACATACATGCACACACACACACGCAGCTAAAGGGTTTTACAACATATAAGAAAGAGGTAAGTTAAGGTTGGGTTTGTAGGATAAAGCATGGGGCTTGTTTACTTGTTTTTTTGAACACGTCATGGTTTGTACTGTGCTGAACCTGAAACTGTGTCTTCCTGTTCGATTATAGCAGAAAGTAAAGACAGTGTCACTGGAAAGAGGCGGGTACCGTATGTACAGTATGTGCGGTGTGACACTTCCTTTCAGGATGCAGGTACAGTGTGTGTGTGTGTGTGTGTGTGTGTGTATATATACCCTAGTGTATGCAGTGTCTCTTTTCTCTGCTCAGCCAGTCCTCTCCAGCGGCGGTCGATGAAATCAGGAACAGGATCGGCAGCACGCAGTCGGAGGGTTAAACGTGGGTGGTGTGGGAGATTACTGAACATGGAGTTAAACTCAGGAATCTTCATCTTCAGTTAGACAGATACACACACACACACATCATTGGATTTATCATCTTCCATAGACAGCAGATCACTAAATACACTAATTACTGTAAAATCCACCTGAATCTTATGTATTTTTGGAGAACAGACTACAGAATAAGGTCAGCCCGGGACCCAACAAAGGATGTTTAAAAACCTCAAGACTTAAAAATATATTAACCTGTTAACATTACTGAAATCGCACAGTACATTATCTTACATTGTTTTTTATTCTGTTTAGTCAGACATTGTTCATTCATTTTCTTGAAGAGCAGCTCTGACGGTAATAGTAGCTGCAAGTAATTTCCTTATTACTAAGGAATTAATTTCTTTTTATTTATTCAATAATCATAATCATAATAAACATAGGATTTCTATCCATAATTTCCATAATAACAACTCACATAATTTGATTTTATCAGATGCGCCACATAAATGGATGGACAAAAACAAGGTGCAATAATTGATGTGTTGAGGAGATATTATTCAGTATTTTTGAAATATGTCTCCAGTGTCAGTACTTAAGTCACAGGAAAGTCACAGAAAAGAAGGTTTGTCTTTTTTCTTCGGTAAGACAACGACAAGAAGAAATAACAAAAACGAGTAAGAATGAGACAAATGATAACAAAATCATTTGATCAACTTAATTTCTATAACATTAAACATCAATTAACTCAATAAATGAGTGTCTGGTCAGTCTGGCTGTGGTACAGGACACTATTAATAAAACACCCCAACCTTATTTTTCCATAGCAGCACTTATTCCTTATTTTACATCTTCTTTTGACTGTAAGACTACATAAATAATCTAACATTAACAAATAACTACACTGAATGTACAGTAAGGCTTTTTAAGGTCTTATAGAATTTATAAACAGCTAAAAAGCTAAAAGTCGACACTAATGAACCTTAAATAGCAGAATATCTGTGAAAAACTTTGCTGCTACACTGATCAGCCATAACATTAAAACCTTAAAACATTATTGTGTAGGTTCCACTTGGGCCACCAGAATAGCTCTTGAGCATTGACTCCCAAGGCCTCTGAAGGTGTGTTATGGTATCTTGCGCCCGGACAATAGCAGCGGATAATTTAGGTGGTGTGAGTTGCAAAGTGTGTCCTCCATGGACATGCACTGAATGTTCTGACACCTTCCTATCATAGCCAACAATGAATTATTTTTTTCTTTTTAGCTTTGCTGTGGGATCGGACCGGACGGGCTCGCCTTTTGTCCCCACAAGCATAGATGGGTCTTGTGATCCTGTCACCAGTTTACTGGTATAGAATTGATAATCAGTATTAATGTTATGTGATCCTCATGTTAAGGCTGATCGTTGTATGTGCTATAAGATTAAGCATCATCTCTCACCAGGCGGTCCACAGACCCCTGAGCCCTATAGCTCGCTCGGGCATGGTCCATCGCTCCTGATACGGTGAAAACTGGATCTAAAAAAAATACATAAATAAATAAAAATTACATTTACACATTTAAGCTTCCTTTACCAACAAAAGCATTGCTCATTTCAGATCATTTGACAATGAACTGTCTTCGCATTTTATTTAACTGTTGAATGGAATTCACACAAACTGTTACTACTACATTACTTCTAATAATAATAATTTTTAAAAACTGCAAATATCTATATAAATAAAAGAAAGGTTTTGTCTGTACATTGATCAGAACTTTCAATGACATCTTTACGTTTCATACACTGGAGGATCTGAAACAAAAATCTCTCAAAAAAATCTTCTGCCTGTTTGTCCAGACAGATTTTGTCACAGCATGTGACAAAAACTGGCTGAACAGAATTAAATGAAACTTTGGCCGTGATTTGGTATTTGCCTAAAGTTAAACCTGAGACATACACTACCGTTCAAAAGTTTGGGGTCACTTTCTAACTCCAGGATGGTTCCTGATTTTTATTTCTTTCTACATTGTAAAGGAATGCTGAAGGTGTCCAAAAAATGCATTAATCTCCTTTGAAC
>JAOVVA010000051.1:10762016-10772033 GCA_028565275.1 Leiocassis micropogon
CCCTAAGCCTCCTGGGATAGGCTCCAGGTCCCCGCGACCCTGAATACAGGATAAAGCGGTATAGAAGATGAGTGAGACGTTTGCACCACACGTTGAGCGTGTATATATTTCTACTGTTTACTTTAGTACTTAAAGGTTAATTAAAGTTCCAAAGTTAAAGATAATCTTTCAGATTAAAGGTTCAAGTTCTCCATCAGTAATAAGCAGCCAATAAAGTAAGTTTTTGCATTTATTTGACTTGCGATTAATGTTGATGGCATTGTTGTGTATAAAGAAGATGCCGCATTTATTCTGTTTGTTCTCTTTTGTTCTTTGTATTTGTAGTTATGTTATGCCTTTAGTTCTCACGGCATGTTAAATTTGGAGGGTTTTCTTGGTGATGAACCTTTCAATAAATTGCCAGTCTTCAGAGAATCCTTGTGCTCGTGAAATTACTGGGGGGAGCTACAGTTTTATTTTTATAATGATCATAAATAGGACATGTTTGTAATCAAAACAAGCAGAGATGAGTCATAAAGTTCTGTCCTTGTGGTTTGAGGGTCTATCCTGTGTTTCCATACGTCAGCGTAAAAAAAGGCCAACCGTCAGCTCCACTCTGTTTGCAAGCAACATGCAAGCCTAGTGACATTTCACCACAGGGTTTCTCTTCTCGACACTAATAAAACCTGTCGAGGGGGCCATTTCTAACCGCATCCTGTGTGATAAGTCTCACAGTGCACATTGGCTGAAATTTGTGCACCACTTATCTGATCACTATGCACTCGTCTGCACGAGCATGCATGTAACAGCAAGTATACTTTTCTCTCTGACACGGATATATGTGTCTAATAAGATTAAGTCTGATTAAAAGGTGGTTCTCCAACATTTTTTGCTCTTCGCTTTGTTTTTCTTTTTCTTGACTGATCTGAACAAATGGAACCTGGGCCTCAAGTGAGAGATACACCTTTTTTTTTTCTCAATTTCACTTTTACAGTTTTTTCCACTCTTAAAAAGAAATGACTGTGCAACTGAGAGAATCTTTAACAAATTTTGCATATGCACAACAGTGGATCCTAATCCTGATCTTGTATTGCATGATTTTCTGTCTTAAGATACTGCATTAAATCATAATAAAAAAAAAAGAAGAAACCTGTATGTACAAAATCAAGATTCTATGTTTCGCAGATCAGATAGTTAAACAGAAATATACCAAAAGGGAAGGGTGTTTAATGCAAAATTAGATAAATTAATTTTGGCACCTTTGAATAAAAATAAATAAAAAAATGGAAAAAAATATTAAAAACTGAGAGAAAAGTAGTGCATGCTTGAGTCACAAGAGGTTAAAAGGGACAAATATTATGTCATGCCTGTTTTGGTAATGGCAGTGTTAATATTGTATTATTTTGCCAAACACTATAAATGAATGTCACATACCTTTGATGTCAAGTCACACTGGCAGCAAATTGGAACAAGGGAATACTGTTTTTAACTTGTTTTACTCAAAATCATTTTAATAAAAAAAAGTGTTTAGGATCATGAGAAACATTTTGAATACAAAAAGTGTTACGATGTAAAAAGTTTGCAATGCATCATTTGCTTCCCTGGCTACAAGGTTTAGGTTCACTTTGACAACAGCACTGTATCATGAAAGTTTGTTGTTGTTAGTCAGCTGCTCTTCAGTCGTTAAGGGGTCGCCACAGTGGAACATCAATCTGCACAACTTCACACGTGTTTTACGCCAGATGACCTTCCT
This sequence comes from Leiocassis micropogon, assembly GCA_028565275.1. NCBI lineage: Eukaryota > Metazoa > Chordata > Actinopteri > Siluriformes > Bagridae > Leiocassis > Leiocassis micropogon. The sequence continues at coordinate 10,763,749 of JAOVVA010000051.1, forward strand.
GACGCAACCCTCCCATTTTTATTGGGGTTTGGGACCAACGCTGCATGCAGTGGCTGGGTAGTATAGGGGTGTGGCAACCCACCGATGGCGGGACTCAAACCTGGATCCTCAGATTCCCAAACCAACAACCTAGAGACCATATCAAGGGATGGCTTATGGAGGGAATGCAGCCAGTAAACATCCTTCATCATTCTCAAAAAGTCCATAGAACACATTTAGTTTTTTTCATGGTAGCTGGTGTTTTTGCCTGAGGTGCCTGATCATGTGACAGAAAGAAACAATACTATTGGGCAACAAGTTTTACTATGAAATGCAGGCATTTGTTTAATGTGGTTATAAATAACTTCGAGTTTCTGTGGAAAATATTTTGAGTGAGTGAAAGTCTAAAAATGACATTTGTTGCATTTTGCAGTAAATTCTATCATTGTTTTCTTATTGCATACTTTTTATTGCATTAAATATTCTGCAATACACTGATCAGGTACAACTTTACAAGACAAGATGTTTACAAAACAAACAATGCTCAGTGGATATTATGGTGCTTTTCTATATTCACCAGCATTGTCTTTTTTCTGTGAGTTGTGCTGCATTGGCTTCTTGGTGGCATCATTCTGGACAGGCTAGACTTTGCTCCCCACAGACATAAATAAGCCCATGGAACTGTCAGAAGTGTACTTATGTATAGTTGATAATCAATGTTCATGTGTTAAGGTTGTGTTGTTAATGTTATGGATTATTGGTGTCACTCACTCTCTATACCACTTAATATGTACAGGGTTGCAGGGTCCTGGAGGCTATCCCAGGGGACTCGAGGTGGGGTACACCCTGGACAGGGTGCCAATGTATCACAAGACATACAAGCGCACACACATTCATTCACACACTCACTCGCGCACAGGCTACAGGCAAGTTGCAAATGCCAATTAGCCTGAACTGGACTGTGGGAGAAAACTGGAGCCCCCAGAGGAAACCCACCAAGCACGGATTCCCAATAATTTATGTAATTTATCATGCAAACACGCACATAGAATCCAGAAGACAGTTAGGTTGAATTCATTAGAGAATTCCGAATATGTCTGTACATGTTGTTGTTTTTTATAATAATAGTCTCACTAAAGAAATACTGTCTGATTATGACTGTCTGTCTGTTTTTTGGTCATAATTCTGAATACTGGCTTTTAAAAGTGAAAGTAAGCTTTGAACAGTACAACACAATTACATTTTTTTACACCAGTATATAGTTAATGGATTAATAAATATTCACAGGATTTAAATAACTTTATTAATTTGAAAAAGGGAAAAGTAAAAAGGAAATAGTGTGTTAATGAGAATGTGACATACTGTATATGTTTGCCATGTCTGCATAGATACTGTATAGGCAAAAGTACTGACAAAAAAGTGGCAGAATTTTTTGTGAGACTTTTGGAATCTACTGGTTTAACTGGGTGTTAGGATCGATTCAGACCTTTTCTAAAACAGCATTAATTAACTTTTAAATTGAATTTACAAAGTAGGAATTAGGGAACTAAAGTACTAGTACAGTAGAATTCCTAGGTATTAGGAACTAGAGTAGGGACTATCTAATCATTTTGATTCATGCACATTCACATTTCACTTCCATAATTTCTTTTGATTGTGTAAAGCTGCTTTGAAACAATGACAATTGTTAAAAGCGCTATACAAATAAAACTGAATTGAATTGAATTCAATTTTGAAGCTTTAGTTACAAGATTTAAAGCAGTACATCGACTCACACCCCTGACTCACCCCTTACCTAGTGTACATATGAAGACTCATCTGCTTTTCATGGTTTCGATATAATGATTTATTCTATGTGCACAAATCTTACTTCCTGCCTCTGAATTTAAGGCTGTTAATATGCACCTAGACCTCTGTGACAGTCACTGTGTGTTATCAAGAGCATGGAAATATGTGTTTAAAAATATATTTTTTTAATAAACGTTTAAATGCTTAAATGCATTTAAGCTAAACAAAACAGTTGTGCATAGGCATGTTATGCATAATGTAATTATAATGGTTTTAACTGAACCGTAAGATTTTTTTAAATTAGTCTCAGACTAATAGCTCATCTTGAAACCCCAGGTCAAAACATTGATGCAAAACTATTTAATGTTTGTACATATCTTCTTCAGCTCATTAATGTTTTACAGTAGTGTCATATGCAATACAATTACATACAATAATAATAAAAAAAAGTATATCTACAAATTGCATTTATTTTAGTAAAACTTAGTAAAATGTCAATATGTTAAAGATACACATCTTGTTTTTGTTGATCTTGTTTTTTGAGTGATTCATTAACAAAAGAAGTATGGTGTATACATTTTGCAAATAGTTTAATGTAAAGCAAACTGTGCATGAATACATTTAACAAAACCTTTTATTTAATACATCACTGCTGTGCGCGCGCACACAGACACACACATGCACACACACTCAAACACACACACACTTAACTCACTTCAATTTTTTTTACATGACTGGAACATCACAGCCATATGAGTCACAAAACGTTCTAAAGGATTATTGTGGTTTTAGATTGAAAAAACAGAAATGTAATATCTATCCATTGCTTCACACATTATTAGCACACCCACACACTCTTGTAAGCAATATATTATCACCAAGTCACATCAATGGCATCAAAAGAAAGATATATGGCGTTGATGTTATATTTGGAGTTAATGGGGCAGTGGTGGCTCGGGTGGTTGAACCTCAGAGTTGATTATCGGAAGGTTGGGGGTTTGAGCCTTCTCCACCGCCCTGGTTGACAGGGTTTCTTTAAGACAGTGATTTAAAAAAAATTTTCTTTAATTTTTTGTGAAGCTGCTTTGAGACAATGACAATTGTTAAAAGCGCTATATAAATAAAATTGAATTGAATTGAATTATCAGGAAACAACCTACTGTAATGCTGAGGCCAAAAACTGAAACTTTATATTGATGTATTTTAGCTTTAAATGTGTCTCAACCTTGCAAGCACATTTATACCAGCTGCTTCTGCATATGTATAACAATGATGTAATCTGGCACATGAATTTTTAAAAGTTTGTGCATAGTTAAGAAGTGCATGAAAAAAGCATGTTGACATTTTACCCAGAATTTTTACAGATTCATGATGAGTAATGCACAAAACGTTTATTATTCATAGACAATAAATGTAGAGTTATCAAACAAGCATAAACAGAGATATTTCCTTTATTTGAATTTATTTAACTAATGATGTCTGAACAAGGACAGTCTTTAAGGATATTATCTAGAGGAAATATTTAGATCAGCTTCTTCAGCACATACCATAGATACTACACGCTATGTCTGAACATAGCTTTGTATCAGTAAAAAAAAAAAAAATTATAAAAATTAAAATTAAGGAGGATTACTCATTAGGCCAATGTTTACATGTTGTAATGCAGCTAAGTAGAGAAGTTTACAGACTATTTTATTCAATTTATTCACTCACTCATCATCTATGGCCTATAGAGCCTATCCCAGGAGACTTAGAGCACGAGGTAGGGTACACCCTGGATAAAGTGCCGATCCATTACAGGGCACACACACACATACATACTCATTTACACACTATGGGCAATAAGGAAACCATAGTACCTGAAAAAAAAAACATCAAGAACGGTGAGTACATGCACACAGACCCAAGGCGGGAATCAAACCTGGACCCTGGAAGTCCAAGGCGACCGTGCTAACCACGAAACTATACTAAGCTATAGCCTTTAAGCAAGCTAACTAAGTTAGCTACAGTATGATTACCTAACAACTTCTTTATTGCCAATATATCAAATGTCAGCTAGCATAATATTAACTCTAACTATATGATTTAACTTTCTGCTATTAGCTTGCTGTCCCAATGCAAACTGCAGGTACTAATAAAATATATAGAAGATTGATTACAGTAATTAGACAATATTTTAAGTTTACATTCCACTAGATATTTAGTAGCAATGCTAAAGGTCACCTTATGACTACAAATGTATGATCATTCAGAAATGTAATCATGTTTAAAAATAGAGTGAGTATAAAATAAACATTTGGGGAACTCAAGTATTAGATGAAAGAAAAGCTCAGCCAGACAGCCATAACATTAAAACCACCTGCCTTATCTGCGTAACAGCTCTGACCCACTGAGGCATGGACTCCACAACACGTCTGAAGGTGTGCTATGGTTTTTGACAGTAAGACATTTGCAGTCATTTCCCAAAAGAGCATTGCTCAGAGCTTTGCATTGCCTCTCATATAGCCCTCTTCATATAGTGCATCCCGGTTTCAGCTCTTCCCAGATGCACTCAGCTATCCAATATTCATCATTTATATTTACATTTCTGTATTTGCAAGTGCTTTGTATTTTCCGTTATTGGATAGATCCTTATACAGGGTTACTAAGTTACTAACTAAGTGCCATCAATCAAACACTGATGGGAATTTTTTTTTTTTTTTTTTTTGTCTAAATACTGAATAAACACATATGTCTTTAGTCTTCGTTTAAAGATTGCCAAGACTCAGTTGTATCTAGAGGAAGTTCATTCCACCACATAGGTGCCAGAACAGAAAAAAGTCTAGATGCTCATCATCCTCGTTCCCTGAGAGATGGTGGGACCAGCCGAGCGGTGCTGGAGGATCGGAGGGAACGTGGTGCAGTGACAGGTGTGATTAGAGCTGAGAGGTAAGTGGGTGCTGGGCCGTTTTTAGCCTTGTAGGCAAGCACCAGGGTTTTAAATTTGAGGCGTGCAGCTACTAGAAGCCATTCCAGGGAGTGGGGAAGCAATGTGGTGTGGGAGAACTGGAAGCTGGGAACTTAGGAACTTGATACACTTTGTGTTCTGACAACTTCCTATCATACAGTAGATTATAGGTGTATACGCTATATTATACATTAGCGTATAGGTGCTTCTTCTGTGATATTGGCCTTCGCTCCTCATTAAGCCTTGGGGGTCCATAACCCCGTCACTGGTTGTCCTTTCTTGGATCACTTTTGTTAGGTTCTAACTACTGAACACCAGGAACAACCCACAAGACCTACTGTTATGGAGGTACACTTACCCAGTTGTCTAGCCATGGGTAAGTCACTCAGATCATTATGCTTCCCTTTTTTCATACTTCCAACACATTAACTTCAAGTTCACTTGCAGCCTAATATATCCCATTCCTTGGTGCTGTAATGAGATAATCAATGTTAATCATTTGACCTGTCATTTGTTTTAAATGATATTGCTGATTGTATCATAATCACAAGCTTTGCTAATTTATTACTAAGTAATTACTAAATAATTACTAATAAAAAGTAATTGTAGTTTACAAAACAGTCAATATGATATTTAAATAATGTTTATCGTTCTTAAATTAGGCATTTGCTAAAGCATTAATGTAATATTTACTCATATGAAGCATTTGTTTAATCAGTTCAAAACTAATAATACAAAAAATACTCCAATATGCCTAAACACTTTGGAGTGAACCTTTACATTAAACTGCTTTTAAATTTTTTATATTAACATTTACATTTTGTTTTCTTTACACAATATCTCATACTATTCTACCATCTATCCTATAGACTATAAGGTTTAAAGCATAAGTGATCATGTCAAATGTTTTTTGAGCTAGTATTCAAGCAGCTCGAGTAGCTCAACTGAATTTTCGCCTATTTTTTAATTGTTGCTGCTCAAAGCAGCAATTAAAGCGACAATGCAATTTTTCCGGAAAATTACAAGAAGAAGAAGAAGAACAAGCCTTTAAACACTATTAAGTCTTATTTTCAAAAGTAGGAAGAGAGAGGAAGAGAGACAGTTCAAAAAATCAAGAAAGATAGAGTGACAGAGATATACTGGAAATTGTGCACTTTGGAAAATGCCTCTATGCGACTGTAGTGGTTTTAGTTGCAGGAAGTTGTGACTGTCATTTGTAGGAGCAGCAGTATCAGAAATGTAAAAAAAAAAAAAAAAAAAGTAATGAAGGAGTGTTCAAGAAGCATATCACAGTGCTGAGGGAAGCAGAAGGAGGAGAGCACAAAGAAGCAGAAGGACAAAGGCTGTGATGAGTCCATGTATTTTGAAAAACTCCGGCCTTCATTTTGAGTTTCTCAAGCTTTCTTAAGATACAGGGGGGAAGAGAGAGGCAAGACCGAGAGTGAAAGACAATTTTGGAGGTGGTTGCTTTTCTGACAATTGAGCAAGCACTTTGAAGTGAATCAAAGGTTTTGTGAGAAGGGAAACAGGCGATATAGTGTGTGACAGACGGAAAAGAAATTTCACGACAAAATAAGAGAACAAAAGAAGATTATCCCGTTGTTGTTCATTGTTTCACGGCCATGGAGCGAAAATTATTCCTGAGACTCGTCTTTCTCTTCGCTGTCTGTCTCACAAGAAGTCATGCATCAGGTTTGCTCATTACTAGTACCTTTACTTTTCTGCTTGTCCTTGTTTTATTTGTGTTGCGTTGTGGGTATGATTACAGTTCAAAGATTAAGATGTTTGTTGGAATAGCTTACAAAGGGGTTTTGAAGGTTTAAAATGAACAGTGCAATTATTTTGAAGAAGAACGAAATGGATTCGTTAGCTTAGATTAGTCCTTCTGGGTGAACCTTCGATATGTAGAACAACTAGTCCAGTGAAGTGCGTTCTAACTGGAAGGGTTTCCCTTTGAAAGACTTATTTCAGAAAGCAAAAGAGCCAAGAATCCTTAAATTGTGATTTTTGTTTTAGATTTTAAAAAGAGAGATATAGATATATTTAGAGAGATATTGTTCTTCGATTAACAGATTATTTTGTGCAAAAACTGTTGATCAACTTAAACTAAACTAAAACTATATTTTCCAATGAACTCAAAACAGCCAAGTGATTTATTGTAACTGAGCCTTGTGAGTGAATTGAACAGAAACCATGCAAAGTTGTGGTTTCTAATCAAGACACCTGTTGGCATAGTTTAACCCACAGTGGAAGAAAAGTTCTGTGCCTGTGTGAGGAGGATGACTTTCATTATTTCTGCAGCGGCATTAACCGTTTCCCCACCACTGTATACTGTACTGTATATAGATATGTCAGTGCACGTGTGTTTGTTTCCTTTTTAAGATCATCTGCCATGACGCAGCTTCTTCCTCCTTGGGGGGATTCTTGGGGGAAACTCGTAGAGGTGTTTTTTTTTTTAAGACCACTGTTGTGAACTGAAAGGGGTATGAAAAAGTAGTTCACGGCATAAAAACATGGAATGAGATGACATTTTGATAATCATAAATGTCAGCTTGTGACAGTTTGTGAATGTGAGGCTCTGTTGTTTTTCCTTTTATTTTAACTTCACATTTACTTCTTTTTTTTTGCTTTCCCAACTAACATATTGACTTCAACAACTAATAAAGCAAACCTATTTATAATTATTTCCATGGCTTGAACATTAAATTGATTAATTTGTTGTGTTGTAAATCATAATAAAATAATCATTTTAACATTGTGAAAAAATCTCACATTAACTGTTACTAACTGTTACTAACACTCTGTGGACTCATAACCTTCAGGAGCAGATGAAAGAACATCTCTTCAGGCTAACAATACACTGCCCCACTCTACGACTGATCAAAAGCATGCAGGTAAAAACTCAAAATTAATCATTTCTAATGGATCGCTACTTTGCCATGAACTCCACAAAACAATGCTAAGTTTCCACCTCTTTTTCTCCTATCAGAATTACTACCAGCATTTAAAGAGTACTAGGTGTTTTACAAACTATAGTGTACAGTATGTTTGTAAAGTGACCTTGAGTGTTAGAAAATTATCACTACGACAATGATTCAAAGAAACACGCAGCAGAATTGCAGTAATTTGTGGCTGCCTATTTGGCAGACTGTGTGCTATAGTTAGAATAACGGGAAGTCACATGTATCCAGTTATAAATTGCAGAAATGGATAAGACTAGTCTGGCGCAAACAGGAAAGATTAATGTCCAAATGTGTCAAGATGATGAGGAGTTTTTTTTTTTTTTTTTAATAAAATCATGCTCAATTTTACAACTAGAAAAAAGCATCAAAAGCCTGGTGTCTGGAATGTTGTACAAATAATAATATGAGTAAATTATTGTGCCATTTTAATCCTTTTAAATCATCTGTGTATAATGTATTTTTTAGAGTCCAGGAATGAGGTTGTTGAACTGGGCACCACTGTCACCTTAAACTGCGCCAGCAGGAAGATCGCATGGAAAGACATGATTTTTGTCATTTGGAAAATGAATTTGAAAGGCAAAGAGTGTAGAATTGCTGTAGCTAAAAAT
>JAOVVA010000051.1:10772372-10783139 GCA_028565275.1 Leiocassis micropogon
TATGTATTTACTGGTTGAGATTTATATAAAGTAGGAAAAAGTAAGAAATAAAAGTATTCAATAAAGTAGGAAAAAGTTTATTAAAAATAAAAATACTCAATTTAACTTTTTATTAATTACAGTGAACAAGTAATACTTATACCAAAGGGAATACCCATTTTAATATTTGTTAAAATGTAAAGTACAATTAACACGAAAAAAAAGTGCAATGACTGGCAATAGACCACCTTTAAAAAGGTTCTTTAGGTCTGGATTCAAAGATCCCTGTACAACAATAGTGCACTTCTGATGCCTACTGGGACACTCTTCTAGATTTACTATGGCAAAGAATATCTTTCTCTAGCTGAACCGTTGGATATAATAAATCGAGAATGATAGAAAACCTAGATCAGAACCTTGTGGGACGCCAGCTTAAACCTTTTACCCTTCATTCACATAAGCAAAGAAACAAATTACATACATCACATGTAGTCTGTGTTGTAAGCATGAAGCTAAATTAATGCTAACAAAGTGATTCCAAAGGTCTTAAGACCTAAACCACATTAATCTGTAAAATAATATGTCCTCCTGATTCAATATTCTTTTGTAACAGACAAAATAATCAGTGTTCACAGTAGTTCCATGGAGCATGGAACCACTGGCCATAGCAATTTGCCTTATAACTGTTTGATGTATAAGTTTTATGTATCAAGATAAAACCTTTGTCATAGGATTAGATGAGATGATGTGCCCATTATTCAAACGTATGTTATTAAAATGTCTCTACTAGCACGTCCACACTTATCTGGCTGGTTGGAATATCAGAATGGACACACTGTTGCTGTGTGTGAAGCTACAGGCAAACCTCAAGCCTCTATCCTTTGGAAAACACTGTGGAACACATCCCTTAATGTCACACAAGCAACTGAGAGTGCAGGGAAGGTTTCCACAGTGATTAGCCGCTTACACATTCCTCGGCACGCTTCTCATAGGAACCTCATTTGTGTGGCCACTGTTAAAGACCTCAAGACTCAATTTAGTAACTTCACATTTAGAGGTAAGCCATCCAGGTTCTACAATCTACATTACTTAAAAGAACTTTATTGTTATCAAATTTAAATAAACTGATACCATGGATTATACAATACATTGCAGCAAATTATATGTGATCTATAATCAGGTTGAGATAAAACAACTACTGTATTTCAATTAATATAGCACAAATTACAATGCAATTATAGACAAGTAATTAATGGTGGTGATGTGAGTTATTGTTATATGTCATTTTCCTATGCCATCACATCTCCAATAGTCCCGTCATAGCCCCGCAATTTGCCAACAATTATTTTTTATTAATTAAAAACATCGCATCATGCATTTTTAGAATTATAATTACATAAAAATATGTAACATCCACTAAACATGTTATTATATACAGTACTAGGGCCTTAATCCTCAACTGCTCAGATGTAAAATGAGATAAAATTCAAGTTGCTCTGAATAATGCCATCTGCCTAATGAATGAGCCACCTCTCAATTTTTCATATTTTGTTTCCAAAGAGCCAGACTACCGTGTATCCTCAATATAGTCTTGAGGAATATTTCTCCAGGCTTCCTGAAGGAATTTTTGGCTCTCAATTTCAGTCCAGTCCCTGTACCTGACCAGTTTCAAAGGAACATTCTTTTCTTTGATAAGCCACACATTGACCTACTGTATGAATCATTCAAGCATAAAAAAACATGTAACTTAAGGCATGAACCAGTGAGAAACAGGTGCAGATGATGACAGATGATCAGGTGGGTGATTAGTATACTGGTGATGCTAAATGCTGAGTGGCTGGAAAAAATGAGAGAGGAAATGAGGTTGCTGCTGAGGTTGTTACCTAATCAAGCAATTTTGAAATTGTATCTTTAGGCATTTTACAGCTAGTCTTAGTAAAATAGTTGTTGACATTTTTAAATTTAATCTCACTCACTCACTCACTCATCATCTATACCGCTTTATCCTGTATTCAGGGTTGCGGTGACCTGGAGCCTATCCCAGGAGACTTAGGGCACGAGGCGGGGTACACCCTGGACAGGGCCAATCAATCGCAGGGCACACACACATACACACACTCATACACTCACAAATTGGAAACACCAATTTGCCTAATCTGCATGTCTTTGGACTGTGGGAGGAAACATGAGTACCCGGAGGAAACCCACTAAGCACGGGAAGAAAATGCAAACTCCATGCACACAGAGACAGGAATAGAAGCCCGGCCGGGAATCGAACCCGGACCCTGGAGGTGCAAAAGAGGGAAATGAGGGATGGCTCAAGACATTTATACAGTATTGTACATGACAGCCCATATAATTCTATGATTTAAAAAAAAAAAAATTTTTACCTTATAATTTTTCTGATGAACTTAATTAGACTTAATTGAAGTGTAGGTAGTCATATTCATATTATTAATATTAATATTGTTTGTAAAAAAGTCATAAAGGAAACATATTTACATTATGGAATTAGGCAGACACCCTTATCCTGGGCAACTTACATTTTACTTAATTTTATACCTAAGCAGTTGAGGAATAAGGGCCTTGTTCAAGGGCCCAACAGTGATAACTTGGTGCTGGGGTTTGAACATGTGACCTTCCAATCAGTAGTCCAATGCATTAACCACTGAGCTACCCCTTCCCCATTTTACTGCTAACTATTATAGTATAATAAATTGTTACATTTAGATTCAGTAAAGGCAATTGCATTTTGCTACTTCTGCTTTTTGAATCATTTTAGCACCAGTGCTGCTGGTATAGATTTCTATAATCTTATTTTTATTGTCATGTAAAACATTTATTACAGTTATTTAAATATTTATACTTTTTCTAATTTGCAGACTGTACAGTACCATGTGGCATGGACCAACTATTTGATTAGGTGTTGTGTAGTGAAAACTTGTGATTCTGAGCACTTTACTATAGCACTTTATAATTAGTTCAGTTTTGGTTTTGTCATACAGTAGATATGAGTATGGATAAAAAAGATTATTGTACAATGTTTTGTTATATTACGCCTGCTGTCTTTTCAGATGCACATATTGGCTGGCCCATAATTCTAGTGGGAGTTTGTGCCACCTGCTCCATTGTGGCTCTTTTAACTGGACTTTACATCATGCGTAAAAATCTCATGCCTTTAAGGTAAGATAATGTTGATAAAGGCTTGTAAATTTTTAAGTTTTTGTAAGTTCTTACAAAGTGATAATATCTTGAATATGCACAACATTTTCTAATATTTACTGTTTATTATTTCTTGCAATTTCAAACAAATAACTTATTAATTTTATTTAGCCAGTTTTAGATGTTTTTATACACTTTGTGCTTTTTAGCTGTTTTCCTGGTGGCTAATTTTGCTTCATTTAAAATAATTGTATGAAATTAGAAAAACTGATCCGTCAATAGATCAAAGAGGAAAGTTAAAGCTTAAAGTTTGTTCGATTTTCTAGAAAACGGTTTAATAATCATATATTAGCTTTGTGGCATTAACTATCCAATATATTTAAATATTCCAAGGTTGGTACATGGATATAAACAGTGATGATGAAATAAGAAATCTGAAGTGAGTATATTCCATGTTAGTAAAGTGTAGTCGACTGGGACGGGCAAAACAAGGCTGTTTTCTAAATTATGTAGGGATTTCATCATCGTTTTAAGTTATTTATCTGAAATGACATTAGATGTTGTGAAGAATGCCATACCTGTAAATTAAAAGTTTTTTATATTAAGTTCACATTCATATTTGTAAATGTTATATCACTTGGAAACAAATTGCAAGTTTGTATGTACATACTTGCTCAACCACCTAATTATTTTCTTTCTTTTAATTTTCTAGTCAGTATCTAAAATATATGTTATTCTAGTTTCCTGTGAAAATTTTTAAAGAATTATAAAAGTAATCCGAAAGGTTAAAATTCGAAGAGGCATTGGTAAAAAAAAAATATGAAAGTTGTTTCTGAAATAAATAGCTTTCATTCTTTAAAATAAGTAATTTATGGTCTAGTTTATTGATTTGCAGCATTTTTAGAAAGATTTGCTGCAAACCTGACACTCCTGCACCAAGTGAAGAAAAACCTCAACAGGTAAGATTTGTTTCTTCATTTTTCACACAATGATTTTTTTTTCATCTGGGTAATACTGATAATAACGCACTTTGATGATTACTCTTTTCAGCCCTATGACCCTGAAGAATTGCAACCCTACGCCAGTTACGTGCAAAGAGTAAACTCCATCTACAACTCTTCCGCTGAACTCTTCAACGCGTGATTCACTACAGACAAGCCGTTTCTTATAAAAGCAGATCTTGGATGTGCCTACAATGCGAACTGTCATGAGGTTTTGCACTCGGGAAATGCAGATTCATCAGTGCACACCTACTCTCTGGATGAAATTACACACACGCCCTAATACTGCTGTTAATGAGAGCTGATGAAACCCCTTCAAAAGAACATCCTCCAACGTGTGACCTCTGACGAGAAATACACAAAACCGGAGTGAGTCAAAGTGAAAGACGGAGTGGAAACAGAAGGATTGTCTCATGATTTGGAATTTTTTTCACCCTTTATTCAATTTATGATATAAAGAAATTACACTGAGAGCTGCAGGATCATGACTGAAGTAGAATTAGGACGGTTTAAGATAGATTTTCTTACAGTAAAACAGGTCAATATAAAATTTGCTGGGTTCTTCCTCCATGTGAGTTCGTGCAATATACAGGAGCCAAGCAGCCTGATCAGTACTGTAGATATATTCGGGGTAAACCACACAGCTTGGTGTTTTCTTATCAGAAAAACGAACCTTGCAGCAGAGGTGCTAACAGCTGTAGCTTTTACAGTTTATGGCTCGCTACAGCGATAAATGAGACACGTTCTTTTTGAGGCTGAAAATACATGATATGTGAAAAATGCTCAATGATTTTTGGAAGTGGTTACTTTCACTTCATGCCTGTTATTTTGACTTGCGAAATTTATGAGCTCAGTCTTGTTGAGCCAGTAGAAAACAAGTGGGCGGGAGCCTGGGATGTAAAAATTTTGTGAACTTTTTTCTTAGTATTGCTTGACAAACATCAGAAAAAATCTCAAGCAATGATGCATGCAAGGGTTTTTGTGGTAAAATTCTGTTTTCTCTCTCTCTCTCTCTCTCTCTCTCTCTCTGTCTCTCTCTAACTGTCAGGATATCTTAGCAAGTGAATATATCTTGAAAAGTAGGTAATTTTTCTAATTATGCTTACACATTACACTGTACATGTTCTTATTTTATTTTTTTTTGCCAGTGATTTTTTTTTAATTAATCGTTGAAACTAGAAAACAAACCAATAGAACAAAAACTTCTTTAAAGCACAAATGTAGTCAAAACGTTTATAAATAGATTTATTTAAATTATAGCATGTTTGTTTTTTTAATCACAGTCTTGGAATTGGATATATTAAATCTATTTTATCATATTCATTGTATTTGTATTTTTTTTCTTCTGTCATTTTTTTGCACTGTAGGACACATTTTTAAAGTGTGTAGGAATTTCCACTGATTCTATGACAATGACAACTATAACAAACCCAGGTTTATAAAACTGTAATATTGTGTGTAATGCTGGATACAGTCGACATCTTGTACAGTACTGATGTTGTGTAAATAGTATTCATATGTAGCATATTACTCAATTCATGTCCTTTATACAATCAAAATTTACGATTCCTTAAAATTTTCCTCACTTTATCATCTTTAAAATATATTTATTTACATATCTACCACTTGGTATAATTATCAGACAAAAGACTTGTTTTCATTAAGTTAGTATAAAAATAAATAGTACTAGGTTATTAGTTGTGTTTCTACACCTTATTCTGTTTGAAATCCTATGACTCTTTTTCTTTTCTCTCGCCCTTTCATGTCCGCTCCACAACAGTTTTATTTATATACTGTACAGTAGCACTTTTAACAGTGGTCATTATCGCAAAGCAGCTTTACACAATAAAAGAAGCTTGTACAGTGACCACTATGCATGATGGTTGCATTGCTTCATGCGCTTTACTTTTTTACCCTCATGCAAAACTTTCTCTGGAATAGTTAAATCTGAGCTCATCAGAGTTCATGACCTGTTGTATTGCTCCAAATTACTGTAGCATCAATTGTGTGAGTTCTCATCACTCGCATGTGTGTATGGAAATGCTCTTTCTTTCACTACCAAGCATGGCTATGGTTTTACTGTTGTTGTTTTTTAACCATGCAACTTCACCAAGTGTTTAAGTAAACTCTATTAATATGATTTTTTTTTTTTGTTAACCACATTTTATTTCATAAAGGTCTATCCTTCAGCACTATCCTTTCAGGTTTTAATAAATGTTGATGTGTTTTAATCCAGTTAAAGTAATTTCCTTACTTTGATTTGACCCTTCTGAAATTGACTTCTTATTTTTGCCAGACAGTGTGTGTGTGTGTGTGTGTGTGTATGTATGTGTGTATATGTGTGTGTCATTTCCCCCTCATTTTTTCATATTTTGTTTTACAAAGAGCTAGACTTTCTTGTATTTTAATGTAGTTTTGAGGGATAGTTTTCCAGGCTTCCTGAAGTGCTTTTTAGCCATACGGTGACTTTTTTAACTTAAGGCATGAGCCAGTGAGAAACAGGTGCAGATGATGACAGATGATCAGGCTGTTGATTAGTATACTGGTGATGCTGAGTGATTGAAACAGACGAGAGGGGAAATAAGGTTGCTGGAAACTGGCTTGGGAAAAACAACAGCACCATTAAAAAATAATTTAAAAAATAAATAAATAAATAAATAATAATAATAATTTGACCATAGGAACATGATAAACTAAAGTATTCTGTATTAAATAATTGTCATTAATACATATGTGTAATTTAGCCTCACATATGTCTTCAAACTTCATTCAGTTTGCCTATTTAAAGGGTAAAAATTAATCACCGTGCTTTTTGGTATCGTGATGTGTATTACACTGAACTTGAACCATAGAAAGCTAAGGAGAGATTTGTCTTAGGAAATTAGAAGGAAAATTATAGACGAACATGTTAAAGGTAAAGGCTACTATATAAGACCATCTCCAAGCAGCCTGATGTTCCTGTGACCACAGTTGCACATATTATTCAGACGTTTAAGTCCACTGGACTGTAGTCAACCTCCCTGGACGTGGCCGCAAGAAGAAAATTGATGAGAAATTGAAGAGGCAGATAATACCAATGTTAACCACAAAGCCCGAGACAAGTCAAGTCAAGTCGGCTTTAATTGTCATTTCAGCCATTTACAGTTCGAACAGGACCAAAGTGCTACTGTACACACAACGGCATGAAATGAGCAAAAACTAACTAGCTAACTAAGATGACCTAATTAGCTGACTAGCTAAGACTGAACAAATTAAATTGCTAACCATAAATTAGCAAAATTATCTAAGAACTTTACAAAAGAAAAAAAGACAGCAAAAAGACAACATAAAGTGCACATGTAAATGTGCAAACAGGAGCAACAACATGACACAATGCAATACTCTGTGATAGTGAGTTGAGGTAGTGCAAGTACTGTAGATTGTTTGTGAGATGATAAATAAAAACCAGTAAACAATTCTTGTTCAAGTAGCAGCAAAGATAAAAATAAAAAAAAAGTTCTTGTGCAAATATATCTTGAAAAATAGGTAATATTTACCTGTGCAAATAACAGGTAATAAATATTGTGCAAAAAAAAGCAGGTTGGTGTGTGAAATTGCTCGATGGTTCAATTAGAGGTGATTAGGGGTGAACGCCAAGGTAAAGGTACATCAGTGTCATATTCATCCCAGTTTGAGGCAAAGTGGACGTTTATGGAGGAGAACTCCACTGTTGAAGGCAAATCATTGAAAAAAGGCTGGAATTTGCCAAAATGCATATTGACAAGTCACAAAACTTCTGGGAGAATGTCCTTTTGACAGATGAGACAAAGCTGAAACGTTTTGGCAAGTAACATCAGTTCCATGCTCACAGACGTGAAAAAATGAAGCATACAAAGAAAAGAACACTGTACCTACTGTGAAACGTGGAGGAGGCTCAGTTATGTTCTGGGGCTGCTTTGCTGCATCTGGCACAGGGTGTCTTGAATCTGTGCAGGTCACAATGAAATCTCAAGTCTATCAAGGCATTCTGAAGTGAAATGTGCTGCCTAGTGTCAGAACGCTTGGTCACAGTCGCAGGTCATGGGTCGTCAGAATAATGACCCAAAACACAGCTAAAAACACCCAAGAATGGCTAAGAACAAAACATTGGACTATTTTGAAGCGGCCTTCTATAAGGCTTGATCTAAATCCTATTGAACATCAGTGGAAAGAGCTGAAACATGCAGGCTGGAGGAAGCCCCCTTCAAACCTGAAAGAGCTGGAGAAGTTCGCTCTTGAAGAGAGAGACAAAATGCAATTAATAAAATTATTAGGCTTGTCCACATTCCTCCACTTGTGAATTAATTGTTACTACAAAATGATGATTGTATTATCTATTAAAAAGGTTCTCTTGGTCGTCTTCACTGAATAATTACCAATATCTTGTTTTAATGAAGTTGATGAAGGAGTATTGAGTTTTGAAGACCTTCTCCAGATGACCTTAGTGCTAGTTGTTGTGGCCACTGGTTCATTTACTCCTGGTTCATTATTACAGTTTGACAATTATAACAGCTTTTCATGTGCCATTCAGTGCATTATAGTGTCTACAATTAAAGTGTTAAATTAGCGGTGTATTTAATTCATAGTATTGCCAGAATTGATAAGAAGTGGATTGTTTTTGAGGCAACGTGTGAGTGTGTCACAGCTAACGATCTTCCCCTTGCTTTTAAATGAATCAGGCTGGATTGATGAAACAGTGGAAAATGGTGGTGAATTGTGTGTTTTTCTCACTTGTTGTCATAGGGGAAAAAAGGCTGATATAATCGGTGAGATATTACTCTCCAACTCGCTCACCTCTGGGCCTGCGACCACAGCATACCTTTTTTATTTTTTTTTTCTATTCTGAATTTGGGATTCCCCATGAGTACAACTGAAATACTTCTCTTTTGGTCAAGCAGTTGTGCTCAGCCTCATCAGTAGGTTTTTTGACATTGTTGTAACAAGCGTGTGGCGCCGTCTAGAGGCGGCATTCTCTTACTGATCTCAATTCTTAACAAAGTAACCAGTCACACTGAACAATTAGAAATCTTTAATATGGTTTCTCAATTTAAAATAAGCTAAACAGTATTTACATACTTACATTATTGGTATTGCCTTTTTTGTTTATATTACATATATTATGTAGAAGAGATACATTCAATATGTCCCGTAATTAAATATGGACAAAAGTATTTAGCCAAACCTTAATTACTAACCTTATCCCCAGTGAAGGGTAATCTTAACGCTTCAGCATACCAAGACATCTTGGACAATGCTGTGCTTCCAACTTTGGCAACAGTTTAAGTAAGGCCCTTTTCTTTTCCAACATGACTGTGTCCCAGTGGACAAAGCAAGAACTATAAAGACATGGTTTGATGAGTTCAGTGTCTAAGAACTTGACTGGCCTGAATACAGAGCCCTGACTTCAACCCCATCGAGCACCTTTTGGATGAACTGAAACAGAGATTGCGAGCCAGGCCTTCTCGTCCAACATCAGTGCCTGACATCATAAATGCTCTACAGAATGAATGGACACGAATTGCCACAGAAGAACCTCAATCTTGTGGACAGCCTTCCAAGAAGTGGAGAAGTTGTTAAAGCTGAAAAAGGGGGACCAACTCCATATTGAATTGACTCAATGCAGGTTAAGCCAATACTTTTGTCCATATAGTGTATATACAAATGCACTTATTTCTAGTTATTGACACAAAATGAAAAGCACATAATATAATTAAAGCTATACAATTAAATAAAGACAAACCAGTGGTCATCCAAATACTAAAATGTTAATAATATGAACAGACGGAGAGCTGAAGCCCTGCTGGTAAAACGCAGTTCACATGGCTGACCAGCTGAGTTTGAGATGTACAGTAAATGACATCCAAAATATATACTACATTAAGTTTGCAGATTGTAAGTTAAGCACACAATGCTACTGTATTAAGCTCAGCTCATCAAGACATAGTCATCTGCACAGTCTTCATCTGCACAGTTGTCTGATTTCTTCACTGTCTGAGTGGGAAACGTGACTACCGCGTAATCACAGTCCGCAGAGTCCCTCCTGTCAGAGTTTTCTTCCTGCCCTGCTTTCTGTTCATTCCCGTGATCAATGGTGGCGTAAAGAACATCTTCCTTAGGTGATGTCTGCGGACAAGAAAGAAGTGGGTAATAATGAGTGTGTCAGGTATTATCACTCGCATCTACTGCTACAGATAGTTTAATCTGATACACCTACTCCAGTCAGTTAATGTCTAGGGAGAAGAGGTGGGCTATAGTCACATTAAAAAATAGACTTTATATAGTGTTGCATTGTGTTGAAAAAAGGCCGTGTAGTAGAGCACAACCACATTTAGGAAAAAAGAAGGAGAAGAACATATAAATGGAATATTGTTTTATTATTTAACAACGGAGAACACCGGTTAAATAAAACTTTGGCAAACACATAACCCTTTGAATTGAGGTAGAGCAGTAAAAGTGGTTGGGTACAAGATTGTTAAAGGAAGTGGTGGCTTAGTGGTTAAGCTGTAGCGCTACAGAGTTAAAATCTAAACAATGATGGCCAAACTTGGGTCCCTAAGCAAAACTGCTCAAAAGTTGCTTTGGCTCAAAATGTCAGCCTAATAAGCCT
>JAOVVA010000051.1:10824277-10834544 GCA_028565275.1 Leiocassis micropogon
ATACTTACACTGGGTTAACTAGGTTAATAACTAAGTGCCATTAGTCCAACACAACTGGGAAGAGGTTTTTTTTTTTTATGGGGTTAGTCCAAGTACTGGAGAAACAGCTGCGTCTTGAGTTGTCGTTTAAAGATAGTCAAAGTCTCTGCTGTACGGACATCTAGAGGATTTAAATGAATTGTATTGAAGACACAGACATATTTCAGGATTCAGATTGTGAACGGTCCTGTGAGCACGAGGAATTATTTTCAACAAGAACTGACCTCCATATTGTAATCAAAGCTAAAGTTGACTGAATGAAATTGTTAGAGTGTGTGCCTTTCTTGGACAGGGAGTGTAGGTCAGTGTAAATAAAAGGGTAAAACATAAGCCGATTAATGAATTGGTAGATCTGGGGCTTCTGAGATCTGTTAAGACTAACCCTCTCATTCTATGCCTATGAGAGATGCTCTTGAAACTGATACATAGTCAATAATGTATTAATAGCTAAACCTGATTTTCTTAAAATGTAAGAAATGTTGGTGCATTCATCATATCTTTAAGCTATGGGTGTCTATTCTTGCATGTCTGTGTGTATCTAGCTTATAACCACACCATCAGTGTTTCTAGCCATACTTCATTACCATGTAACACAAACGAGCCTTAAATATACACACACACTCACATTGGCACGTATTACGTAATACAGGGCTAAGTCGTGTTATTTAAATGCCATTTTATATCCTGCTTGAGAGTAAGGTTGAGTGCTAGTGAATAAGTGACTGATTGACCACATGCTCGTATAAAGAGACAGTGAGCGATGTAAGAGTGTTTCTTTGCTGACAGGAATCGGATCAGATAGACCTATTAAGGGGTTTCATTTCCTGTTTTACACTGAATTACTGCGAATTGATTTCCTGCAACTGTCTAATCTATCTGTAGGATCTCAGGGCTGGGAGGGCAGCTCATAAATAAGATCAACTGCGTGCGCGCGTGTGTGTGTGTGTGTGTGTGTGTTTACATTTTGTCAGGTTGTGCTTATTTCACTTGTTTCGTAAACCACATCATTGTAATGGAGGTTGTTATTCTTGTCTCAAGAGCTACTCATCGTCATGAGGATATTCTAATGTTGCTGTTCATCACATAAACACACACACACACATGCACACACACACACATATATATCTTACCTCTTAGAGGGTTGCATTTTACCCAACCAAGAACACTAAAGTGACAAATTATGTTGGCTATGGTGTGTGTGTGTGTGTGTGTGTGTGCAGGAGCTCCTGTCACATTTGGTTTCAGATTCTCTGGGAGGATTTGAAGCAAAATTAATACAATTTTTCATGCTGCAGTTTTTAACACACACACACACACACACACACACACACACATAGAGATACCATGATGTCTCTGCAGACAAAGGAAGTAAAAGTTAACTCAATTTGCCGGCAGTAATGACAGGACCTCTTCGCGACTGCAGTGTGTTTTGAGTGTGCGTGTGTTTGTGTGTGTGTGCGTGTGTTCTTTGTTAACCGTGACTTAAACCAGAAAGAAGGAAATATTGTTCTATTTCATTACGCATGGGTTGTCGCAATGAACATCAAATGGTTTCACAAGGTGTGTTGTCTTACTGGCTTCCCACCTTGTGTATACACACCCACACCTGTACATGTATACACAGTGCCCTGGGCAAACACACTCACACCACCATTATCTTACCTCTTAGATGTAACCCACACAGGCCCACACACCAGACACTCATGTGCTAATTGTGACAGTGCTATGACTTAGCACCCTCTGCGCACTAGCGCTTCTGAATATAGTAAAGCAGAAGGGAAAAAAACAAAAACAAACTTAACACATGAAAAAAACTCCCAAGGTATACAGGAAATGAAGTTTAGGGTTAATTACCCCTAATGCTGCTCCTAGACTCATCACAAACATCAACCAGGCTTTATGGAGATGAGCTTCATGAATATTTAATTTCTTCTGTTAACATGATTAAACAACACAAGCACAAAACTGACCACTGAAATGCAGATTAGCATAACGCTATTAGCTTCGTCTTGCATCCTGAACACAAGCGTCCTTTCATTGTCTATATACCATACATACGGGATTATGAGCAACTCAAAGAGAACACAGATGTTTGATGGTGATGATCACAGAACAAAGCGTGCACATATATGTGCACAAAAAAAA
The DNA here is from genome assembly GCA_028565275.1 of Leiocassis micropogon. Classification (NCBI taxonomy): domain Eukaryota; kingdom Metazoa; phylum Chordata; class Actinopteri; order Siluriformes; family Bagridae; genus Leiocassis; species Leiocassis micropogon. The sequence continues at coordinate 10,826,462 of JAOVVA010000051.1, forward strand.
GTTCCTCCTGATGTAAACCGATCCGTTTTTATTCCAGCTGCACTCCACAACCCCCTGCCATACATGCGCACACGCTCAGACACACGCATGCACAACAAAATCGATAATAAATGTCAGGGGAGCACTGCGTACACCTACAGGAGACTGGCCAGGCATGATAAAGAAGCTTTAGGGGGACCTTGAGAGCAGGCTGGCCTCAGGAGCTCCAAGCAAATCGTTATCCTTTGAATGTCAATAAGAGAGTGCAGACCTGACAGGTTAGACAGTCAGGAGACTGCATTTACAATTCTGTTTACTTAGTCCATTATGGAAGAGGAAAATCAATAAGTCTTGTATAAAGGCTAACATAGTTTTGTTTTCACAGCACCACTGCAATCCCAGTCAAGTCAAGTTGAAAAAAATAAAATAATTAACATTTGACCGTAGGCGGCATGGCAGCGTAGTGGTTAGCACTGTTGGCTAGCACCTTCAGGGTCAAGGGTTCGATTCCCACCTAAGGTCTGTTTGCTTGGAGTTTGCAGGCTCTCCCCGTGCTTGGTGGGTTTCCTCCTGTGGTCCAAAGAGACACAGATTAGGCTAATTGGTGTTCACGTAGTGTGTGAATGAGTGTGTGGTCTGTGCATGTGTGCCCAGTGATCAATTGGCACCATGTCCAGGATGTACCCCGCCTCATGTCCTGGGATAGGATCCAGGCTCCCTGCGACTCTGTACAGGATAAGTGGTATAGAAGGTGAATGTATTCCTCCTACAGTCCAAAGACATGCAGATTAGGATAATTGGTGTTCCCAAATCACCTGTAGTGTGATTTATATGTGAGTGTGTGCTTCTATAAGTCGTATAGAAGATAAATGAATGAATGTTTGACAGGAATTACAAATACAATTACACTTTATGGCATTCCATAATCGACTGTCGCAGTTTACATATAATAACAAATAACATATTTTGCTGTAGTCAACACATTGCTCTTGCCAACAAATACGGGCACATTTTGTATGGAAAGAAAAAAAGCCAGAGCCTTTTTCATAAAACTAGTAAAACACACACACACATACAAGCACAAAGCCTGGTTATGATACATCGTCGTCATCCATTCAGATCACGACATGACTCCTCCTATTGGAATGTTAATGAGCTTTATCAGAGGAGCTCCCACTCACTTCCATTCATTTCTGCTTCCATCTTTCAGACCTGATCTTTTCTCTGAGTTAACATTTACATGTAGTCTCAATCGTAGTCATGGCAGTTAGTTATTATCACAACCCTACAGGATTGCATTTCCACTTTTGATAATGCATTTTGTCTTTACTGTATAAAATACAGCGATCACTCATGACATTATCCCATAAGAACCAGTGGTGCCACAACAGTCACCACCATGTGTCTGGGTAGCACATGTGACAGAACTAGTTTATTTTTAAAAGCTTGTTTTTTTGTTATTTAACCATTCTAATGTTTTAATTATGTCTCTTTTTTATATTTAACCAGCATGTGTACAAATTGATTTGTTATATCCCCAATAGTTTCCCTTAGGAGAGCTGGGTCTGGGTTCTTGTGGGTTAAACTACCTGCACCACCAAAACAACTCTGACCTGTAAGGAAACTCTGTACGACCTTTGAAGCTGACCTAGGGGCCTCCATGGATTAGACTTGTTTGCCCAGCATATCCCAAAGATACTTTGTTAGACTGAGATATGGAGAATTTGGAGGCCAAGTCAACACTTCAAACTCTTTCTGAATATTTTGTGTAGCAGGTCACTGAAAGAGGTCACTGCCTTCATGAAATAGTCCTGTCATGAAGAAATGAATTTGGATGGATCTGCAACAATGTTTAGCTAGGTGCTATGTGTCAAAGTAACATCTACATAAATGCCAGGACCCAAAGTATTCCCAGCCATACTGCCTCCATTATCTTGTCTTCTACCCATAGTAAATCCGGGCACCCACATGACCCAAAAACAAAGCATGATTCAAGAGTCCAGGCCCATTGTAGGCACTGGTGGTAGTGGACAGGAGTCAACATGGGCACTCTGACCGATCTGCAGCTATTATGTGTATATATTATGTGTTCTGTCACCTTTCTATAATAGCCAGCATTCAATTTTCCAGCAATATGGAACTGAACCAGACAGGCACAGCTTTGCTCCTCACACAACAGTGAGCCTTATGTGTCTATGACCCTGTCACTAGATCACCAATTGTCCTTCTTGGCCTACTTTTGGTAGATACTAACCACTGCAAACTGGGAACACTTGACAAGACCTGCCATTTAGGAGATGCTCTGACCCAGTTGTCTAACCATCACAACACTCAATTGTCAATTGCTCAATTGTCCTTTTTTGAACACATCAACTTAAGGATCCAGATAATATCTCACACCTTTTGAGAGGTAATCAACATTATTTACTTCACCCCTCATGGGGTGATAATTTCATATTTTGCTACAATCCTAAACAAACTTAGGAAATAATTCGCACCTACCGCACAGAATGCTGTTCAGTCTGTGAGTGTACGGTATGAACAGTTTAGAGCACACCAGCAGCATTATAGATGAATGGCAACATTTTACCACCTCAAATGCAAACCTGTATAAATAAAAATATATATATATTGAAAAAATTTAATTCTGGAGTTAATGTGATGATACATGAATTGACAAAATGAAGAGTTGACAGCAATGTTTACATTACAACATACATTGGTAAATTTTCCTTTTCACTCAGATTTATCTAAATCCATGGTTCAATTCATAACCATCACAAAGCGAGGCATGAAGACACGGTTTGCGAAGGCTAGCGTAGAAGAACTTAAGTGGCCTGCACAAAGCCCTGACCTCAGCCCCAATAAAGCCCTTTGGGATGAACTGCAACATCTACTGCACCCTTGGTACCGACCATCTGTCACTGACCTCACTAATGTTGTGATTAATAAGCACAAATCCCCGTAGCCATGCACAAAAATAGTAGATATCTAAAAGAGTGGATGGACTAAATTTGAAAAATGGATGTTCAATAGGCATATATGAGTGTTCTGGTCAGGTGTTACATAATTTGGCAAAATAATGCAGTCACTTGCAAACCTAAAAAAAAAACGAATCTTCCTGCATTACATTTGCAGAGTCGTGTCACTTCAACTTGGTAATGTGAATGTAGTCATAACTGATGCAGTTGTCAAGCAGGTGAAATGATCTTTTATCACTATATCCACACCAGAGTGATCCTTGTGACTTCTTGTAATAAGAAAGCAGCAAGTCATCTTATTGCCATATTTCTCCTGAGAACTCAAATTGAGAGCACTAGAGGAAATGCCTGAGCTTGAATTCAGTCATGGAGCGGTGTAATAAATTAGGTCTGAGAGAAAGAGCCTGGTTGCTGAACTTATTTTTACAGTTGAAATAAGCGTGAAGAATTCTTCAAAATATACAGATTTAACAGATATAAATATAACGACCATATAACCATACAAATATTATTAGGTATTTATAACAGCGTCCATTTATTTTACTATAACAATGCTGAATAAAATAATATATTTTTTGTTTTAAAATGCTCAAGAATGTAAATATTAAATATCTTTATGTTGTCTTGATGAAGAATTCAAGTATCGATGAATATGCATGATGGAGGATACATGCAGTTCAGACTGATAGATTGAACTGAGAAGACATTGATGTCCATGTCGATTCACATAGGATTGTTTCTACATGAGGCCCTTAAAGGCCAGTTGTTTTATTACTGTTATTAAGGGGTACTTAAAATAAGTTAAATTGAAAACCTTTTCTGAAAAAAAATACTAAAATCTAGGGAAGAGTCAAACACTGTAAGCAGAAAAAATATTGAACCACCACTTATTTCTTCATATTAGATTAAATTCAATTATGTAGATTAAAGAAATGGGGACAAATGTTTTACTGTGATAAGCTGTAAACTGCCTAAAGATATCATATAAAAATTGGTTGTTTATGTAACAACCTCAGCAGCAACCTCATTTCCTTTCTAGGTTTGTTCCAAACACTCAGCATTCAGCCTCGCCGGTATACTAATCACCACCCTGATCATCTGTCATCATCTGCACCTGTTTCTCACTGGTTCATCCCTTAAGTTAGATGGGGTTTTATGCTTGAGTGATTCATAGTGTGGCTTAACAAACAAAAAACAATCCTCTGAAACTGAACAGGGACTGGACTGAAAATGAGAGGCAAAAACCTGGAGAGCAACAGAAGTCATTCAGGAAGCCTGGAGAATTATTCCCTAAGACTATTAAAAAAAAAAAAAACTTGGAAGAATAATATGAAGAAATGAGGAAGGCTCAAGACCTTTTGAAAAGTATGTACTGTATAGTATAAACAAGCAAAAATAAGGCTTACATCTGGATTAATTTAAACATGAAGATAACATGGAATTACACTGAACCTTAGAACATGGTATAACTTTAAAAATATTTTACACAAAGTTTGTCACCATCACCATCAGGGCAAATATTAATACAAGTAATACAGTACATTTTTATCTTGTTTTTTTTCTTTGTTCATTAAGACCAAAAACATAAACTGTGACTTTTGTGCTTTGTCTATTTTAAATTGTGTTCTATAAGCCCTTAATATCACCCATGTTTGCAAATGCACTTTTCATAAGAAACATGGACTTCTTCTTAATTGATAGATAAAAAACTAATTTACATGTCTATATGTCTGCCAATTCCATGTGCTTGTGGGTGTTATTTGAGGTGATTAAATAAAATCCTGAACATGACTTTTAATTTAAAAATATTGCATTTTGAGGGCAGGGGGTGTGATAAACTAATGAACAAATAAAAAAGAGAATTTACAAAATCTGAGACAAACAACAATAACAACTCTATCTAAATAAGACACTGACTGACATCTAAACATCAATACTTTTAGTACTGCTATTGAATATCTTTTATACCTCCATTTAACTCTGGTAATTAATGTCCTAGAACAGCATGCCCCATCATGTTTAATTTTCCACATATCGAACTATGACTCACACCAGTCAACAACTTACATACCCATCTCAGAACCACTTTTGTTTCCCAAAAGTACTGAGAAAGTCTCAGTAAATTAATTACTGTCTTCAAAATCTATCCTAAAATCAACCTAACTGGGAAAAATATCCAAAAGAAGTTACCAACTTAAGAATTATGGTGTTTGGTATAGAGGTACTAAAAAGAGCCTTAGTCTTATTTTATCACTCAATCACTCTATAGTGCTTATATATACAGTGTGTGTGTGTGTATATATATATATATATATATATATATATATATATATATATGCTATACTCACTCTGTACAGGGATGTTGGAAGCCTGGCGCCTATCCCAGGGAACTTAAGGCATAAGGCAGGATACACCCTGGATGGCGTGCCAATCCACCACAAGGCATACACACACACTCTCCTAGGCTTACTGGCACTTTGGAAATGCCAGTTATCCTAATCTGCATGTCTTTGGACTGTGGGAGGAAGCAGCATTATCCGAAGGAAACACCAAACACCAAACACGGGGAATATGCAAACTCCACGCACACTGACCCAAGGCGAGAATCAACCCCTTGACCCTGGAGTTCCAAGGCCACAGTGCTAACCACTACATCACCATTTTGCATCAATGAAATGTAAATATGCCAGCTAGGTGTGTTGTCATTTACATGGTTGCCCAATCTGTTATTAATATCTTGTAAAACATCAGCCAAAGATCTTCATTGTGTCAATGTCTCTAAAAGTCTACCATAATGTGAATGGAATAAATTTGGATTTCAAACCATAACTCCTCACTTTTGTTAACAAGGGTTTAAAACACCACCACGTCCCTTACTCTATGACATTTTCACCCGTTTCCCAGTCCTTCAAATCATAGATGTCCAGGCTTTCAGCAAAAAGCAGACCATGCCCCTTAATCCAAGCCAAGTTCACAAAGCTTGTTCCTCTCCCATGACTACACAGAATACACAGCATAACCATTAACAGAAGGTGTGGTGCAAAATGAGACTGAAACCGCACACGCAATAGCATACCTGCTAGGATCGGGTACGAATGACCACTGTAAAACTATAAATAACACCTTATAAACAAAAGAGGCACTTATGGACATCCTGAAGGAGTTAAAAGTGTGTTTTTGAAGCTTTGTGTGTGTGTTTGACTGAAATGTGACTTAGTGAGTATTGGTCTGGGAGAGGTTATGTCATCTCCCTGTAGTCCTCTTAGCTGCATGATTAAGTCAGGTCTGGGTCTTTAAATCGTTTAAATAACAAATGAATGAACATGTAGGTCAATGTTTAAACCCGCAAAGCCCATGTGTGTGTGTGTGTGTGTGTGAGAGAGAGAGAGAGAGAGAGAGAGAGATACTTGGATCACTAAAAAAAGGGCAACATGAAGGTTTACACCATCTAAATGTTCATACTGTGACAACGTGACCAAATGATTACAGCCCACGAAGCACACATAATTAAGTGTGCCCCAATATCAGAGACTAAATAAGGCTTGGGATGTGTGCACAGATCTTCTCCTTCATTTGATTCTAATTGATCTCGGGACGCTACCAGACTGATTTCTAAGGTGACGGCATCATCTAACAGAGACGTTCATTTAATTTAACGTGCCTCCTGAGCCAAATCCCAAACCCACTATTGATTTACACATGGATTGAAAGAAAACAACTCAAAATTACAGGAGGGAAGACTTATTCAGGAGAATCATTCAAATCACTGGGTCAATAAGGAACAATATGCGCTCATCTGTTTCTTCTGTAAGCATAAAAAAGGCAATTATAAACTTGTATGCATTTAAACCGGCTGTGTGCTGCATTGCACCTGTTCAAACAGCTGTTTGAGAGATCTTTAGCCTACAGTACCTCCTTACTCCTGCTGGCGAAAATCCCTGCCTCATTTAATCGACCTCAGTCTTATGCACGGGCTTTAGGAGGATTCTGAGTAAATCTAGAAGCTTGGGGCGGTTTGATACGTTTCAGCGTTACATGTCAAACACAGCCCTTTGATCTCCGGAAGAACCCTCACCGATAAAAGGATGATGCTTGTTCGATTAAAAAGCCCAGCTCCTGTCTCACATCTCTGCTGCTTCACGTCTCCTCAGTCGCAGAGGGTTTCCCCGTCATTTATCACCGCTGAGGTGAATTAAAAAAAAAAAAAAATATATATATATATATATATATATATATATATAGTAAATAAAGCGGATCTTACCTGCACGTCTCGCCTGTCGGTTTGTGCCGCGAACTGCGCGAGTTGAGTGTAATGAAGTCTAATGTGCATGTGTTTGTGTCTGCGTGTGTAGGTGTGTGTGTGTGTGTGTTCAGTGCCAGCCGTTCTGCTTACTATTGGGCACGGAGAGCACCGAGGCAACCCCCACCCGCCCCATCTGCCCCCTCACATTGGGGGCGTGGCCTGGAGTCCCCATACAGCCAGGGCTGCATTTCACAGCCGTCTGTTTAATCTTTGACGGCCAGCTTTCTAAGAATATTCATATCCTGCTGCTGGAGGGATAAGGAAGAAATACTGCAGCCAAACAATAAAAGCTCAAACGCTCAAAGATGTGGTAAATTATATTCTATTGGCGAATACTGATGTATGTATGGGTGGATGGAAGATGATGATGATGATGATAATGATGTTTATGATGATGAAAATACAAGTAAAAAGGATAAACCATGTGTTTAGGATTCTTCAAAGATGCCACCTTTTGCTTTGATGTCATCTTTGATGTAATTCTTTTTTTTTTTTTTTTTACTTCTCTTTTATCAATTTTCATGAGGTTAGACTGATTTTCAGAGGTTAGACTGTGATTGTTCTCACAGGCTATATGTTGAGCACTTGTTGGCTGCTAATTGTGTGCAAAGCGTTCAAGGTGAACAGTGATAACCTTGAAGAATATTAAATGTTTACACTTTGTTGTTATAATTATATATCTTGTAATATAATTATATATCTTGTAACATAATTCCATTTGTGTTATTTTATAGCTTTGTTTTCAATGTTATACAATATATATATATATATATATATATATATATATATATATATACACACACACACACACACACACACA
>JAOVVA010000051.1:10856816-10880388 GCA_028565275.1 Leiocassis micropogon
CTGGGCCAAAGACTGAACCATTGTGAAATTTGACCTGAGACCCTATCATACTATTAAGCATTACACATTTGGACATTATAGTGTTATTTAACTAGTACAAATGTCTCTAGTGTTATTAATGATACATATGCCTATATCTGCATGTTGTGCAGAGGCTCAGCTGAGAGATTTTAAATGGTTACTTTGGTTTTCTGCAATCTTAAACAGTATGTCAAGTAGATAGGGGGAAAAAAACGATTCAGTTACATATTGTGATTCTTTTGTGTAGCAATCCATGTATGTCCATACTGATTTTTTTATTTTTAAATTATTTTTTTTATTTACGTGTGTTTGGTTTGAGGTGTTAAAATGTTGCCGTTCCTCTACAATCCTTAAATAATAATAATAATAAGAATAAGAATAAGAATAATAAAAATATAGTAACTGATTATTCATAAAATCATAATACTAACAAAATCGCAATACAAATCGAATTGGGAACAAGGTAACGTGAAAATATTGTATCGGCTGGCCCCTGGGGATTCCCAGCCCTAATGTCAAGTGTGTCCCTTGATTAGCATAGATTAGTTTCTATAAATATGACTATTGCGTTTACGTTCATGATATGCCGTAATCACAAGTTTGTGGACACATTATCATCACCCTCACATGTGCTTGTTTAACATCTCATTCCAAATCCAACCTGCTTTTGATGTTAACCTTTACTCTTCGGGCAAGGCTTTCCACTAGATTTAACAGTGTAGCTATGGGGATTTTGCTCATTCAGCTACAAAAGCAATAGGAATGTCTGACACTGACAATAAATGAGAAGGTCTGCATTACAGGTCATACATTGGGGTTAAGGATATGGCTCTGCGAAGCTCACTTGAGTTCTACCACTCCATGTTTTTATGGAGCTCACTTTATGGACCATATTTTTTTGTGTAAAGCTATTATCATGCTGGAACAGGTTTGGGCCTCTTAGTGCTTTTTTTTGTAGAAATTGTAATGTCACAGCACTAGATAATTATCTGCTTTCAAATTTGAGGCAACAGGAAAACTATCTTAAACCAAAGAAAAAACTTTATTAGGAACACCTATAGTTAATGCATGTCCAATCCCTGTGCTTGGTGGGTTTCCTCTGGGTACTCTGGTTTCCTCCCATAGTCCAAAGACATGCAGATTAGGCAAATTGGCGTTCCCAATGTGGTATATTCCAGGCCCTCTGCGACCCTGCACACGGGATAAAGCCATATAGACGATGAGAGAGTGATCACATTCTTTTTCTAGATCAAGTCAATCAGGGCCCAGATGGACAGTCTTAGTTTCATTTCACTACTACGGTAATGAACGTCTGTTGACATAGAAAGCGCCTGATTATCAAAGTGTATCCTAATACTCGTGTCGCTGATTCATTATTAAACTTTGGTTTTGAGTTACGGAGCTGGTTGCCCTGGCTACGTTAGACAGCAAACACCGCGAGGCAAAATGAGATTAGCGTTTTTGATCCGCGTGTGCATGTAGGCCTACTATTATTAAAATAGGTATGTCAATTAGGTTAGGTTGTTTCATATTTAAATCTAGTTGTATCTCAGTTTCTTTTTTTTTTATTAAATGTATACAGTTGTGAGTCGTTCTCCCATGTAGGTTTTATGAAGTTAATTCAGATCGGGGATGGACGCAGATCGCCAGCATCCATTTGGATTATTATAACCTGGTGACAGTGTGGTCAGTGTGTGTGCTGTGATGTTCAAGAAAATTAACGCGGCTTTCCGGCCGAATCGCGGCCCCGGCGCGCGGGAAGATTACCACAGCGCGTGCACGGTGAAGCTCGTGCGCAGCGCCTCCATGCTCGCGGTGGGAGAGCGGTGTCGCGCGCCGAACGACTCGACGCTGAAGCGAAGCGCGAGCGCGCTGAGTGTGCAGTCCAGCAGCAGCACGCTGTACTACTACCACAGCCGAGAGGAGCGCGTGTGGCTCTACACCCACAACCACGAGTGTCTGGAGTACCTGCAGCAGCTGGTCGCGCTCAGGCGCCGCTACACCAAGAGCGTCAGCGACCTGAAGCAGGAAAACGCACGGCGAGAGCAAACCTCCAGCAAGAAGAAGCCTGCACCCCAGCCACCACAGGTGAGTAAGTCTTTTATAGTAAAAATGTTTTGTAGTATTTTTTAATTAGCTGCAATAAAGACAATCAAGATAAATAATTAGTTATCAATGTCGTTTAATGCAAGCTTGCCTGACTCAAAAACAGGCAAGCTTGTGTTGATTAGGCTTAAACCATGATACACTACCCGGCCAAAAAAAAACTCACCACCGTTAGGTAAGAGTCTTCCTTTGAATAATTACTGCAGTGATTGATATCGTTAAGCTGGCAAAAAGTTATTTAACCCTTTAGTATACTGAATGTTTTTTCCATCAATGGGTGGCACGGGCCTGTATACAGGGTCACTGGGGGCGTGGAGCCTATCCAAGGAGATTTAGGGCACGAGGCATGCCTAAGCCTGGACAGGGTGCCAAACCATTGCAGGGGACACACACTCACACACTCATTCACACACTACAGGCAATTTGGGAACTCTTAATCTGCATGTCTTACAACTGCATGTATTGGCCAGCACAAAGTCCAGACCTTAACCTAATTGAGAATCTTTTGGATGTTTTGGAGAAGGCTCTACACAGTGGTTCAACTCTCCCAATATCAATACATGGTCTTGGAGAAAAATTGGATGGAAATAAATGTTGTAACCTTGCATATGCTTATCAAATCAATGCCAATGCCATAATTAAAGCAAAGGGCAGTCCAATTAACTATTAGTGTGTGTGACTCTTTTTTGGCCGGACTGTATACATTTTCCCTATGGAAAGCAAATTTTTTAAATCAGGGGTTCTCAACCTGTTATTCATACATTTAAACAATGAGTATTTACAAATTATGCATATACAAATATTTAGACATTTACAATGTATTTAGTTCTGTTCTGTTTTTCTTTATTAGTTACTTTATGGCAATATTTACCTACTTCAGTGCTTTTCTCTTAGCATAGCTGGGCTTACACGAAAAGGTTTTTTTTTTATAAATAACTTTTTGATAATTGAGTTGATCTCAATTAAGCCTGTGAGCACATGATCTTTTCAACACAACATACCCATGCATTGTGTCTTTTTCCAAATATTTTAAAGCATGTAAGTGCACAACCATCTGCCCCACCAATCCCCAGCGAAGAGGACACGCTACAGTTCTTTGATACCATTATTGCCAGTTGTGACTCAGAGCGCACCAGAAAACCACATGTGGATGATGGCCATGCAGATGTAGACTTTATTGGTATGTTGAGAGATCTTTGCTGAACCACTGACCAGTTGTTTTTATTGCGAGCATTAATGGAACATATTTAACGTGAAATTTTTTATGCTAATTTTTTTTTGTTCTGTCAAATCATTATTCTTTATCTTGTCTTCATTTTGCCTCTCCACAGTGGCAACCAGTACAAGTCAGCATGACCTCCATTCTAACTGGATGTTGCGAGATCCTCGGCGGATATCCACAGATGTGTCTCGGCTGAAGCGGGAAGAGATATGCTTAGATGAAGGTGCTTGGAGGAAGGCAGCAGCTGGGACCACAAGCAGTATGAGACGGCTGCAGAGAAACCCCATTCACCTACCCAAAGTGGTAGAAAGTGCCTTGCAGACCCTGCGCTTCAGGCCCAAGCTTAAGAAGAAAGATTAGCACACGGGATTGACTGCAAATGCCTGATAAGCATCCCAGCTGATTTACAATGACATTCTGTGATAATGGATAAGCCATTCACATATTTCATTTGTTTCAGACAACAGTTGAAAAAGCTCTGTAGCACAATGCACTAACTCTTCAACAGCTTTTTGAGTAATGCATCTTTCACCACAAAGAGTTGACGAATATGACCTTCACCACAAAGCAGACTTACTATCCAAACACAGGAAATAAAAAAAGGATTATCATGACTGGGGAGGCTGGAATAATTAAGCATAGACTTCCAGTTTGAGGAACAAGCCTTCGATGGTGTCCAAAGCTGCTAGGAGTGAGCTGAGTGGTGTGTTGTGAAAAATGGATGTGAGCATGGTGACGTAATATTGGGGTAGTAAAGCTCCCTCACTGACCAACTTCATTAATAATCCACAGCAGATCAGAGTCTCTGTTTCAGGAGTTTTCAACAGCAGTAGGGCATGACCAAGTGATTATAAATGGAAAAAAAAGTTTAAAGAGTCACCCAGCACAGGTAATAAGACTCCATCTCCTACTCAACAAACCTCAATTAGAGACTTGTCTACAGGAGAGCATATTAAATCACTCAGCTGCTCAGGCACTGTGGAGTGCTGTACATAACCTGATCCTTCAGGCTATTCTAAACTGCTTCATGGCCGGATATGAAACCTCAATCTAGTCTACTCCTAACCTCATAATCATTTCTCTGATTTTACAAACCTGTATAAGCCTGGATCGTTAACAGGAAAACACGTTTGGAAAACAAATGGTTTAAATAATAAAAAAAATTGTGTAAATAAAAGTGAAACATTTAAAGTTTTAAAGTGCCTTTGTTATATTCAATGGCTATTTTTATTAGTACATCTTTTTCTTATTAAAAAAATAAACATTTAAACATAAAATATGTCTCTTATTTATCTAAACCTTTTTCTAAAAAAATCTATTTTATTAAGAAGCATAATTCATGAGGGAGATAGATTGAGTGAGAGATAATCTCACTTTTTGTTTGTAAATAAAAGTCACAATCAGGAATGTGCTTTTAGGCAGGAAAGAGGAAGCAAAACAAACAGGTATACACAGTATATATAAGAATATATATATATATATATATATATATATATATATAGTGTGTAAAATGTCTGTATAACTTCACACTATTTCTGTGAGGTGAGGTTTGTCTAGGTATCTGAAGTCATTTAACTAGGACATAGCTGGACCACACTTTTTCTAATTTTATTGAAATAGTCTATGAATGTGAAATGATAAATCAAGAAATTTGAGTACATGGTACTAAAGTGACTTTGCAATGCATAAGACTAATAAAAAAACACAATGGTAGTGTAGTTCCACTGAAAAAGTGGAGTTCAACAATAATAAAAAGGGGTGGGGGATAAATTGATATTGCTCACAACCTAAGAAAACCAATGACACTGCTAGGGATATAATAAATAAATGAGTGACCAAGTCCATGTTCTTTTTAATTTTATTAACAAAAAATTATACACATATGCAGACACGCATACACACACTCACTTCTCCTGTTTGACTTTAGGGCTAAAGAATGAAGACATGCTCTTCATGCCAGTTTTGTCCACTTTAGCAAGTGTCTTCTGAGCAGCTGTCAGCTTCTTTGGGGGCTAGCAGGAAAACATAATAAAAATTAAATGTTGTTTTCACACACACACACACAAACACACACACACACACACACACACACACACACACTGTACTCAAACAGTAAAGGTGAAACGAAAAGATTGCAGCCACACCACAATAAAAAACTGATAGGCAGACAGCTGCTACACGAAAGCTTATAAATGGCAAAAATGTAAAAGCCTGTTATCCTTGGGTACATGCCCGCACTCACTTTTCGGGCGAAGTCAGCACTGTTGAATTTGGTGTAGTCCTCCCCTGCCTCCACTGGTTTATCTGACAATTTCCTTTTCTGTTTAATAAGAGACAGCAACCATACAATCACCACATTTTTTCTATCTGCTTCTTATGCAACACAGCAAGACAGCTAAAAAATGCTAACTACAAATACATTTATGATCCATGAAAAGAAGCACTTGATTTACTAACATTTCTTAAGAATGAAAAAGTGATCCTTTCCGCACACACTGGCCTCTGCTCTGGAAGACTAAATCAAGGACTTCCAGACTTCATGTCACTGACTGCTGCTAATTCTTGATTGTTAAAAATTACTACATCAAGTCACACAATAACCCACTAACTAAACTACATGGCCAAAAGTTTTTGGACACCTGACAAATCAGACCCAAATGTAGCTCTTCCCCAAACCTTTGTTAGAAAGTTGTTTCCTTCACTGGAACTAAGAGGCCCAAACCTGTTTCGACATGATGCCCCTGTGTACCAGCTCCATGAAGACATGCTTGGAATGGAAGAACTCAAGTGACCTGCACAGACCTCATACTTTTGGGATGGACTGGAACATTTTGTGCCTGACCTCACTAATGTTCTTGCAGCTAAATGAGAAAATCCACAGAAACTTTCCAAAAGAAAGGAAATAAATCTAGAATGAAATGTTAAAGAAGGAAATACAGTGCAGTCACCATTATTGGAAAGACATCAATTTTGGGAGGATTTTTTGTTTATCTAATTTATACAAAAGTTTATTACAAGTTTTATCATTTTAAAATATTATAAGATTTATATTGTTATAATAATTGTGAAATATTTTCATAGTTGGCATGGCTTTCACAAAATTTGACTATCCATGTTAGATTAAATCCATCCCAGCAGGTTTTTCACAAATGACTCAACATGGTCAGTATTACAAATGTGTTTACATTTAAATAGCAACCTGCTAATATTGCAGAATCTTGAATATTTAAAGATAGTAAGGATAGATCTTGTGCCTCATGTGTGGCAAAATGCTTTTTTTTTTTTTTTTTTTAAATACATTTAATTTATATATTTTAGCCTTAGAGGTAGTAAAATGTTGTAATTCATCTATAATCCTAGAGGTGGCAAATATCCTGTGTGATATGAAGTTTTTTTTTTTTTTTATTGTAGCAAAATCTTTTTAAAAAAATTATGTAATATCAGGGTATTATTTAAACTGTGATACTAACAAAATTGGAACCCAAATTTAGGTATTGTGATAATATTTTATCGGATGGTTCCTGGTGATTCCTAGAACTAGAAGTTCCTGAACTTTTTCCTTTCTCATGCTAAAAATGTTTTAAATTCTAAACCTTATTTCCAGTGTTATATAGAAAACAAAATAAATCCCAGATTCTCTTTGTGGTCTCAGACTTTTAGACCCCATTGTTTGTGATTTGCCAAGTGTCCACAAACTTTTGGTCATAGTGTATAGTATGTTTCTGACCATACCGCACGCTAAATTTAACTACCTGAGCCCCAAGGAGAATGAACAAGCAGAGCATTAGAAATAAAGAAAAGAGAAATAAAGAGGTGAGGCACTCAAAACAGCAAATAATATTTTACAGGAAACAACAGAAAAAAAATAGAAAAAAAAAACAGCACCATGTCCTATTGTGAGTCAACATATAGTAATTCAATTTGCCTGAGGTGTGTTGCCCAAGCCATAATTTTAGCTTAACAAAAATACTAAACCAATCATTGTCTGCACGGAAGGAAAAGGAAAAAGAAAGAAAAATAAAAAGACCAGCATGTGCAGAAGTCCATCTGGTTTACCTTGGAGGGAGGCTCGACCTCTTTAGGGCTGGATATTTCAGGTAACCTTTTGAAAGGAGCACACATTTTGTACTATGAAACGATAAGCTAAATATACCACAAACTAATAAAATTGCTGGTAAGAATACAGGAATGACAAACATAGTATGCAGTTACACAAACAGTCAATAAAAAAAAATACTACACACTTAATTTGTACTGAGAAATGCTTGTTTGGCCACGGAGAATATGTCTTATACCCAGAACCATCACAAATCACCATAATTCTTTTTATAATATTTATTACCTATAAAAATATATATTTGTTTTTCTAAACAAATTGGAAAATTAATATATGATAGCTAGCCTACTCATTTACTGTCAGATAATCATTGAGATTTTTTAGAATAAGAAGCAGTCAGGATGTGTCTACTCACTGCAGATGACTGTGCAGATCTTTGCTCAGCTCTTCGCTGATATATTCCGAAATGAGTCCGTGAGCATAACGCAGATAATCTTCTGCAAAAGTAGTTTACAATATCAACAGCATACACCACAAGCACCAATAATTCAATACAGTGCAGTTTTCGATCCATCTGACTTACCTTCAGTCACGCATGTCTCCTGTTTAACTCGCACATAAGTGGTGGATTTCACTCCTCCACCTACAGAAATGTCACTCTTTTTAAGCGCACTTACTATGTTCAAAACCTGAAAGGACAAAATATAACAACATTTATGTGATTTTATGGACTTCTGAAATACACCAATAGATTAAAGTGTCACTCGTTGTTTTAATATGCTCCATTACCGGTAATTTACTTTGGCACATTTTTGTGTTACTGTTTAGTAGCAGTAATAACAGTAGAAGCTGTGTGAGCAATCATAAAATCTGTTTCCATTTTATCTCTTTTTAACTCCACAAATTGTTCCATTTGTCTTCTCGCAAGCTGTTTTTTTTTTTTATTATTTGAACAGACAGTCATTGTCATAAGTTACACACTACATTTTTTCTGTGTTGTTTAAAGTTAAGGAGGTTGATCTTCATTATATTTAGAGTATGGTTTGGATAGGTACCACATAAGACAAAATTACTGTATTACAAATATGCTTTGTGCTACAGCATTCAAAAAGGTGTATTATTTTATAGCTAGACAGTTATTATTACACACATTAAACTGGCCTTATGTCATTTTAGTCATTTCATAAATACAGTGAAATCCCTATGCATCCTACCTTTTTTTTCAGCCAGTCCATGGTCTTCTCTTGGTTATATCTGTGGAATTTCTGACTGCTCACCACTAAAACAGGAACACAAAGGTGAGTATAGCAATACTGGTGCAATTGTTGTGTGTGTGCATCTCTCACACACCTTTCTCATCTGCCACATGATGAAGTGTGTCCAGAGCCTGTGCGCATTTCAGCAGTCTCGAGCACACTGGATAATCCTCATCCATGACTAACTGCTGCAATGGCTGGAACTTCCCCTACAGACAACATGATCATTACAATTCCAGATTTTACTGCTCCTTAACCGATGTGTCTTTATGTTTGCATACAATTACAAAATATATACGTGCTTTCACACCACAGCACATTTCAGCTGACAAAAAAGTGACGATGTTTTCATATTTGTTTACATTATAAACAAATTACTGATTGAGTAAGGTTAGCAGCAAAGAGCTTCAATTTTAGATAAAATCTCAAAAGTATATATTCCGTTTTCTCTCCGGTTCGATATGCGCCATCCTCAATCAGCCTGCTCCCCTGATTCTGATGTAAGGAAAGCTCATTTATTACACTGGAAACAATTTATCAGTGTAATGAGGGAGACAGGGAGAGGTAATACTACAGTAAAGTGTTAGTATTTACAAAAATCAAACATTATTACATTTTGTTAAACAGTTTTTTTTAGAAATGATTTTCTGAACTGGTTTACCTCTGCTGCACCACTCTGTAGGTAAGGCAACAACATGAACAATGGATCCATAGGAGTCACGTACAACAGTCTGCCATCTACAAACCGTAAAAAGCATTAACACACAAAAGATATCCAAGTCAAATATCAGCTGATGTAAATGAAAACAATTTGTTACATTTTAAATATAAATAAACTGCAACAAAAAAAAGTTACAATTATTAAAGGCCCAGGTTCAGGAAACATTTGTCTGACACCAATACTGTTAGGGATGGGAATCACCAGTCATCACCTGATATATGATACCCAGGTGCAGATTCAATTTATATTGAGATTCTACCCTATAATTTTACTGAATATCTATTACATTATCCGCTAGATATAAGTAGGGGGAAAGTTATTAAAAAAGTAAATAATATTAATAATTAAAAAATATTTCATTATGAATTGCGATTCTTTTGTGTGGTGATTCACATATTGTCACACGGAGTCCAAAATATATATATTTTTAATACTATATTTTAGGATTATAATCGAAATAGATTATAAAGAAATGGTGATGTTTTACAGTCTCGAATTGCTCAAAAGTCTTAAAACTCAACCTGACAATAAGAGCGCAGGTTAAGCAGCTACAAGCATAAACCGCCACACAAAAGGAATCATGATTGCTGAAATTATTTCCCCCCATCCCTAACCATTATTGTGCACAAAAATCCTGCATGCCAGTGCTTGACAGAGTTTACTGTTCATGATACATTACACATGCATTACATTTTTGCTAGACTTAGCAACCATTGCAACATTAAACTGTTCCAGTTCCAATCTTTTCCATTCCTTTTTTACGGGATATGATCAATCTCCTACTTTTTCCAACAATAATCCAACCTACCATTTTTTTTCTGGTATGGGCCCATTCAAAACAGATTTACAGAACAAGATAGTCTGCCACTAGGGATGTTAACGATTAAAAATTAACCAATTAATTGCCATTAAGAATTTAACCAATTAAGACTGTATTAACTAACAATATTTTGTGTAATATTTCTCAATAGCGAAGGCACGGTGGCATAAAGGTTAGCATTGTTGCTGACCTCCAGTTTGCTCCAAGAGGCCAAAGGCTTGCAAATTAGGTTAAAGGGCATTCCCAAATTGCCTGTAGTGTGTGAATGAGTGAGTGAGTGTGTGTATATGTGCATGCCCTGCAATGGATTGGCATCCTGTCCAGGGTGTACCCCACCTCCTGCCCTCCTAGAATAGGCTCCAGGGCCTCTGTGACCCTTTGCAAGATAAGCGGTAAAGAAGATGAATGAATGAATGAATGAATGAAGGGACAGGGGTAGCTCAGTGGTTAAGGCACAGGACTACTGATTGAAAGGTCTCAGGTTCAAACCCTGGCACCACCAAAGTGCCACTGTTGGGCCCTTGACCCGCAACTGTTCAGATGTATAATGAGATAAAATGCAAGTCGCTCTGGATAAGGGCCATAAAAGTAAAATTGAATTAATTTCTCCATAGGTCCCATGTTTATTACCTTGTACACCACAAGGGGGCAGACTTGCAACGCCTAATAGTGGACCCCTGTTTTTTTTTTTTTTTTTAAATGGCTTCAATAATTTGTCTCAAATAACTAAAATCATAGGATTAAATGAAATGCTTCTAGAAGTGTTAAAACTTAAAGAATGTATGTCTTGTTATAATGAATTACTAATGATTAATCAGTTTTTATGTGTTCTACTCGAGTAAAAAAAATTGTGAAAATTTGCAACCCTATCTGTCACACTCAAACTCTGTCTAGCAGGGTCAAGGAATTATGAACTCACCTCTTTGAACTGTTTGGTCGATAAACCAGGAGTGAAAATCTTCAACAAATGCCTTCACCTCATACAGCCGCACATCTCCACTACTGAACAAGTATTGGGAAGCAGCACCTAGATTACAGAGTTATTAGTTATATAACTCAGGTGTTATTGACACCAACTTTAAGGACCCACTGCCCTTATTTTATACACTTTCCTACTGCCAATATTCCTGTTTTTGCTTAAATTAGTTTAAACGATCTCCATTAGGTGGCTTAGATCATTTGTAGTCGGAAACATGAAACATCTCCACAGGACTGAAAATGGGAAAACTCATTGTGCAGACCTGTAGCGGGGTTCCTGAGCCTGACGAATGTTGGGTCACCATCGTGTAGCTTTGTCTTGTCCAAGGCAGAATCTGTTCAAGAACAATATAACCTGTTAACAGACACTGAATAAACAATAGGTGGCAAAAGGAGGATAACAACAATAATATCAAACTTGGACAGGTGTGAAACATATAGCAAGCAAATTAGTAAAACAGACCCTTAAGGTGCGAGGCCTCAGTGCTAACCACTACGCCCACTGTAACATCACAACCATAAAGGAAATATATCCAATGAACAGTGTGCACAATTCTCTTTGCATTATAAACAAATTACTGATTGAGTAAGGTTAGCAGCAAAGAGCTTCAATTTTAGATAAAATCTCAAAAGTATATATTCAATAAGTGATGTTTTGTGGTATTGTGTAATTGATAGACTGATTGACTTATTAGACCTTCTTTAAATCAACATGTCAGACTGTTTATACTCCAACTTTGGTAAACAATATCTTAATGGACCTTCCTTCGTGTACAGCATCAATCCATGCTATCAGTTATCACCCAAATGAGGATGGGTTCCCTGTTGAGTCTGATTCCTCTCAAGGATTCTTCCAAATCACATATCAGGGAATTTTTCCTTGCCATCAAATCTCCTTCGGCTTGCTCATCAGGGACAATCTGATCTTTTTCATTTATACATATTTCCTCACACATTTCATACTAATTTCCACAATTCTTTTTTTTTATTACGTTAAGCCAATTTGCGACAATGAACATTATTGTTAGGCCCTATATAAATAAAACTGAATTGAAAATTCTACAGCATGCAAACACAACTGTGCATTTCCAACATTGTGGCAACAGTTTGAGTGCCATCACACTTTGAGTGGCGTCACATAAGGGTGTGAAAGCCACGTGTCCGCATACTTTTGGTCGTAAATAAGGT
Organism: Leiocassis micropogon; assembly: GCA_028565275.1. Classification (NCBI taxonomy): domain Eukaryota; kingdom Metazoa; phylum Chordata; class Actinopteri; order Siluriformes; family Bagridae; genus Leiocassis; species Leiocassis micropogon. The sequence continues at coordinate 10,869,186 of JAOVVA010000051.1, forward strand.
GTAACCTTATTTCAGTAGCAATGTGTTAAATGTGTCTACATTTATTGTTTGTTCGTTTTCCATGCTCATGCAGAGACCAAGGCTTCGCTACAGCGCCACATAAATGCTCTAAATAAATAAATAAATGCCACATAACTGTTTAAGGTAAATACGACTCAGGATTTACAGCTAGTCCTAACTAACCAATTAACTGACTAACTCAGAGCCTACGAATTATCTGATTGCCAGGAAGCGCGTAAAGAAATTAGCGCGAGCGATAACGGTCATTTCATTTAAACACACAGTGAGCGAGCTTTAGCGTCCTGGTCTAATACACAAAGTGAATTATATAATCTCTGTTAATTTATCATACCTGCAGCGATGACAACCCAGCTGTCAGGACTTGTGTGTGCCGAACGCTTCTTTTTGGTTGTCATTATAATTAGTTTGCGCTTTGTTTTCAACCCAAGTTGAACCACGGTGCTGCTACAAGCACAAATGGCGCCACACTTTCATTTTTTTCACCCAATGCTCAGGGGTGAACACAGTTTGTATTAAGGGTTTTTCCCCCCGTATAACTAGTACACGTCTAAAAATCCACAGTTGTCCTATTGATTTACATTAATAACAAAAGGATAGAATCTAAATATAAAGATAAATCTATGCACGTTATATTTTAGAGAGAAACTGTCTTTTTGCGCCCCTCCCCCCAAAAAGATGGTACGTCCCACAGCGGGCTAAAGCTGTTCCTGCTACAGGCGCGTTTTCTCTACGTGACAGACAGGAGGAGCAGACCAGTATTTACATAGACTGTTCATTAATTCATTATTTGGTTAATTTAGGAAAGAAAATCGCACAAATATATAATTTCAACTCCCTATGGATGAAATTATGTTCTACTGTCACTATACAGCTTCATATGTTCAGTGTTTTGTTCATTAGATAAAATTTCATATGTAGATTAGATAAATTAGACCTAGCTGTAAAAAGAATTATTCTTTACGCATAACTTACATGTAATCAGTATTCAAATAATGAAGTAGTTATTGATTTGTTTCCAAGCTGTGAAGTAGTGTTTACATTTTGCACATTTCTGTTATTTACACTAGATGTCGCCAAAGACTTAAGAAATACTTACAGAGCCTTCAAAAACTAAAGGGACTGTTTAAGCATTAATATTTGACTGGTCTCATATGTTAAGTTCACCAAATTAACATACGTATACTCAAATGTAACTCATAAAACTGAAAAAAATATAGTTTAGTGCATAAAACATTCAGCCCAATGTCTGTAGTGTCATCCAAAAAAATTTTGCACCCTCATTCTCATTTTCAGGGTTACGAGATATACAAAATCTGGGTACAAAGAAAGGTTTCATCACACTAATGCAGCCACCCTATCCAGGAGATCTTTATATGCTGTTTTAGGCTTGTGTGCCTTTGAATCCATTGAACCCCCTGATCTGAATGGTAGTGGTATTCAGGTCAGATTGTGATCTGATGGTCAGTGTAGGAAGAGGCTCAGACCCTTCATATGGGTAGGAAGGCATAATAAACTCATGAAAAATGTAATGCATTTTAAAACACACAATGTTTTATTTCATATGAAAAGAAAATTTAAGTTAAAGAAAAAGAAAGATGTTGCAGTGTGCGCAATTACTATGTATAGTTTATGTAATACTATGTAACAGTATTTAGTTATGCATTCATTCATACATCTTGAGTAACAGCTTAGGTTTAAATGTAAGGAAAGCATGAAATTATGTTTCCATTTGCTTTCTGATCCAAATAAGAGTGCTGACTGGAAACCAAAAGATGCATAAACTGCACAGTAGAGTTTAAGTGTGATGTCATCATATATATAGACTCTGACTGCTCGGGATTTTACAGAAACCTCGTTGGCACACCACAGGAATGGTAAGATTTCTAAGATCATCAGGGAGGAATTCCCACAGCTGTTATATTACAATCCCAGACATGTATACACTCACACACATACGCAACACATGAAACTCTATGTAACTGTGGTTCTGTGAACTGCCAGGGATGGTGAAAATCACCTGGGTAGTTTCTTTTGTGTATGCATTCTTGCATGCTTTGACCTTCAGAAAAGCCACAAAGTGACTGCATGTGTTCAATTTCACCCCTCTTAACCACCAGGGTGGTGAGAATCACGTGGATAACCGATACCACAAAGTCAGAGTAGCATTTCATAAAAGGGTCTGGGTCTTCCAACCCGACTGTGAACCAAAGTGATGACTCAAGTGGGTAAGCTGTTTGGGCAGGGGAGCTCCTTGTGTCTTCCCTCTATGACACATGAACAGTTAATCTGATTATCGAATCGCTACTGTTCAGTTCAAATAGTGTGATAGGGCAGGTCCTGTGTAAAATAAGGAATACTCAGCAGGTTCCACTTAATGGAATGCTCTGTGGTTAATAGATCAGGCCATTGGTTAACAAACATAGGGGATATGAGTGGGCAGAAACCAGGGGTTCAATCACAAGGGCACTACAGAGTCAAATCTTTTGAGCTAACTTAGCAAAGTTAGTTTTGGAAACTATAGTATGGGAGAGCAAGAATGAATGGCCCTAGTTGCATATTCACAGGCATGCAGGTTGACAACTCAGAATGATATGGGAAAATCTATGTCAATACAGTTCAAGGGACTAATAGGTGACGGGAATACTGGGCAACAGAACAGTCTCTAACGAATTTCTGTAATGAGGGAAAAGTAGATAACATAGCTGGCAATCTAATTAAGCCAAAATGAAGCTGTGAAAAAGTCAGTTGAGATGACAAATGTTTATAGGTGATTTTTGGGGCAAAGGGAACCTGTAGCTCCAAATGTAGTCACAACCTGTTACGCTGGGGATACCGCCAAGGTGCACACAAAGTCTAATATGTATGAGGCAAATGGGAAAAGGGAATGACAGCAATGTTAATGTTCATTTTGTGACCTTTGTCGAAAATCTTAGCAACAATAATAATAGGCCCATCATATCTATTCATCATCATGTAGCCATGTGATATCAATTTGTCTTCTATGCTAGTATTACATGTTTAAGTGCAGCAATATTAATCCTAACAGGATGAGGTTGGCAAGATGTGACAAACTCTGTACATTTTGGCAACTATGTTGAAAAATAACAGTTAATTATATCTTTACTGGTTAATGGTGATAAAAATATACTTTTTCTCATTACCTGTGTTCTTTAGTGTTTTCCCAATTTTTCTTTTCCTAGTGTTATTCCCTAGCTGGGTGCATGTGCATAAAATGTTTAAAAAGGACAGATTTTTCAAGACTATCTAATTACACTGTTAAAGTATAAAAGAGACAGTGTAGTTAGGGTGTCTGTGTGTATGTGTGTGTTTGTGTGTATGGATTCTGATGATGTCATTCTCAATGATATCATGATCTGGACCATGGCCAGGGGACCCTAATAAGATGACTTTTCTTACACGTCTGTTTTCGTTTTTATCCGATATTCAACTCATATACAGCCTTAAAAAATTGTCAGTGGCTAGAAAAAAAACGTACATGCTCTTTTACACACATGCACACCATCCCTATTCCCAGCAGCAGCAACAATAACACCACCATCATCCATCCGCAGGTTGAATTAGTACCATCCAAACCTTGTTTATGGAGAGCTACACATCATATTCAAAGGAATGTATGAGCTTTAAAAAACTGTAGCGCACAAAGTGGTGATTCTTACTTTGCATCAGAGCCACACATCCACCCACACATGCAAAACTAGGCAAATACACGAACACTGACCAGCATGCACCTAACCCTGAGACCAAACAAAAGCAGTAGACTACACACTGAAAACTCTTTTGACAGTATAGAACCTCTGAACCTATAATTACCCATAGCAATGAGGTTTTTTTTTTTTTTTGCATCAATACTTTATGTTACAATGTCTATAATAATAGGCTTGCGTCTGATTTAGAAGGATGTCGTTTAGAAGTTTTTGCTCAGTCTCTGCGGTGTCATGAATAACTTCGTGTAGTTGTAGAAGAGTGTAAATTCTTTGAGGACAAAAAGACAGCAATTGAGTTTGGAGAAAAGAATTGATCCAGGAGCATGATCCGCTTTTCTTTCTTCTTCATTTATCGGAGAAAATATTGTTGGAAGGAAACTGAAAGACGAAGCGTGGTCTTCTGAGTTACGCTGTGTGATTTTAAACCAACCGACAGCTTGACTAATCCAGATGTGTGAGTAGGGTTTCATGACAACGCATCGTGCTGCTTCTGTCTCCTGTCGATTAAAATGACCAATTACCAATTACGCAGCAAACTTGCGATTTTGAACAAAGTCCTGATCAATTAATTAATGTGCAACTTTCCAAAAGTAGCTTTAATTTATCCAGTTTATTAAATGAGTTCATGTCTGCTTCATTCTGTTATTTTGTTCTATGTATGTTAATGTTTCTAACCAATCGAAAGTCAAGAAAAGGCGAAATATTACACATTAAGTGGATTAATTTAACCAACAGACTGCCCAACAACTTGAATTTCGTTAAAATAAAGTTTTTACACTTTATTAATCTAATCTGCGTTTCTCTTTTTCAAGTTAGAAGAAACTTACAGTCTATGGACGGTGAAATTACAATATTTATATTTGTAACCTTTTATTAATTCGTAGGATTTCTTTCTTTCTTTCTTTTTTTTGTCTTTCTTTCTGAAACATTGTCAGCCCAAGTCCATCTTCAATGCAGGTCTCTTACAACTGAAAAAAAAGCAAAACATACCAAAATCTATGAGCTGCGCAGTTATTCAGCTTTACGTATATTTAGAGGCACACTTTCCATGTCTGTGGAAAATGCCTAGACAACTCAGCTCTGTCCACAAGTTCGTGCCCCTGCTTTGGGTTTCTCCCGCGGATAAAGCCAAAAGAACTCAATCGACATAATGTCCGCCAAATCTGAAGTTCGATCATAAAGTTTCCATGGGAAATTTTTCATAATGAAATTGCATTTTGATGTGGCTCATTCCAAAACAGCCAGAAAAAAAAGTTATCATACCACTATACTCTTTACTAGTTATCACTATACTCTTATCTGGTTACCTCTATACACGTCACTACACTCTTCACTGGCTATCTCTATACACATCACTATACTCTTCTCGTATCTACTCGTTAGCGACGAAGTTTGTGCACTGTGTAAAAATCTGAGCAGATCAACGGCACTGAAGGACTCTGTCTAGTGATTTAATTATTGCCATTACAAAAATATAGGCCTATGTCAGCTTATTTAAAGGCAATGGCAAACAATTCAAAACAATTATTGGAAGAGAGCTACTATATGACTCAGTTTAAACGAAAAACCATTAGGCTCAAACTAATTAGTCTGTTGCTAAAATGTTATATATAAATAAATAAAAAACATTTATGGATCTCTTAATGAATTAGTAGTAAGTTGCTAATAATGCCCTGGTACACCCGGAACATAAATATTAGTTATAATAAATATAGGAGGAAAATGATTTCATAAGGGATAAATATCAAGTCACAAAATTTCAAGAACAGTAGTGATGCAACACGATAGCAACAGAGGTGATCGAAAGAAAGCAGCGGTCCACGGACTAACGTGTATCACAATAACCACGGTGTTAAAGCTATGAAATTATATAGCCTGATATACGAGTCTGTTACACTGTATGCATTTTATATAGACATTCTGGTTCCTCATTATGTCGGAGTACTTCGATAACCTGAGAAAGGCCCATGCAGCGTATCAAGTCATGCATGATGTATAGGGCTTATGTAATACCCAAATGTCCTATTTTGACATACAGTTTAGTACAGTAGCAGCCTATGTTTGGGACGCAGTCCTGTTTTACCATAAGGTTCGAGCGCCAATGCTCTGGTATTGCCAAAAAGAGTGCGCTGCGTTTCTTCACTTATACCGCTGTTTCAGACGATAGACCCTACACACACTGATTTGGGTCTAAAAGGTGCTATGGGGTTTATCTAAGTCTGTAGGTCGGGTGCGCTTGTTCTCTTTTTCCGTCCTTCCTTTAGCCCAGCGCCGCTCCGCCTCCTAAGCGTGCAACTTTGACGCTGTGTATAAATACTGGAACAAAAGAACTTCCTCAATGCCCGGTGAAACAGCAATAAATAAACTCAGAGACGTTAGGCGTCGCGATACTTAATTGTCATTTTATTATTATCGTTTTTTAATGTGCTGCGTGATGATGGTGACTGCATTTGATACTTTGATTCCAAATCATGGAATATTGTGTATAGGCTACATTCAGCGTTTCTCTTCAAAAGGGTAAGATGCCTATCCGAAGTATATCAACTTTTTTTTTTAACTGTGTCTATTGGTTTATTTAGAAATATGAATATGAATGACTTAAGGTCGTACACCCAGAATTGTGCTAATCTTTTGAGTAGAATTTGGAAGTGTAGCAGGTTCAGAGTTAAGGCGGAAAAAAACTCCATCTGGACTTCCTGAGATGGAAGCGCTTTTGATAAAACATTAGTTAGCGAACTCAGCGCTCAGTAACAAGCCTGTCAATCATTTTTATAGCATAAATCATATCTTAAAACTTATCGGGATTTAGAAAGATGCTTAATTTAGGTTGGATGAAGATTCTTATTGATCAAGATTAAGGTACAAAAAGCTAAAAAAAAAAGTGATAATGTGAAATCTAAATTGAATACTATTAAAAATAAAGTGAGTAAAGCTAATATGTGTTGCAAGGCAGAAGACAAAAGATATAACCTAAAACAGAAGATTGCCGGTTGTCAAAAGCTTGTTTTCATAAATAGGGTTAATTAAATCAGGAGTTACTACTCATCCGAATTTATAATTTTGCAAGTGAAATGCCGATATTCAACAAATATATGTTGGAATGTTTTGTTGATCCTTGCGGCGTCTAAACAAAGATCCATGATAGGTTAGACTGTGTGCTGGAGCGCCTGTAGAAAGTAGGCACCCTGTTTACAATAACAGCGGCCTCGTCTTATCACGTGATTGACAATGGCGTCGCACCAATAAAGGCGTGGACCGCCGATGGTGGGCGGGGCTTATGGCGCCAGCAACGCGCTATATTTGGAAGGGATGACGTCATTAGTAGTCTGCCTGTCAGAGGCGGGACATCCGCGAGGATGCGCTCTTGTCTGGACATGTCTGGAGCGCGCTTTGTCAGCCGCTATTTACTTATCTCACCGGCGACCTGCAAGGAAATTAAGTTTCATATAAAATATCAAATAACATCTTTTTTATTCTGGGTTGATGCCTTTTATACTATAACCATCATTTCTTAATGTGTGTATTTATGCGAATGGAAATATATATATTTTTTATATCTTTATGAGGACCAAATTTCTCTCCAGCGTTTATTCAAAGCAAGCAACAAAAAGTGAAATGCGAAGGTTTAGTTTTGAATACTGAGGTTAAGGTTAGAGTTTGGTGGAGGTATACACTCGTTGAACACTTAGGAATTAGTAACACCTGTTTGCCTAGTCATTAATGCAGATCACTAATCAGCTAATCAATGCAATGCATAAAATTATGTTGCTACGGCCCAAAAGCTCTTTTTGTCACATCAACCGTCAGAATGCATCAAAATGTGATCTCTGTGATTTCGGCCATAGCATGATTGTTGGTGCCAGACAGGCTGGTTTGAGTATTTCTATAACTGCTGGTCTCCTGGGATTTTCATGCACAAACGTGTCTAGAGTTTATCAGAATGGTGCAATAAAGATAAAAACATCCAGTGAGAGGCAGTTTTGCAGATGGAAATGCCTTGCTGTTAAGAGTGGTCAACAGAGAATGGCCAGACTGGTTTGAACTGACATAAAGGCAGTATGTAACCACTCAAAGATACTCTCTACAACTGTAGTGAGCAGAAATGCATCTTAGAATGCACAACATGTTGAACCTTGAGGTGGATGAACTCCAAAAGATGACCACATCAGATTTTACTTATTTCAGCAAAGAACAGAAAGCGGAGGCTGCAGTGGGCACAGGGTCACCAAAAATGCAGTGGAAATTTGTAGCTTCTTTGAGTCTTAATTTCTGCTAAGACAGTGTTAGAAGTTGGCATTAACTGCTTAAATCCATGGATGCAACCTACTATGTGTAAACAGTCCAGGCTGGTGGAGGTGAAGTAATGATGCGGGGAATGTTTTCTTGGCACACTTTGGGTGTGTTATTACCTATTAATCATTGCTTGAATGCCAGAGCTTTTTTGAGTATTGGTGCTGAGCATGTACATCCATACATGGGCACAATTTTTTTCAGAGCTACTTCTAGCATAATAATGCACCATGTCACAAAGCAAAAGTCATCTCAAACCGGTTTCATGAACATAACAATGACTTCAATTCTCTTCATCGGCTTTCCTAGTCACCGGATGTGAATCCAGTAGAACACCTTTGGGGTGTGGTAGAATTGGAGATTCACAGCATAAGAGCACACCTGAAAAATTTCCTGGAATTATATCATGCAATCATATCAACAGGGACCAGAATCCAAAAGGAGTGTTTCCATCATGTTGGGGAATCCATACCATGGTGAACTGAGGCTATTTTAAGATGCCCTACCCCTTATTAGTCCAAGTGTTCCTAATAAGGTGGTCAGTGAGTGTATATAGAGTAGAGACCATGACAGATTGAAAAGCAGTCATATTGTGGGGAAATTATGAAATACAAGACAGGTGGCAGTGCTTTTGATTTCTAATATAAGGTTAACATGCAACAGTGAAAAGAGAAACAATCACTGTGCAGCTCTTTCATCACTTTGGAAAACAATTAATATCGGGTTGCCTTTTAAGAAATAAATGGTAGTTGCCTGTCAGAAGTGAACATAATCCTCCATTAAAAGCAATCCACATTGTTGTATTTTATGCAATAATACATCCTTTTTTATGTGAAATGCAATACAGGAACTATTGTTTATAATCGGTAACAGGCAAAATGGTATGCTTTGTGAATCACTGTGGCTTTCATTATAGTTTTCATTATAGCATTGCCATTGAACATAAAACAAATGCCTCTTTTTTGATGTTTAAAGATACAGCTTTTCTGAAAGTACATAATTTGAATGTATTTTTAGACATATGAAAATGAGCAAAAATGAGCCTATGATAAACTTTAAAGGGCTGTACTTAAGCTGGACTTCTGCGCCTTCTGGGATATGATGCTTCCAAGATCTTTTTTCCTTCTCTGATGACAGCTATGCCCCCAAGTACAGTGTGACAGAACATCCAATGCACTATGGTGTGGTTAGAGTGGCTCATGAAAGGAAAAAGTAAATTGCAATATACTGGGCAATTACATAATGACCAGAGTCACTGTTTAATTCTTAAGGTACATGGTGCTTTTAGGTGTGAAACATTTTAAGTCCCCCAACCCCCAGCCCACCCCCAAGGTATAAATGCTTTCCTATATAATATGGTCATAAGTATGGAAACATTACATCCATATGTGATTTTCTTTGAACTGTTACCATGAAGTTAGAAACACACACTGTTTGTATGCTGTGGCATTGCAACCTTATCCTTCACTAGAACTAAGTGGCCCAGACATGTTCCAGCATGACAGTGCCCCTGTGTGCAAAGCAAGGTTCATGAAGACATGGCTTGCCAAGGTTAGAGTGGCCTGCACAGATTCCTGACCCTAAGTCTGCTGAACACCTTTGGAATGTATTAGGACACTGAATGCACCCTAGACCCATCACTCAATATTAATGCCCAACATTATGATGAATCTAGTGGCAGCCATGTTCCACAATTTAGTAAAAAGCCTTCCCAACAGAGTGGAGGTTATTATAACAGCAAAAAGAGTTGGAGGAGGCGGGGTCAATCTGCAATCCAATGTACAAAAGTCACATATAGGTGTGATGTTCACATGTCCACAGACCCTTTGCCTTACATTACAACTACTACAGATTTTTGTCCACAGGTGTAGTAATAATAAGTTGAACAGGTTATCACAAGTATAAACAATCTATGTGTTTGCATTTCTCGCTTAGTGTATATGCTGGCCCTTTGAAAGGGTCTTGTGCTAAACCTGCAACTTTAATAAATGTGGTCAGAAAACACTTAATAAAGATATATGGTAAACAACTGACAGGAGAAATCACTGCTATGTTTAAGACTTTAATACTGTAAACATATTCTCACTGGCACCTGCAGGAAGATGAGAATTTTCAAATTTCTTTTGGTTTTTTCCTTTTCTCCACTGGCAATATGTGCTTAGGTAATTATTTAAATTCTTTATTTACTATGTTGTTGTAACACATTTGGAATCAATTACAGGTACAGTATAAGTTATTTGGAAAGTATATTTATGAAGTTTCTTGTGTTTCCTCTAAGAACTTCTTAAGTTAATCTGGTGATGTTTTGGCAGTTACACGTTAGGTCATTGTCACATTGTAAGTGATGAACCTTTACCCAAGCTTGAGATGGCGTGAACTAGGATTTTCTTGAAGGACATCTCTTTCTTTGCATGAATTTTCCCTTTTATTCGTTCTGACCATTATCCCTATTGCTGAAAAGCACCCATAGCATAATGCTATCAACATCATGCTTTACGATAGGTACCATACTGTAGGTTACCGTAGGTACCAATTCCGGAAAACTTGGGAATAAAATTCCCAACATTTAAATAAAATGAAAACTAAAAGAGTTTTAAATCACATGAGCCAATATTGTATTCACAATAGAACATAGAGAATATAACAAATGTTTACATTTTACATATCCACTAAATAAGCTTATTTTAAATTTGATGCCTGCTACAGGTCTCAAAAAATTTGGGACAGGGGCAACAAAAGGCTGAAAAACAAGAGATTTTAAAAAGATTCAGCTGGAAGAACATCTAGCATCAAGTCTGTAAGATGATTAGCTATAAAAAGGATGTCTTAGAGAGGCAGAGTCTCTTAGAAGTAAAGATGGGCAGAGCCTCTCCAATCTGTAAAAGAGTGCATAAAAAGATTGTGGAAACAACATTACTCAATGTCAAAATGCAAAGGCTTTGCAAATCATCAAATCATATACAATGCATAAAAAAATTCTGAAACTGGAGAAATCTCTGTGAGAAAGGAACAAGGCCAAAGACCTTTGTTGGATGTCCATGCCCTTGTGTGAGTGACCATCGGCTTCTTGGTCACCTCCCTGACTAAGGACCTTCTCCCCCGATCGCTCAGTTTAGATGGCCGGCCAGCTCTAGGAAGAGTCCTGGTGGTTTCGAACTTCTTCCACT
>JAOVVA010000051.1:10880488-10890525 GCA_028565275.1 Leiocassis micropogon
AATCCTTTTTAGAATAAAGCTGTGACATAACAAAATGTGGAAAAAGTGATGCGCTGTGAATACTTTCCGGATGCACTATATATACCTTCCCCCAAGTTTGAGATGGCGTGAACTCTGGAGAAGATTTTCTTGAAGGACATCTCTTTCTTTGCATCTTCTGGTGAATTTCAACAGGACAATGCAAAACCACACACTGCAGCTATTGCAACATCATGGCTTCATAGTCCAGATCTTCCACCTACATACAGTATAGAGAACATTTGGCGCATCATTAAACGAAAAATATGTCAAAGACGACCACAAAATCTCCAGCAGCTGGAAACCTATATCAAGTAAGAATAGGACCACATTCCAACACCAAAACTCCAGAAACTCATAACCTCAATGCCCAGACGAAGAGGAGATGTTACACTATGGTAAACATTTCCTTGTTCCAAATATTTTGAGACCTGTAGTAGGTAGTAGTAAAATTTGAAATTTGCTCATTTTGTGAATAAAAGTGTAAAATTTCTCTGGTTAAATATTTATGTTTTCTATGTTCTTTTGTGTATGAAATATTGGCTCATGTGATATGAAAGTCTTTAGTTTTCATTTTATTCAAATGAATGGAATTTGGGTTGTAATAGCAAGTTTTCAGCAGTACTTAATTTTCAGAGAATTCCCAAGAATAATTTTCCTCATGCTCTCATAATTATTTAAGTGCCTACCATTTGTCATTTACTTAAAAGTGGCTTCTATTCAACCAAATAAAGGACAGGATTCCCTTCTCATGGGTTTTCCATCTGTATGTCATAGTGATGAAACCCAAGCTTTAGATTTTTTTTATCCCATAACCAAATCTCTGTCTTGACACAGTTTGATTATTAAGATTAGTGGAGAGTAAGTTTATGTCTTGTTTTTCTGTGTGTGTGTGTGTGTGTGTGTGTGTTTGTGTGTTTTTGGTATAACATGCACTGGTAATGCTGAAGGCGAGAGGGGAAATTAGGTTGCTGCTGAGCTGCTGACATAAACATATATTTTTTTTAATTGTAACTTTGCAGCCATCTGTTTCATTTTTTTATCTACATGATTTAATTGAATGTAATATAAAGAAATAAGTGGTGGCTCAATACTTTTGTCACAGTACTGTATATACCACAGGAAAACACGCAAAAAATAAAGGGGTCTGAATAGTTACTAAACCCCTTTTATGTCCGTGTGCTTTTTTTTCTTGCTACTAATCTTATTAGACTTTTGTTTGGTCGCATATTTAATATTTGGTTCATATTGGATGGCTTTAATTTATTCATATGGTGGTGTCCATGATTTTAGTAACAAAATCTTATTAGGCTGTAGCACGCTATAAACTTGGGTTGCTTTAGTTACATTTTATGTGACAGCTAAAATAACTGGCTACTGTGTTTAGGTTAAATATATTACTAAATAATCAAACATGTAAGCAATTAAGGATAATACTACCAGACAATAATGAGAGTGGTTTTATACTGTATGACACAGAAGGACAAGCTTTTTATACTATTTGGATTATTTTTAAAAATTATTTTTCAGGGTAACAACTGGCATTTTAAATTTACAGTCTAAATTGGAATTTGATTTTATATATTTTCAATGTTTAAAATATTCTCTTTCCTTGTTGTCCCTAAAAGGAGCATTTGTAACTGTCTCGTGATCCAGGAAATAAGCCATAATTGTCTGGAAATGGAGCCAATGCTTGCATGCATGTGCATGCACGCACACACACACACACAGCACGCGCACACACACACTCTCTCTCTCTCTCTCTCTCTCGTACACACAAAGGCACACATACACTTGCACAAACACAAACAAAGCAAAAATGGCCTGAAGCCACTTATTACATTTAGTGTTTCTATCTGGAAAGCTGAGGTGTGGTTCCGCTCCGATTTCAAAACACAGGCCTACGCTGAGTTGTGGAGTAGAGGAGGAGACCGCTAAGTATTGTGAAACATGTGAGAAGTGGCTTTTACATTATAAGCTCATGCAAACGAGTTCAGTCAGATCTATAATGTGACATACTTGTTCATGTACAACATAAAATAAGTCATTTTGTAACAGTACTGCAGCTTTCTGGACTACACTTCCTGATCTAGTTTATCTGTAAACACACAGGCATTTTCCCTATCTACTGTTATTGTCCATTGCCAGAAATAACAAACCATGACACAGCATGCCTTGTAAATTAATGTAATTTTAAACAAACCGCACATAGATTTGCAACTTGATGCATATCATCATTGAATGTAGGGTTTTTGAGTTCATTGCCCCTAGGCCAGAGTGGGCATTGCACACCTTTAAGAAATCAGGTACTGCAGATATCCTGTAGCAACCAGTGTTGCCAATGTGGCACATTTATCAGAAACTTTGGTGACTACCTAGAACCCTTAAGTGACTTTTAAAATGTTATTTTTATTTTATTTTTTTTCATACAGAACCTAGCCAAAAATCTAGCAACTTTTTAAGCAGATGTTAGCAACTGTCCTGTATTTCATATACTGTAACTCTCCAGCCTGCAACACAGTTATGGGATGTACTGGCATTTGTTTCCAAAGACCATTTACTAATCACCAACATTTCCACCTATGCACTTCTTTGTTCTTCTTTTTCAGTTCTTTACTTGGCTATATTTGCAAATAATCATACGTTAATTATTCAACATGTAATCTTCCTGTAACATGCCTGTTTCCTGACTGCCACAGCCACTACTTATTTTTGTCAATGTTGTAAATACTTAATTTGTTGTACCATGACCAAAGACTTTTTTTCCTATAATAGATGGGTTATAATCTTTTCTACAACAGGCAGTTCCAGTCCACTACTTTGATCAGACAAGCGGCATTTGAAAGGCTATTAAGATTAGAATATTTCATTTGCAAAAGATATTTCATTTTGCACAACAGTGTTTGTATCAGTCTGATTGTCTGTGACTGATACATAAAAAAAATTCCATGAATAGTTCATTAACCATTACTACAGTTACTATGTGTGGCACAATAAATGTACTGTACTATGTGGAATGTGGTACAGTTGCAGTCTGTGTGGCATAGAAAAATGCAGTGCTCTACCCAGCTGTGGCTTCTCTGGGGACTGTTCTCATTAATAGAGCAAAAACACAAACATATTTGGCGACATTTTGTCTGAAATATCATGCGCTTGATATTAATTTATTGTTTGTAGAATTGTTGTATGAAGGCAATTCCACAATTGCAGTCTTGCATGCTTGTTTCACTCAACCTCAGGCTGAATCACAAACATGTATATGTATTTTGGCATGTAGCGGTATTGCATAATTATTTTCTATTGTGATTAATTAAATTAAATTCCATGCTTCAATTCTGTTCTATTCTATTAGTAATTTACTCATCTCCTTTTTTTGTGCATCACTCACTTACTGCCTATACTGCTTTATCCTGTACAGGGTCACAGGGGGCCTGGAGCCTATCCCAGCAGACTTAGGGCACAAGGCAGGGTACACCCTGGACAAGGCACACACATACACACTATGGGCAATTTAGGAACGCCAATCAGCCTAATCTGCATGTCTTTAGACTGTCGGAGGAAACCAGAGTATCAGAAGGAATCCCACCAAGCACAGGAAGAACATGCAAACTCCATGCACACAGACGCGAGGCGGGAATGGAACCCAGACCATGGAGGTGCAAGTCCGTGGTGGTAACCACTAATCCACGATGATCCACGCCCTTTTTGCGTATCACATCTTGATATGCAAATAATTATAGTGAGCCAATGAATATGCAAGACGCATGTTGGCACAGGGCTGAGGGTTTGAGTCCTGCCTTGGTTCTGTGTCACCCCATGCTTTTTGTATTTTGCCCTGTACCCTGATATGCTCCAGGGCCTTAGACAACTCTATACTCAGGATAAGGGATATGAAAAATTAATGAATGAATAGGCATGTTTGGTCATGTATTGGGCATTGGTGGCTCAGTGGTAGATTTCTCACCTGCCATGCGGGTTCAATTCCCACCCAATACCCAAACCTGAGCCAATGCAGTGCCAGTTCCAAGCCCGGATAAAATGGGAGGGTTGGGTCAGGAAGGGCATCCGGCGTAAAACCCGTGCCAAGTTGTGTGCGGATCGAATTGTCTGCTGTGGTCGGCCTCTCGACAGGAGCAGCCGAAAGACAACAGTCTGTTAGATCATGTGATGACTTCTGAAGAATCCATTATCTACTTTCTCCTAAAATACAATGTTTAGTTTAAAAAAAACACATACACACACTGCACTATTGGTGTGGGTATGTGTCTGTGTTGGCTATATGCGTGAGATGAATCGCATATAATTTAGTCAATCGGCAGAGCCTCTTTGAATAACATTGCTCACAATGTGTCTTAGAATAGAATACCGTTAAAAGTGGGACCAGTCACTTTTAATGATCTGTAAGCACTATTTAGATGATTCGAACGTCGGCGAACGTCAGCTCTGTTGGAGTGCTACAGAGGGCAGTAAACAGAAAGTGGGCGGGGACTGTTTCCGTGATCCTCCACTCAGGTTGCGCGCTACTGATGGGGTGAGCGCGTCACTGGCGATGCAGCTCGCGCTCTTGTTGCTGTTGTCACGGCGCCGCAGACTCCACTTCAACATCCATAGCGCAGCAGTGCACCATCACTATTCTCACTTTATTAGAATTTTTCCAGCATACTGACCTACTATGAAAAAAATGCATTTAGTCCAGGACCGAAAATCAGTCCTGGCTTGCCTTTGCTATATTACACAGTGCTTTTTCAATAACATAGCGCTGTTATTTGCTTTACACTATGAATTACACGAGTAAATTAAATTCGTATGTCCTTCAAGAGCCAGGAAATCCTTTGCGTTTCTCACTAAGCAGCCTAAATACTGTCTCTGTGTCACATTACTTGCAAAATGCGCCTCCTAAATCAGAAAGACACAAAAGAGCATGCACGTGATCGATGTATTAATTACTCTCAGTATGGTTCTTGTGCTGGCACGCCATTCCCCGCGCTTTGTAAGCGAAACTTCAGCACTGTGTTTCATGTTTGCTCACTCTCAGTGTTGGCGCTCTTCTCTGCTCCGCGCTGTTCTGTTCTGTCTGCGTGGGTTGCTAGCTGGTTTTTAGGATGCATTTTTCCCCACCAATCATTCCCCGAGCTCTCGGTGACGTCACGCGGAACGTGAGAGAGGGCGTGGCTCCGGCAAATTTGAATGAAGAGTGGAGCTTTCGGCGCCATTTTCGAGTGAGTCGCGGTAGGAATAACAGCTGCTGCGATGCCGCTTCGAGCTCTCATCCTGTCATATTTGGGATTAAATTACAATTAGTTTTTTTTAAATAATAATAAAAAACGTTACAAAATTAGAAATGGATCCTGGTTGAGGAGGAGTAGTGATGGAGACAAACAAAGACAGCAAGTTGGAGGACAAGTAACGTTAGCTGAAGTGGAAGAGACAAGAGAATACAGTAAGCTAGCTAGCGACGCTAATCCTACTAGCATCGCGAATGAGAATCAGCGACAGCGGGTGAAATAGCCTTACATTTCTGACTGAAATATTTTTTTAATCAAGCGAGCTTTTAAAAAATCGGGAAAAAATCGGAAAATTAGCTCGCGTGATGGAGAAGCGGATGTGACCGTTGGTTGGTGTCGGTTTGTTGTTTTTTCGGCATTTTTTGAAAGCGCCGTTTGAGCGGGATTGGAGAAGTGGAGGAGCCGCTGCAGCCTATCAGCACCGAGAAACACCACCACCACCGGGAGATCTCTCTCTCTCTTTCTCCAACACTCTAACAACCAGTTTTCATGCCAAATAACATTTTCATTACAGAATTCCAGAGAAACTTTTTCAACTAAACTCCTGATATCGGATGTGTTTCTGAAGTCCTTTCTGACTGACTTATTTTTGGATTATCAGGGTTATTTTTTTACCGACTGAAACCGTCTGAGCGTCACATCATAAGAAAACTAGCGTATTTTATGTATATCTGCGTTACATATGTATCTATTTTTAAGACTGATAGACGCTTTACAAAATCCTGAAGCACCTTCTGAACCTGTAAGTAAACTCATTTATAGCGTTAAATGCTTTCCTTTCTAATGGGGAAAGAGTAATTGCAACGCTCTCTCTGAAGTCGTAATGATGATGAGAGTTGTGTTTTTCTGTGTGTTCTGAGAGAGAGAGAGAGAGCGCGCGAGCGAGCGCGTGCTGGAGTGTGCATGGGCTTTGAGACTGAGGCGCGTCGTGCGTGATGTGGCGGATCTGCTTCACCATCACACTTGCAACTTTATCTTAAAACCACCATGGGTTATTAGAGTTAGATGTAATTGTGCCAAAACTCCACCTCGATTAACCTGACGGTAGAAACTTCAGCTTATGTTGGAAATGAACAAAATTCAAGTTGGATATGAAAATATTATTTACGGTAATATATTACTGCATATATATTATACATGCACAATATTTTTAGAGTCGAAGTTACTACTTGTTCTGTTGTCCACTCCAAGGCTGCTATTCACTGCCCATAGTCTTAATTTACACTCTATCGTGTGTATGTGTATATACACACACCTTGCAATTTGTTTATTTGCACAATACTAATATTGTTTTCTATACTCCTTGCTATGTACCTATACTATGCAATGACAATAAAGATATATCTAGCTGTACTAAGGGGGAAACACACACCACTCTCACATTTTTTTTTAATTGTGTCGTGCACCTAAGGGCTCCAGCTGCCATTAATAGAAAGCTAATTTTGGCTGAGCAAAAAAAAAAAAATCATAGTTGTGAGGAACCTTGCTTTATGTTTAACTATAGTAATTGGGCTTACTTGCCTCTTGAGAAAGTTGAAATCTCATCCTGAAAGGTCATGAAGTCATTACCGTGACACTTTGACCTGGTATAACTAATGGTCCTCTTGTACC
This sequence comes from Leiocassis micropogon, assembly GCA_028565275.1. Taxonomy (NCBI): domain Eukaryota; kingdom Metazoa; phylum Chordata; class Actinopteri; order Siluriformes; family Bagridae; genus Leiocassis; species Leiocassis micropogon. Next base: position 10,887,403 of record JAOVVA010000051.1, read on the forward strand.
CCCCACCCCACCCAGAAAGGAAAAGGCAAAAAAAAACAACATGGCTTTATTTTTTCAGGCTTAAATAATAACATGCATTTTATTTGGCCATTATCATTTTTTAATTTCTCATTAGGATGCAACTGAGGCTTTAATGAAGCACACTTGCTGCTTTGTATTTCAAAACGAAGGAACTCGAGCACATTAGAAAATGTTGTTTGCTCTAAGGATTGGCTCCTTTTTCTTTCCCACTTCAATTCAGAGTGTATGACAACAGGATGCACCATGTTTGAGCAGATCACGTGTAAAAAAGAGAGAAAAAAAAGAACCGAACCTGTTTATGATCTAAATAACCGATCCCCTGTAGTCATCTAGTTAAAGTAGTTGTGTTTTAATATATTATTAATAATTAATCCTGTGTGTTTAAATGATGCTGTATTTGTTTTAGCATCATGCGATTTTCCCCCTCCACCTCCATAACACCAGTATTGTATGGCCTGTGCACCCAACTGCTTTATTGCTTACACATCACCAGCTATTACACATTAGACCATTCATTTAGGTGTTTGTGCATGTGTTTGTGTGTGTGAGTGCAAGAGTTTTAGGCGAATTTTATTTTGGCATTTTATTTGCTGGCAGCTTGCGGGCTTCCTCTCGTGGGTTTTTGGGACCGTAGGGAAACCCCCTCAAATGAACCACAACCATCTTTTTCACAACATTACCTTTTAATCAGCAAGCGTGCACACCTTTTTTTTTTTTTTTCTCTTGCTTGTGTTTTGTGCTGTTTTAACAGCACAGTAGTGTTGTATCAATATATGACATCTAGTTATAACAATTCTGTCAGAATATTTCTGCCTAAATGTTGCATACCATTTTTAGCCTTTTCCTGACCATCTTATGACTTGTTGATTTTAATAGAAATTCAGTGCATATGCAGGGTTTGTAAATTATATTTAGTGTTTTTGAGTTGGATATTTATTCTCATAAGTTAGGCGTCTCATTTTATTATCTTTTTCTTTTTATTTGGTCTGATCCTGCTGTGCAAATTGTTTAGAGCTCTTTCATTTGCCTGAGTCCTGTGCCATTTATGTGAGATGTGTTTTAAACTTCAAGCCATGCCTTAGTTTATCATTTTTATTAAAATGCATTTCTACTAAATAATCCCTAATCAATAGTTTACACTAAAACCCAGTGTCCATGTGTTATGTAAAGGCTGTCAAAATCTATTTATTTTTATTTAGTGCTGGGCTTGTAGAATTTTTAGGATTAGTAAGTGAACATGCAGTCAGTAATTTAATTTTATAAAATTTTAAGTTTACAGGAATTTTTTTTTTTTTTAATACGTTTATTAATTGGATTATTTTCTGTTGGCTGGTCCAGTGCAAATAAAAAGTGTATTTCAGTCAGAATTAAGTGTGTGTGGTGTTCGGATATGTATATAGATATAGATATAGATGAATATGAATATATGAATATAAATAAAATATGAGAAAATAAAAAAGATAAAGGAAAAAAAACTTGTTTGTGTGGTTTACATGTAGGAAATCTGGTCTAATGCACTGGTGAGAAATAAGAAGGAAACAGAAATTATTTTATTAGTATGTTTGCATTTCCTAAGAAGGGTGGTATAATTTTTATTTGTTTTTTTATTTCGTTTGTTTATTGTGCTTGGTTTTTTCTTCTTTTTTTTCACTCATTTATTTTCTGCTAAAGCAGGAACATATCCACGACCCTGTGTTCCTCAATGCCTGTGGTCAGCTGGGGCTTTGAAACAGATACTTGACGCTGAGGTGGAAAGACCGTTTGGGTGATTTGTTGAGTGGTTTCAAAATAGCACATAGGCCTAATATGCACCATTGTCAGATTTGCCAGTTTCATTCCAGCCCCGGGGACATCGTCCTCTTTCACAGAGCAGCAGTAACATGCTAAAAAATTAGCATGCTAAGAAATAGAAAGAGGTGAGACAGATTATGTAATGCCTAATTTGTGGTGTTTTATAGTTCACTGGAGGTTTTAATGTTGAACACTTTGCACAAGTTTAGCATCTCTAAAAGGAAGCTGCACAGAACACACATTTTCCAGTTTTGGGTGTGTTTGTACTTGTGTGGGTTGAGCATGGTCGAAAGAGGTTACAGGTAGTGTGTGTGTGTGTGTGTGAGAGAGAGAGAGAGAATCTGGCTTTTCTCAAATGCATGGGTGCTTTGCAGGTGTGCTGGCTGTCCCTGCTGTCGCTCTTGCCCTGACTTTATTAAGAGTAAATATTTGACCAAGAGGTTTGTTGTCTCACCACAAAAATGGTCAGCATTCAGTGTACTACATGTTGTCTGTTTGTCATGTTTGCACACACATGTCAGGACTGAAATAGAGGTAAAGGATTAGATTACTGGAATTATTTAAAATAATTATTATAATAACCGGAATTATTTTTTGGTTAATGTAAACTTTTTAATTAATAATGTTAATAATTAAAATCTTTTTTTTTTTTTTTTTAAACTGCAGGGTGACTTGTAACTGCAGTAAACTTAGAAGATTGTCAGGACAACTGTGTGTGTGTGTGTGTGTGTGTTTGCTTGCTTCAGTCATAGGGTGTTGTCTGGGAAGTTCTGGGTGATGCCCTTTGAACTGAAGGTCATGTGGTCTTTAGTTCTTTAGTTAGGAGAGGTTAAATTATTAGGGCAACACCAGTGTGCACATTCACTCAGTCAGTCAAAGAAAAAGTGACATTTTCATAAAATTATGTACAAGATTATTTTCTTTTTAAGATCTATATTAGACCTTACAATATAGTTTTGGTTTTAGGTGCTGTCATTTCTGAATTTTACATATAATTGTATGCATAATCAAATTAATTTAGTTAAGATTTTTAAAGTAGGCTATAAACCAAAGTTCCATTAATCTTTGTGGCTGATGTTGCAAAATTTGAGTAAGCAGAAATACAAGAATAATAATTTCCTTGACTAACTTTAGTTAATGGTCCAAAATTTGTTACTGAATCATGCATGTTTTTTTCCTCATCAGTTACTTTATTTTTTTTTTAATGGATTACAACTGAATTTTCTGTTTTTGATACCAGTCTATATTAGTTTGATCTGAAATCTTTGTCACAGTGAGCCTAATGATGAGATGGTGTGTGTGTGTATATGT
>JAOVVA010000051.1:10891799-10909962 GCA_028565275.1 Leiocassis micropogon
GTAATAAAAGCCACATAGTAAGAAGCCAGTGTCTCAATACAATTTCATGAAGTGTACTGTATTTACTCATATTGTGGTATTTGCACTGGAAAATTTCTTAAACAGCTATTAAGATTTTGTCTGTTTAGAATCTCATTGTTCTTTGCTAGTGATGAAGTCCATAAATAAATTAATTTAAAATGGAAAAAGCATTGCAGAGTAACCAGATTTCTTTTTAGAAATACAATATATAATATAAATGAATTTGGGTAGAAAACCCTAAAGGATTGCTAGCTTCAGTGTCATATTTTAGGGTTTTACAATATTTTTATTTTATTATAATGATTGTATTTGCTCAAACCACAACTAGTTGGAATTCCCTTGTAATCACTGTTAAAATACTTCTGGATGACACTGCTGCAAATTGTGAAGAAATGGAATATTAAATATAAGAATGGAAATTTGTATTTTTTTTGTAATTTTTTTGTAAATGTTTAAGTAATGTACCTTAACACTAGAAACTTGGTTAAGTTTTGTTTAACACCATGATGAGAATTGCCTTGTAGTGCTTTCTTTCCTGCATTGAGGTTGTAGTTTATAATGCAGCTGCTGTTAACAGAATAGTCTGGACTGATGTGGTTTGAGCACTGTACTGTGACTGTTTAGCCTAAGTTTGTACGCATGTGTACACAAACGCATAAATGCTTTCTCTTACTTGTCATGTGGGAGCACCCTAGTGTCTGTCTCACTCACACACACACAACTTCACAACTTTTTAAATAGTTGCGAACTTACCTGTGTATGGCTATAAAATGAACAACAGAGGAACACGTGTTGCTTGTTGGTTTGTAAGCCAAGTTCTCTTCATTGTATAGTGTTATTAAAAACTGCATATAATATATAGTCTGGTGGTCCTTAGATTTACTGATGGGGTAGTTCATGTCATAAGCAAATTTCAGGTTCAAGCCTGAATAAAAAAAATAAAAAAAAGTAATTATAATGGTATACAAATACATAGATCAGTCATGATGATGAAGAAAGAAAAAAAAAGAAAAACCCTGACATTCAAATCTTCTGCTCTGAAGGTTCACTGTTCTGTTGGACTTACAACCCAGGCTGAAATTAGTGAGGAATAAGTCTTTGGATGCATATTTGCAACACACTGCTCACCAGGCCAGTGACAACTCGCAGTGATTGGTTGTAGTGGCCACGTTTTTTTTTTTTGGTCACTAAAAATTAATAGAACTGCTGTGTATAGTGTGTTAGAAATGGGCTTAAAGTTTTTAATAATATAGCTTTGTTTTAAATTACACTGTAGCATTGAAAAAAATTTGACTAGTGAATAATAAAAGATGGACAATGCCTTATTGTGGCATTTGCCCACCTAATTGCACTTGCCGCCCCCCCCTTCTTCTGGTGTAACTGCTTGTTTGATCTTGTCAGTATTTAAAACAGGCAAGGAACAATTATTGGAAGCTTTTGAACGGTTTAACTGCAACACATTGGACACTGTAACCCAACATTGAAAGGCAACAGTTTGATGCATCTGATTCTCAGTTTTTCCATGATAGTGCAGTTAAATGCATGATGCAGCATAGATTTGTGGGCTCTGTCATTTTACCTGCTGTGCAGCTGCTACAGCCATACACATTCAATTGGTCAAAATGCCCATTTGCAATACGATGCGATTTTGATCTGGAATTAGTTTAACTATGTCTTTCCTGTTGCTTTTAGACAGAGTGCATCAACATTGCCAAGTGTATTTATCTCACCAAATTTAATAAGGCTGTGTCAGAACTTGGCTGGGGCAACAATGCTGGATTATTTAAGATTGGTGTTACAATGATGATGGTAATGGATATCTGGTGGGAAGAGAAATGGATCAGTGCTGGCATAGGGATCAGTCTATAGGAACAGTAATGGTTCGGCTAGTAGAATGGCAGCCTGGGCTGGTTATCCAAGATCCTGTTAGGTTTGTCTACGGGTCCTCTGCAGTTTTGAGTCCTTCTCCATGTAGTAGAGAAGTAGTTTCACAGGGTGCTTCAGAGATAAAGGTCCACTTTCTGTTGAGCCTGCTGTTAAAAATAGATTTGTTCTCCGTTATTATAATGATGATAAATACTGTGCATGCTGACTATATATTGTGGTGTATTCACAATGATCATTACATGTATAAAAAAAATCTGCACAATATAATATATCTGAACATCAAATCTCAATTTCATACAACCACGCTATAAATATTAATGTTAATATAAATGGATGAGGGTGTTGGGGAGGAACGTTTACTCATTTAAGGATTTTCCTCTTTTTTTTGTTTCAGATGGAGTCCTGTGGGGAAGCAAGAAGTGAACATGAACAAGGTGTGTGTGAGAGAGGGAGAGATGCTCTTCAGGTGGTGGTGTAGCAGCACAGAATGGTTTGTGGTGATACAGAGATGCAGGCCATACTGTGCTGCAGCATCAGTGCCTTGGACATGCACTGCACATGTGGGAGTGTGTTGTCTTGCTTTAGCAGCATGTAAATATTGGAGTTACACCATGGCAGATGTCTCCAGTATCCTCGTGCTGCTGAAGCAAGAAGTCACCAAGCGGCACAAGATCTTTGTCCTGACTGCGGTGAATTAGCAGTGTTACTTTGCCTGACTTACCCCTCCTGAAGTTTCAGTAGCCCATCCAGCTTCTTGAGCACTGATCAAAGGTAAACAGAAAAAGGAGAGAAAGAAAGAAGTGATGACATTAAAAAATTTTGCTTTGCGAAAATTACTGCTTCGTGTGCGGTTGTGTGTTGGGGGGGGGGGGGCATGCTTTATCTTGTTTATGTAATGTATTGTTTATTTTTCCATATTAAAAGCCTTATAAAAACCTCTTCCCCAATGGATTGTTTTAACTACTACACCTTTAGTCACGTGCTTAGATTGTAACAGTACATCCTGACTTGTATGCAGCACAGCTCAACACTGATTTCACTTTAATTTTTTTCCGTATGGCCGCGTTAGGAAAGCTTCATAAAGAGCTGCAAGTTTCTCACCGGTAGTTGATTTTAATCAGAACCGTCATCTAGGTTGCCAGCAAGCTCTTACTTTATTTCGTTTTTAATTTTTTTTTTTATTATTGAGTTCATCTGTTGTAATGTTGCAAATTCGTAAGGGCAGTTAAATGAGCGAGGTGACACAATTTCTTTTATCAATTCACGCCTTCGTGAATTGATAAACTTTCCTGAATATTTTTAATCGTATAAAACTCAACAGCGTGTGAATGTGGGGTCGCACTATTTATATAGGAACCCTTTTTTTAAATAAAAAAAAAGCGTCTACAGTGTTCCCTAATATCACGAGAATAAAGCGCTGCTTGTGATTTGATTTATACTTTCCTTTTTTTCAAGGATTATGCTAACTTAATTTTTCACTTGAAAGACATTATGCCTGTAACAGAAAATACAGGCATAAAGCATAAAAACTCGCCCCGAATTCAAACACCGCTAAAGTATTTAAGCGTGTGCTAATACAACCATATTTCGGTGCGAATTATACCTTAACATAAAATCATCGATTTATTCGTGAATTTCAATATATGTTGCACGTTTCTATCGAGCATAGTTTTTTAAGACGTGATGAAAGACTTCAAGTGACCCAGTGTGCTGCGATAGAGGCAGTGAATAGGTCTGGATGTCAATCTAACATTTAACACTGCGCCAATAAAACGAATGTCTGTCTGTTAGGTTTTTAGATTATTATTATTTTCCATTTATTTTATTTATTTAAGAAAGAGTTTACATTTTTACAATTTTATTATTTTAGAGTTTCTTGGTTACCGTTTCGTCCTGGAGGTAAAGTGAAAATTGGTCATGCTAAACGTACTTTTTTTGTATTTGCATTCAAATATTCAGTTTGAGTTTAATGCAATTATGTCTTCGTGTTTTTTATAAATACGTGAGTATTATTATTTTTATATTCGAGATGTCGATTATAGTCCCGCAGCCTTAAAGATCTGTACACCTTTCCCCAATGCAGTATATTTTCTAGATTATTATTATTATTTATATAAATTATATAAAATTATTATTTATATAAATTGACCTCTATTACAAAAGAAACTACGTTTCAAAACAGGGTAATCGATATTGAAACTGCCTCAGACGGGCTGCACTGTATATAAATCTCTATAGCTTACTGATAGTAAACTTGCACTATAAAAATATTAAATATTCGACAATGAATATAAGGGCTTTAAAGATTAACTTTATTTTTTTACATTTAATCCCAACTTTTGTAATATATTTTTCACTAATGTCCATAGCGTTGACTAATTTTGGTATTTATAAATTGGATTTATGTTTCCGTTTTTTTTTTTTTTTAATACTTTAGATAGTGATTAAAAATTGGAAATGATAATTTTAAATAGTCGGGCTTTATTGTTATATTGTAATATAAGGACTACTTCTTTGTAGTCTTTATATTCACTGCGCATTACAGCGTATGTGCTTTGTGTGTTTCTTTTACCCTCTTCCCCCCCTGTTGGACTGGATATTTTTTAAACCATTAAATCTCCTCTGACACAAGCTTATACAAACACCCGAGTGATGTGCTTTAAATGACTTCATATGCCTTAGATAGCCCAGTGTTTAGTAATGCACTGGGAGCTCCACATTATAGATATTTACATTTACTTTAATAACATCAGTCGTTTTAATTATTAATTTCTATAGCATGAGCACGAAGCCCTTCCCTTATCACGTGCTATCATATATTTAAAACTATAAAAACAAAAATGTTGTGGCATTGCGTAGGTCAAAGGGTAGATTTTTATATAAATAATTTGCAATAAAACAAATATTTATTTTTCTAGAGTCCTTTTCGCCCAGTCATACATCATTGCGAGCTATGGAATCAATCATGGTCTTATTTAAATCTGAAACCCTTTATATATATATATATATATTTATTATTATTATTATTTATTAAAAATACTTATTACTTTGTTCTCTTTATAAGTTTGGTCTAAATAAATATAAGTTTAAATAAAGCCACAAATAACTACTTTTGTATATTAATTCAACAGTCTTCATTTGCTAAATTTTAAAACCGCTTTGTATATGAAGCAGGTAATTTCTGAATTGCTGATTTTATTATGGGATGCAACATGATGAAGTGTAAACGCTTTACAATGCACAGTCAACTCGAAATGCTGCACCAAAAAGAAAAAAACAGCATAAATGGTCAAAAAATGTATCACGATGTTTGAGATCGTGTATTTTAATTATTTTGAAATAAAAATGATACAGAGCGCATAGCGCTGTCCAAATGTTCCTTCCTCACACAGCTGGGTGACGCGTCATTCACTGCAATTTAGTCTTCAATTCATGTGGAGTTACATAACATTTATTTTTATAAACTAGGCTGTTGGGGTGGGGGCACAACTAATGTCACTTTTCATGCAGAAATTGCCTGGCAACAGAAGGCTAAATTTATACTTTGTGTGTGCATGACTTGATCGGTGACGTCACGCTGTCTATTTGCTGCAGCATTTGACTTCAAATTTCAGGTTTGAATAAAAAAAAAAAACAGGATTCTCCCACAGCACCTCATTTTTATTGTAGCCTTATATACACAGCAGGTTATTTAAAATACCATCTGTGCCAGCAATTGCCTCTAAATATATATTCGAATGTGCAGAAATAGCACAAAAACATACTTTGAAGTTACAAATAAACAAAACATTATTTTACTTCTTACGATTGCATGCATCATTTATTAAAGTGTAGCAGATGCCAAAACTGCAAGTCTCTAAAGCACGTTCGTGCAATTTGACTTACAGAAGTGATAATCCCCGAAAAAAACAAACTGGGTTTAATGAGCCTCTGGTTTCACCACAGCAGTACGTCCTATTTAGACAGATATTTTATTAATGAAATCTTCATGTATCCATTATTACAAAGTACGTAGGCTATAGATAGGGTCACAAGCAAAGCATTTAACCTTGAATTTCCTTTTTTATTTTACATGTATATAAAATCCACCACTAATAAAAAAAAGTCCAGCATTGTCGGGAAAAAAAGTAAAAAAATAATCTGACTCAGAGGAAATGCCGAGGAAGCGGTGTATGGTGGGGAGGAGGCTGTGGGGATCCCCGTCCTACAACTCAGTGACTTTCATTAAGAGAACTTGTCTGGTTTTAATTCTCCAAAATAGGTTTGGAAAACAGGTTTACTAAACCCCAACATATTGCGCGAGTTAATTCTAACCAGCAAGTCATTTGCAAACCAGTAGAGTAGTCAGAGTTTTCACTAAATCTAAAACGACCATCCACAATGATTTATTAGTTAACTGAAAGAACTAGCACACAAGCTGACTGTCCATTTGAACAACACTGCAATTACAAATTCAGTGATTCACAAAAACGCAGGTGAAATACTTCAATGTGTATTTCAATTACATTCTGTGGTATTAAGCGTGAAAATGAGTTTAAACGCATCCATACGCCTTAGCCTCGTGCGGCAAAGGAGAAAAGTCCACCGGTGAAAGAGAATCAGCTGATGAACTCTGACGTGGTGTCGATGAGCTCAGTAACGTAGTTCCGGCAGAGCTCGGTGAGGAGCGCACACACTCCCGCCACCTCCTGCCAGCAAAGCGCGAGCCACCGCAGCATTTCCGCAGGAGCGGGTACGGAGAAGCCAGCCAGAGCGGATACCGCTTTAGCGGACAGACTCACGGCGAAACAGTCTGGCGGGAGAAAGTTCAGCACGCACAGGCACGCGCACGCCAGAACGACGAAACTCCACAGGCTCCGGGAAAGACGCGGGGGGGCGATGCGACCAGAGGGTGATCGGAGAGCGCCGCCCTCGTGCGGAGCGCGCAGCGCGTCCACGTCTCCCAGGCGCACACGGTCCCACTCGTGCACGTCGAAGCTGGGAACGAGCGCGCCAACGTCCACGTCCGTGCGCACGGGCAGCGGCGTCTCACGAATGGCGCGCACCTTCTCGCGAAAGTCCTGCATGCGCTGCAAGAAGGTGAGCGGGTCGGAGAGCGAGCGGAACGACTCGGCAAGGCGCAGCGCGCGCTGCTGTTCCTCGAGTGCCGAGCGGAGCTGGTTGATTTCCGGGTCAAAGGTTTGCATGACCGCCAGCTTTAGGCTTTCAAAGTCCGAGAGGATCTCGCTGCGCTTGTGTTCAAGCGCGCGGAGCAGCTTCTCAAAGTACACCGCGACCCGGTCCACGTCTCGCGAGGCCATCTGCAGCGCTTTTTTCTTCGCCCCCTCGAGCGATTCCAGGCAGGAGATCACCTCAACGCCTTTCCAGCTCTCCACGGCACAGAGCAGCTCCTCGAAGGCGACCTTCTCTCGTTCGTACGCCTCCTCTAGCGCGCAGAATTTGTGCCCTTTGTGCTCACCTGTAGTGGCGCAAAACCCACAGATGAGCTTCAGGTCCGTGGCACAGAAGATGTTCAGGGGCTGGCCACTGTGCGCGCGACACTGAGACATTGTTGGGCTCGAACGGATCTTGTTGTACTTCTCCACAATGCTGCGCAAGGAATAGTTAACCTGGAGGCTCGAGATGCCGTTGTGCGTGGTCTCCTTTCGGCATGTCGGACATTTAAACGGAGGTCTCCACACAGGCGTCCGGTTATCCTCTAGGATGCCTTCCAGGCACTTCCTGCAGAAACTGTGTGAACACGGCAGCACACGTGGGTCCTCGAAGAGACAGCAGCATATCGGACATGTCAGGTCCTCCTCCAGCAGATCCATCTCGGGCTGGAATGAAACATGAAAGCGGGTCAGCGAGTGAAAAAAACAGATCAAATCGATGCCACTCATTAGTGACTAACATGCATCTTACTCGTGTATCTCACTCTGAGGCTGAATCCTAACTGCTTCGGAGTTACCCTATGGCAAATCACAGCCTATTATTATTATTATTATTATTATTATTATATATTTTTTAAACCCAAGTCAATAAAAACAACAATGCCACAAATTATTAGATTGTATTAGAACTAAAGTTGCTACTTCATGCAAAAATGTATGACTGTAAGAGTGAGGAACTTAGCTATGAAACAGCTGAGTAAGGTTCACGTCGAGTGCATGATTTATCCATGGTTCTTTCCTGAGCCAGTGTATATCGAGCTATAGTGCGCAAATAGACAGCGTATTCATAGAGAGAGAGAGAGAAAGAAATCCTGCCGCTAAGGTAGCAACTGATGACCGTTATGTAGGAAAACGTCAGCAACTGGACCAAAACACACACACTCTCTCTCTCTCTCACACACACATACACACGCGCGCACTCGGAGCTCAGTTGCTTTTACTGCAGCCCGCGACGCAATCGTGGCGCTTGTTGCTGTGCAGACTTCGCTTTTTTCAACTGAGCAAACTTTAACTGTTTCAGCTCAGGACAGTAAGACCCACAGTGTTTACATATGCAATCATCAAATAAAGAAATGCACAGCATTTCTACAGACGTTTAATTGCGAATCCTGTTATAATAATCACGCGCAGTGGCTTCACCTTTTATTCCAGTGAAAACGTAATCCCCCCCCCCCCCCACCCCATTGTGGTGGGGGATGAGGGGCTAGGGACTGTTGCTATGCAAAAACATCCCAAAGTGAGGAATAACCCTGCACTCACCCTTCAGCGCGCGCGGTGCTACATAAGTAGTACACGATGTCAGATTCTAATCCGTCTAATCGCACATAAATCATTTAAGCGCACACGTCCATAAGGCTGTCAAGCATTCAACTCGGTTATTTATTTTATTTATTTATTTACTCTAACTGCTACATCATGGCATTTCAGAGCAAATCAAGCGCTCCAAACAGCTGAGCGCGCGCGCGCGCACGTGCGTGCCTGCGTCATTCTCTCTCCATCCATCCAGCGCGCCATGTGTCAGGAAGCCCGCACGGCGTCGATATCCATCCAATAGCCGGTGTGTCACGTGCGAAAATATTTTGACCTCGTTATTTTTCTTCCCCCTGTTTCCATGCCGCCAGTGAGATGAGAGCTCGCGAAAGATCGGCCAATCCACAGAGGAACGGCGACGGTCGATACCACGGCGCGCCGCTAGAGAGCACTGTAGCCATACAACCATCCCCACATATCCCAATCCCCTTTTCCATTTTCCTAAGGGCTTCCGTGATTCTTCCGGTTTCGTGTTCCCCCACCCCCCATTCCAGTAGCGCTAACGCTGATATGGCGGCAATGTTTACGTGCTGTTTGGGTTGCTGTTGTGGTGATGGAGGATCCGATCCTAAACCTCTTAAAGAAATGCCCAGCGTTCAGCTGGACACGCAGCACATGGGTACGAGCGATTAACTCAACCTGTTACCGTCTATAATAACCAGTAAAAACAAACAAACGGATTTAGATTAATTTCTGCGATGATAAATCTGGTTAGATGGAGCTCATGTTAGCCATCTTGTTCTCGATGCGTTCGTGTGTGAGTGATACTGGAGTAGGGAAGTGTCTCAAGTTTAATTCCTCTATTAAAGTATCCGTTCTTCCTGCTTTAGCTAGTAATGATAGCCTGCTAATAAGCGCTCGCGACTCTGGTTCAGCGTTGCTATGGAAACTGTATTTCCTAACCAGGAACCTTAAATCACGCAAAACGTGATATGCAGCTGCAGATGTCGAGGTTGTAATGAAATACATACCAGAGAGTGGAGTGTAGAGGTGGTGATGTGTGAGTGCGGTGTGTGTTGCTCCTTAGGCACGGATGTGGTGGTGGTGAAGAGCGGGAGGCGGATCTGTGGGAGCGGAGCATGCCTCGCCAACGCCCCTCTCCACCAGAACAAGAGCTACTTCGAGTTCAAGGTCCAGTCCACGGGTGAGTGGGCAGGGGCATTACATTTTAAGCACCCATGACTGGGGGTAAAACTATACACTCCGGTCACGATTCGATTCTTGGATTATTTTGAGCAAACATTCAGTAATAATAATAATAATAATAATAATAATAAATGGCTTTAAAAAGTCTCTTTGCATAAAATTAATTCATAAATGAAAATAAATGCAATAGTATTATCACAAAGTGCATTATACACGTCAGGGTGTTTATAAATTCTCTACATTAAATTTATGATTAAGAAAGAAAAGTGCCCTCACCCCTCCAGGATGGAGTGCGAGTTTGCATGTTCTCCTCGTGCTTGGTGGGTTTCCTCCCAATTTCCTCCAAATACATGCAGATTGGCCTTCCCAAATTGCTCATAGTGTGTGAATGTGTACCCTGAAATGGATCTGCACCCTGTACAGTATTTTACCCCGCCTCATGCCTGAAGCCTCCTGTGATAAGCTCCATGCTTTATTTGAACCTGTAACTGGATAAGCATTATAGAAGATGAATGAATGAATGAATGTTTAGGCACAGTGCCTTACTGATTCCCACTGTTGCACAGCACCCGTGGGCTTGAGGGTTTGAATCGTGCCTCTAGTCTGAGTTTAAATGTTCTCATTTTGTTTGATGGAAAAGGTTTCCTGCCATAGACTAAAGACATGCATTTAAGGCTGATTGGAGTTTTTTAAATTGCCTGGAGCCTATTCCAGGGTACTCTGGCATGAGGCGTGACAGACCAAGGATGGTGTGTGTGTGTGCGTGTGCATGCATCTCCCTGTGATGCGGTTGGCACCCCATACATGGTCTGTCACACCCCTGAATATCCTGGGGTAGGCTCCAGGCCTCGTTTGTAGTGTTAAATAATGTTTAATCATTTTTAGAATGCTTCTAAAAGAAAGATACAACACTTTATGTGCATGATAAAATGTGTGAATTCTCCTCTGAGGTGAATATCTTTCTATGTATTTATTTATTTATCATCTATTGATTAATCCATCAATGGTTGACAGAATGTACAGTAAGTGGAGAAATATGAAATGTTCTTTGCCAGTGTGCTAAATACTGCAAGCATTTAGAGCTTTGCACTAAATTAAACGACATATTCTCACTCTAAAATGTAGTCTTTATTAAATTTAGTATTTCAGGAACTGTTGCTTTCCTAGATTTTTACTCATCCCATTCTCTAGAGTTTACAGAAAAAGAAAACATTTAGTTTGTGGCAGTTCTCTAGGTGGAAAAGCCTTGTTGATGAAAGAGTTCAGAGAAGAATGGCCGGACTGGTTTGTGTGACAGGAAGGTTGCAGTAACTCAAGTAACCACTCTTTACAACTACGATGAGTGACAAAGCACACGCACATGTCAAACCTTGAGGCGCATGGGCTACAATACAACATCAATTTCCGCTTCACTTAGTCAAAAGCCACATTTACACAGCTAGGTCAAGGCGGGAATATTATGCTTTCATTGAGCCTCGGCATGCCGAAATATGAAAGGCGGCAGCATCACTGGCTCATCTTTAATCTGGGAGAAGAGTTAATGACAGGGGCGAGACAAGATCTTTGTTGATATCTGCGATGTGTGCGACAGATGGTTTAAACAACAGTAAACTTTTAGCAACTAACTAATAGATATCTTATTCGGAGTAAATCAGATGCTTATTGTCTGAAAGATCAGGTTGAGCCTGATCAGCAGGGCCAGGCTTTTATTATTGGATAATTTCATAATTTCTAAATGCTATAGACAACACTGAATTTGTTCGAGCATTCATAGACGCAGTAAGATTTAAAAATAACGCATATTTCCAATAAATTCAGCCTTCTGTGTTATGATTTGGCTTCACCTTTGATTGGTTAGATTGGTAGAGCTCTGAAATACAAGCCATTCCTACAACGCAAAGGTGGGAAAGCCAGTTCAGTTAAATGGCTGTTCAGTAACCCAGGGAGACGGCGATGTCTAAGCCTAGTGCTACATTTGGTGAGTGATGTAAAGATGCAGGCACTCTTGCTGTTCTAAAAGCAAATGTATGATCAGTTTTCCTGACACATGTGGTAGACATCACACTATATGCAGACGCTGTTGTGTTTAATGCCAAAAATCTGAGGTGTGAAATACAAAACAGGAGGGGAAGCAATAGTGAGAGGGTGCTATCACCTTTATAGCACAATTCCTGCCTAAAAAGGGTAAGGACAAGGGTCTAAGCCCCATCAGACCACTGAAATGTAAAAAACTTGGCCTGTTTTGTTTCAAATCAGAAACTGTAATTGCCACACAGTGTTGATTATGCAGAAGTATTGTGGAATATGGAAATATATCCTGTGCTGTGGTCAGTATGTAAAGCTGTTGGTTTAGCCAAAGTGTGTGTCTGCACATGTCAGTTTTAGCTGTCAATTAACACATTAATGACTTTATTAATTAAAATGAAGAAAATTCATAAGACTTTTAAAAAAATGCTTAAAGAATGGGTTAAAGTACGTGCATCTTTAAATGCTCTATTTAGACTAGACTGTCACTTCTTTGGGGTTGAATTTTATATCTAGTGGAATACCTCATTTTACCTTTTCTTGAAGTGTGATATGTTGCCATGCAGTGTAAAATGACATAACGTTAATTATGAAGAACACAAGCATGATGTACACGACAACATATTCTTTTATAAAATTGAGTTAATTTGAGCAACTGAGAAAACTGAACAAGAAATTTGAGCAAGCAACGTGTGTAAGACTAGTAATAAGAAAACAACCTAGAAATATGTTCTTGAGCGGTAATTGAACAGAGTGAAGCAAAGTGACCTTGTTCGTTTGATTGTGCCCAAAAATGACCACTTAAAACAGTCTGATAATATCTGACCTTCGTGTCTTAAAATAACAACTGATTGTGGTTGTTACATAATTATCTTATTTCATATAGTTTTCAAAAAAAATACAGTATTGTTCTAGAATGCAGAAAATAAATCACTTGGAATTAGAAGGTCTGTCCAAACTTTTAACTGGTATTAGGCAAGCAAAACGTATAAACAAAATAAAATGTACATAATGGACTGAAATCACTGTTTGATACTTTTTGTGTAGGTGTGTGGGGAGTCGGAGTGGCCACTCACAGGGTAAATCTAAACCAGATACCTTTGGGTCGAGACTGTCACAGTTTGGTACTCAGACATGACGGATCTGTTTATCACAACAATGAAGAGAAGAACTGCCTCCCAGCTAACAGTGTGCCTCAGGAGGGAGATGTTGTGGTAAGTTCAGTCTGTTTAAAGAGGGGAAAAATGTAGCATATCTACATATTTTATGTGATTTGCTCCATTAGTTTTACTTGTGCTATTATTATTATTATTATTATTATTATTATTATTATTGGTGGTGGTAGGAGTAGTATTTTAATGAGACTTCCTGAATAATTAATTTTTGTGTTTAAACATAATTAAGTACAGAAATAAGGACAAATTTTACATTTCACAGTTTTATTTGATAATTACTGCAGTGTTTCAGCTTTCAGCAATTCTTTTAACTAATGCAGTAGGTGGCTTTTCATTTCTTAAGCAACTGTGTTGGAGGACATAGCCCATGGTTAGAGAAAAAAAAATGTTACTCTGTTTCAGCGGGGTCAAAATATTGGCTTGCATTAGGCAAAGACAGCCACGAGAAGAAGATTGCCAAAATTACTGAAAATGGGTTAAGAAGTGCCCAACATATTATTAAAACTTGGACAGTGCTGAACCCTCAACTTTACAGAACAAATGTAGTTTAATTAAAAGGAACACCACACAGCATGGATAACCATGATCAGAATGAAGGCTTGGTGTAGTTGTAAAGAATCAGCAGTAGAAATCACAGTTATGTTTAATAGTGAAGGTAAGAGGTGTCAGGGGTATCTCAGTGGTAAAGGTGTTGGACTACGGTTCAAACCCCACAACCACCAGGTTGCCACTGTTGGGCCCTTGAGCAAGGCCCTTAACCCTCAACTGGTCAGATATATAATGAGATAAAAATGTAAGTTGCTCTGGATAAGGGCGTCTGCCAAATGCCGTAATGTAAATCTAAATGTAAGAGCATTTCCACACATACTAAACAGCTGTCTAGCCATAAGAAAGTCACTTGTTAGTGAGGTTAGAAAAAAGAGAAACAATCAAGGGGGGAAAGTATTAAAGTTCCTTTAATAGGGATCATAAAAGACTTGGATTAATGGAAAAGGGTCATGTGGTCTGATGAGTCCAGATTGACCCTATCCCAGAGCGATAGGAGTGTCAGGGTAAGAAAAGAAACGCATAAAACGATGCACCCATCATACATAGTGCCCTCTGTACTAGCCTCTGGAGGCAGTGTTATGCTTTCAATTGGTCAGGTTTAGGCTGATGACCTGAATGTACTGAATGACCAGGGTATCACATCTATAAAGTTTGTCCTGCCTGATGGCGCAGACATAAAAGACCTCATGAGCTGCATGAGGAATCATTTCACATGAGCCAATCCTGAGCTTAATACCAAGTGTTTGGGGTGGACTGGAGAAGACTTTATGATGTAGTTTGACTCTCCCTTCATTAATACAAGATAGTGTTCCAAAATTAATGCAACTCTGGATGAAAATAAGTATTGTGACCTGGCGTAAAGTGCACGCTATAATCAAAGCTAAAGGCAGTTGAAAAAATATTAGTGTGCCTGTCTTGTATTTTGACCAAGCATTGTGTTTGAAAAAATATTATATATCTTGATATATAGTTATGTAAATGAATAATGAATAATCAGCAACACAATGAGATGCAAAAGTAACCTAGTAAAAATACAAAATGTAGGCATCAGTTGTAATAGGTTGATTTAAAGGCTCCTTGAAAACCTTATACAGTATAATGGGCCTTGACCTTACGAAAGCCAGTCTCACCTCTCTTGGGTTATTTTTACATTTTGTCTCCCACCACCTATTTATCTTTGATTCAGGACTGCCATCAAATACAATACCAAGTTTTCTAAAGTGTCTTAAACATCAGCTTTGGGTATTTTCATTAGGCTACAAAGTTATTACATTTATTGTCAGTATGGTTTTATGTGGCGCAACTGAGGTGAAACATGTAATTTAGCTAGATCTCACAAGCCTGGAGATTTCCATCTGATAAGATACTGTATACAACTTTATATTAATTAAAACAAACATGGTAGAGAACAGGTTTTGGGAAGAAGCAAAGTTGTTGGCTTGTAATGCATTCAGTCCAACAAAGACTTTTATAGAATTATCTTTGTTTTCTTGGCTAAAGCCATTGCTACAGTCATGAGTTAATTTCTTTAAGTAGACACTTATAAAGAACTCATTAGATTTACAGTGCAGTGTTTTCTGCTTGTATGAGCACTTACTGCCTGTTTGTGTTGTGTTACAAGTTTTCCCAAAGTTTCCATGAAAAAATTCTGATGTTTGTTTGCATGTTTTTCAGGGATTAACCTATGACCATGTGGAATTAAACTTGTATCTGAATGGAAAGAACATGCAGTGCCCAGCCTCTGGCATTCGAGGGACTGTTTTCCCTGTAGTTTACGGTTGGTTAAATTTCTTTTTTTTCTTTTATTCATTTAACTAAGCAAACCTATTGACAAAATCGCATTCCTGTATCTAGTTTTGGTCTGGCAAAAGAGGTATAGATAGGAAAGAAACCCTAATGTAAAGTATTAGGTGAAATAGCAACCTATAAAAGATTCTGGGATAAAATAATCATTTGAAGCATTCTTAGAAGCTGGTGTGCTAAATCAGAGTGTATTATAGAGCCTGTGGCAGATACCATACAGTGAATAAATGATCTAAAGAATGTTCTATTGACATGTATTTTAATTTATTCACATACACTTTTATTCAAAGTGACCTACTTTAAAAAATATTGTTCAAATACATGTTAAAGCTGTTTTACTCAATGGCACAACATTGGCCCGGTGAGGTCTTGAGCCTCCACTCCCCAGGTTGTGACTAAAAGTTTGATTCTTTGTGTTGCAGTGGATGAGAATGCTATCTTAGACTGCCAGTTCAGCGACTTCTACCACACTCCTCCTCAAGGCTTTGAGAAGATCCTGTTTGAACAGCAGATCTTTTGAGCCTTCTGCCACACATGCACTTGCACAGAAGCCGTCCTCAGCGCTTTAAGGAAAGTGCTGATGGGGGGTGTCACTGCTCTGTCTTATTGGTTATGCCTTCTCTGTTGCTGCTGCCATAGTCCATAGGAGACAAGCCAGGTGTTCGTACTGTATGTGAGAAGAGATCTTTAAGCATCAGTGCACATAGTCAGCTATATGCATGAATGTCTAATTAAGTTGTGTGTATATTTTTTCCATTTAATACACAAGTATTACAAATTTGACCCTCATTATCTGGTATGTGGGTGTTGTAGTATAGCGTCACAAGTCCAGCCTCTGGGGTTTGACCCTGAGTTCCGGTTATTGTTTATTTGAAATTTCACCAGACTCACTGGTTTATCTGATTTGTTCATGTGTGTTTCATCGACAATGTATTGCTGAATAGCTCACGGCGTTCCCCGGAGACTCTTAGGATCCACTACAACACTGTCCACAAGTAAGCTGTAACTGAAGATGAATGACTGAAAGAATTTCATAAGTTTTTGTGTAATTTAATATACCTAGAACAGGAACCTTTTTAATTTATTTTTTTACATATTTTTGCAAAATGTTACACTAATCAAGAATGTAGTAAGTGAGGAGAAATATAGATGTCCTCTGGTGTAAAAAAAAAAAAACATGACTGAAGACTTTTTGGTTCACACTATTTGTGCATAATTGGAAAAAACTCTATGTACCGTTACAGTTCCAAATAAATATAAACTCAGTTTATGGGAAAAAAATTATGACTAAGAACAAACAATACAAGTTCATGTTTAATGTCTTTGTATTTTTTACATAACACATGAGATAAAAAGTTATAGTTTTGCAGGCTATTATGGGCCTATATTGTTCCTGCCATGATGGCTTGAAAATCTGGAGTAATTAAAGTCTGTGAAAGTGGAAATGACCAACAGATTTCTTTTCTGGGTCAGATGCAGGAGACCGTTTCCTTTAAAAATCACAGACACCGATGGTAAATCTCGAAAAATTGGGAAATGCAAGGGTAGTTTGTGCTCTGGAACATAAAAATTTAACTACTCTACATTTTTATGCCATCAGTACTGATTAATAGTACTGGGTAAAATCACAAACTTAATGGCTGTAATATTACCTAATATAGTTTAAGTAATAATAGTTATTTAAAATTGTGTGCGTCCCCAGCAGCCCCAAAACAACATATCAGGAAAGCAGTAGACAATTCAGCCACAATTGCCGAGATGGACACAGAAAGGGGAACTGAATTTTAACTTAAAGGGCTTTGTGTAATTTTAGTAACTTTTTTAAAGGAGCACCAGAAAACTAGGAAATATTCATACAAACATCCCTCATACAACTTCCCCTGTGCACACCTTACTTTTTACACCTGTTAGTGTATTTTTTGCCATGCAGGTTGAGGTTTTACAACATCACAGACATGGACAAATGACATAATTACATTGTATATGTGGTCTCTATTGTAACTCTTACAATTAATATTGAAGAGAAATCTGTTTATTATTTAAAATGGACTAATGCTAGATATTTAAAAAATGAGCGTGTCATCCAGTTTTGTGTGAATAATGTTGAAATAAAGGGGAAAATGTCTATGGATCCAGAATTTTGGGCCAGCCTGTATATTCCTGGCCATGGTTCCTTTGCTAGCAACTAGGAGCAATCTACAATGTGGAAGTCGTCGTCTTTTTTTTTTTTTTTTTACACACTCAGTTGTCTATACCACTTTAACCTGTGTAAAATGCAAACTCCATTTTAATCTTTTTTTTTTTTTTTTTTAAGGAACACATTCAACATTTTCTTGTCCTTGTACATCTTCACACAGAAAATAACCTGGACCACTTAGTTTAGAGTGAGGAACAGTATACGTTCCATGATAAATCCATGATACATTTGACCTGAGGGCCACACAAGGGTTAAAGTTTTCAAACCACCCCAACTGACATCTTTCACTTCGGACGAAAAAGAGGAACTCTCTAGTCTGAGGCAGGATCCTGAGCCTCGCACAATCACTAAAAGTTTAACACAGCACCGTAACAGCAACCGTAACAGTAGTGCTGCTGCTTTTCTGACCGTATCGTTTATCAGTTTATAGGCACTCAATATCTGAGACATTTATATCTGGGTTAAATTTTATTTACAATCACCATTTGAATAAACTCTAGAAAATGCTAAATTCACATGTTGTCGTTTGCAACAGCAGAACTGCACGAGGCTGAAGTTAGCTCCTTATTCGCAGCTTCCGATTCGTTTGGCTTCTTATTGCGCAGCGTCTCATTCTG